>CM076570.1:1608895828-1609078328 GCA_034641835.2 Pinus albicaulis | reverse complement strand
CTCATCCTACAGTCAAATAATCTTTGCGAGAGCAGTGTGGCCAACACTCAGATTTGAGGGCGTCCTACTCCCTTTTGCGCGCCGATGCCCCTCATAATTGAGTCAACAACATGTTCCAGTGGTTGCTAAGCTGCTGCTCAGGATCTCTGCGGTGATATGAGATCGACTCCGGCTCCTTAATCCTCCCCTGGTCAATGGGTGTCGCTCGGGTTCCTCAACAAGTCCACAACCCGTAGCGTTTCCAACACGAATGCTCCCTCTCTCTAGGTTGCCAAACAATTGGTGGCCTGGAGTGATGGATTACGATCCCCCAATGTCTCACGTCAGAGACTCGTCCTCTGCGCTCAAGACATGGAATGATGGCGGTACGATCCGCAACCCTTTAATGAAAATCAACATGCTAATGAGAAAAATATTGATGCCATTGTCCAGTTTGGCCTCTGAAATTACATCTGCATCTTTAACAAATCTTTACACTTCCAACACAGCCGTAGATACCATACATAATAGAGTAGATAATCTAGAATGCCCTAAATGCCTAGCTTCTCTCCCTTTTTATAGGCTTGATGGGTCAATACCAACAAGAAATACCATGGGTCAATACCATGGGAAAATACCATCAAGAAATACCATGGGGAAATACCATGGGTTAAAACCACGGGTCAATTCTATCCACTTTGACGGGATCAAGAAAAAGGAATATTACACTGGTCGATTGCCTCTTGGCATTCCAACACGGGCCAATAGTTCCACTCATTTTGCTACGCATCCCTCACATGACTTGACTGAGAGAGAGCTTCATTTATAACTCAGACCCCAATACATGCGCGCCCTCTCAAACATTGGTGTGATGCTTCTCGTCTTTTGCAGTATGTTAATGAAATCAGATCTCGACAAATCTGAGGGCTAAACTTTCTTGAAGATTTGAATTTCGGCCTCTTAACCCTGAATGGACAGATATGACCCAACAACCCTCGATCCAATAATTTGGCAAAGGTAATGTTTGCCCTGTTGTACTCTTTTTACAACACAAAATTTCTCTTTTAATCCAATGAAAAATAAGACCAACTAGGGTGATACTGAATACCACCGAAGATAGAGATGTCGACTAGAGTGAGAATAAATCCCACAGAAGTTTCCTGCATGAAACCCTTAGGCTGGCAAGATGCATATCTCTGATACCACTATAAGATTCCAAACAGTGAAAATTTTGATAGATCTAGAACATGTTAGTGTTATGATTAAAAATACTTTTCATCAAAAACAAGAACACAAACATATCTAGAAATGCAGCCCTTTTATTTATATTATTAACTGAAAACAAAGATACATGCTTTGCAGTGGCGTGCTCGGCTGCTCATTAAAATAAAAAATCAATACTGAAGCACAATCGTGGACCCTAGATGGATCCACCAGACAAATTCACCACAGGGTTTTCGTCCCGAGATCAATGTTAGAATTGGCCAAGGCAACTTCTCAACCCAAACAAAATTAGATAGATAAAACCAAAATGATCTTAAATGCCTAGCTTCTATCCCCTTTTATAGGCTTGATGGACCCTATTTTATTATTTTCTTTGAAAACCAACAACAAATACCATGGGTTGATACCATGAGAAAATACCACGGTAATACCATGGACCGATTGCATCCACTTTGACCAGATCAAGAAAGGAAATATTACATTCCACTATAAAAAAAGTATAAAAAAGACACATGATTCAAACACTGCTACTCCTAAATTTTTTGAAATTATTTTCCACTATAAAAAAAAAACATAATTCAAACACTGCTATTGCTAAATTTTTTGAAATTATTTTACCCAAATTCAAACCATTTTTTAACCATCTTAACCATTTCTCAATCTCAATAGTCTTGTCCCAAATAAATAGCCATCATTAAATCTCCACTAATTTAGCTGCAATGGAGGATGAGAAGTGGGTTAAATAACGAACACAAATAAACAGTAATGCCTAAGTGTCCAATAAATTAGCAAAAATGATGAATTTGAGGAACGCGTTGTTGTATATATCGTAGAAAGACAGAATAAACAGTTTGATAGGTGAAGGGGATTCCCAAATCATTTTGAAAGTTAAGGTGTACTAAACCACCAGCCTAAATCTCATTTTTGAGGAATTTGTTGTATATGACAGAGAAAAGAGACAAAGACATGGATGAGTCTAAAGAATGGTTAGGGAAATCTAGCAGTAATAATAACAATGTTTGAATCATATTTTTTTATATATTGAAAACAGATTTTGTATTATCAAAATTTTTTTGGGCATTCAAAATCTTAAAGTTTGACCGATGTAATTTAAATTTACAAAAATTCACCAAATTTTATTAATATCTTACCAAAATTTCTATAATTTTCAGGAAAAAAAAACAAATACAAAGAAATATCACCAAACAAACTGCAGAATATTTCTTAGATACAAATATGATTCATTCAAGGTGAAAACAAGCAAATACCAACAAACTAACTGCAAAATATGTCTTATTCTTCAAACATAATTTACTCACATTAATTTTTTTTTGGCAAAGATAATTATTCAAAATAAGCAGAGATCAAAGAACATCGTAGCTACCACAGCGGGGAACTAAAATGGTAGGGAGCAAGGAGAACTTTGACGGAACACCCTATGGCTCTAATTCAGCAGCAACGAGTAGAGGGTATGCTAGCCTGATACCACATTAATAAGAAGAAGCAAGTCCACTTAGGGCTGGTATGTCTTTTAGAAGCAGTATTTTTTTTTTAAACAAAATTATAATTTTATTTACTTCTTTGAAAAGATTCAAAAATTATATGTTTCTTAAAGGTGTTTTTCGGTTGCCGTTATCAAAGATATTTCAAAGCTTTGAGAAAAATAAAAATTTCAAATACGAAATTGCTCTTTCTCAAGCTTATCAAATCCGGAACATCAAGAAAAAAACTGGGCTTCTCCACTCTCTCTGTATCTCCCTGGAGATGTGTGCTTACCGGAGGCTGTAAATTATCTTTCATATTGTTGCTGATCACAATGTTAGAATGAACAGAAATGAGAAAGACAAATGCAATAGCTTAATACTGATAAGTTATGTCAGTTAGCGATAAACTAGTTTGTAGATGTGATCCTCTAAGGTTGTCTGGCATTGTGGTTCCCGCCCCTAGATAATTGATAACTAGAATCAAGATTACATCTAAGGAGGTGCTCAGCATAACATCTATTATTTTACAGTACCACAGAAAACCACAAGGAATAAAGCAAATCAAATAGATTTCAATGTCATTCATTGACAACCAATAATTACATGTTTGTTACTTGGAGGAATAAATCCATTGACATGGATATGAATTTAAGTTAAGAAGAACACACAATCATAAAATACAATCCAAAGGCATAGAGACAACTAACAGGTACTCAAGGGATATGTGATAAAGCATTCATTCTATTGATGGGGCGTTTCAGACTTGCATTAACTCTGCAGCCTCTGCCATGCCTGCAGGGCAACACCAGTTCTTTCTTTTTTTTTCAGAAGAACACCAGTTCTTTCTTATAGACAACTGAAGGATTATATATATCTATAAGTAGAAAATCTTGGGGTGCACAAAGTAAAAGGAGGAGAATTTAAAAAAAAAAAAATGTTCCGCAAGATTCCTGGACGAGGAAGGGGGAGACATACAGAGGACGTGTAGGAGTAATTCAAATTTTAAGAAAATTTAGGGGAGGAAACGTGCGAATATATAATTTTTTTAATATATATGTATTTTAATTTATAGAGGAAACGGTTTTTTTAATGATTATTTTTCTGGTTAATTTTAATTAAATCTGATTGAAATTTTTAAAAACTTGAATTTAAATTGTTTAAGGTGCATAGTGTTTCAGAGGTTTTTCATGGTGTAAATTTTTTTATGGATTAAAAAATGTATTTTAAACAACAAAAGATCTCGAGTATTTTGATGAATTCTGATAACAAAAGGCCATTGTTCACACTAGTACATACATGATCAATCATACTCATCATTCATACACCACTAGTTTCAACAATGAAATACATTGATTAAAAATTAAATTTATCATTTATCATTCTAGAATGTAAATTTATTTAAAATTTAAATTCATCATTCATCATTGTACTAAGCAAAATAGACTTTGGTAGATACCTATGTTATTGGAACCTAACCACTGATAGAATGGGAAAACCCTTTAAAAAACCAATATGAATCCAAACCCTTTATACACATAACCGAAAGCTCTCTCATTTATATAGCATCGAGTGCATTCTATCTCTACTAGAAAATACATCAACAAACATGCTCTATATCGACTCTAGCATCCAAAAAAAATCATGTTATAACAAATACCTACATATAATCAAAATTATTACCTATATAAGGATCTTTGTCATCAATATCACCTTCTATGTAGCATGTCAAGTCATGATTTTGTTTAAGTGGTACATTTTTACTAGGGACATGATAGAGGAGTTATTTTACAAAAGGAACAACAACCTCCCCGTGTATATGTAGCAGCCCGTAAGCCACATATACCGCAAGGACAGACGTTCAGCATTGGGGGGCATCTATCCCTCTAGCTTGGTCATGACAAGCAATAGACAACCCTACTCCCAGCTGGTTTTGAACCAAGAGAAATCACAAGTTCTTAACCATTGAGCCCACTCAAGTTGTTAGATATGATAGAGGAGTTCAACAACCAATGCCACTAACACCAAGGTACATAGAAAGATTTGTGTTTTTGATTAATCACTAATCTTAAGATTCTGACACAGTGTTAAGTGCACTGAATTTTAAGTGAGATCTAAAATTCATCCAATGAAAATTACTCTCAAATATCATGAATCATTTCATGGTAATAATAAAAATGAAAAATAAAAAAAATAATCGCTTTTACTTGACCATGACTTACATAGCAATAATAAAACTATAAACTTCTATATTAAGCTTATTGCACGAAAATTAAAACTCAAACAAGATATTTTTAAGTATCTCATAAAAAAGACGAAAAAAAAAAAAAAGGGTTTTTGAGTGATACACCTAAAAACACTCCTTTCTGAAGACGTATCCCCAAAATGGAGAAATGTTTACCTTATCTTTCACCAAAATAACAAAGACATGGTAAACGTTTCCGAAACGTCCTGTCCGTAAAGTGTGTGCACCCCACCCTAGGGACTCATAATAACATGAGAAAGAGGAAAAGAGTGGAGTGTGTGCACCCCACCCCAGGGGACTCATAACACTGAAAAAAAAAAAAAAGAGAAAAATGTTTTTATAAAATATCAAACATAGCTGTAAAAATAACAGAACTAGCCTTCCATGCCAAGCAGATAAAGCACTTTTAGCGAATAGAACCTGGTACACAAGCCAGGTGAGCTATCTTCGCTCATTCATGTGGCCAACACAGTTAATTAGGATTGGGTTCAATTCCGGGTGACCTTGTAGCAAAGAACAGATTCTTTTTTACAATTTCATCATTGGCGTAGTCTACCGAGGTCGCGTTTTGACCCAGAATCCGGTAACGATTTTCAGAAAATCCAGCACAGATTTGCCCAGAATCTTGTTTACAGTTGTTAAACATTAGTATTTTGAGTGCCCTAGGGGTTTTTGATAGTGCCGAATCCATTTCCACTATCAAAAATGGATTCCAAGCACTGCAACTAACTGATTTTTTAAAATTTAGTTGACCGGATTCCGGCAGATTTCTGCCATCCGGACCAAAATGCGGCCTCGGTAGACAACTCCTTTCATCATTTCATCCTCACGTTTACTGAATTATTATATTTTTAAGTTTTTCCAGAGATTTTTGATGGACTGACTTATCTTATTTTTCACTTTTTATGAAAGCATTTTTGCTGGGATTTGAACCTGGTTCATCTGGTATTAAACTCTGATAGATCATCTTTACCACAAGCACTGCTGCACAACCCAAACTTGAATTAGGATCTTTATAAAAGAGCCCAATTTGTTTGAGAAAGAGCCATTTACCAAAGAAACACCTAAAAAGCAAAACCAGTGTTAAAGATATCCACAACAGGTCCATTCCCAATATGGCCTACCTCATCTCTATAACACAAGTTTCAAAAGTGATCAGTCAGGGTGCAAGTCCAGAGGAAAAGAGGTACCCATGCCTGAAACCTCGCACATAAGCCGAAATAATTCCAGGGCGTGGTCTCTTGGAACATATTTCATGATAGGTAAAAAAGACGGACTTTGAATTTCCAAATCTTACAGGACCAACAGTTCGTGGTTAAAAAAATGGATCAGAGATGATGGTGCTGGACCCTCCTGTTTGTTATTAATGATATTTGCAAGAAACCAAAACGAAATAAGTAAGAGTATCAAAAAAATCTTGCCTGTATTCTCAATGCTTTGATATTGCTCCTTTTTTATGTTTCTGCTTCTGCCGCCTCCTAGGTTCTGCAACTTTGGGAACACAATAACCTATTATACCATATCCTTAACATAGATGAACCCAGATTGTATGAAAGTTTTCTTTATATTTTGAGCAAATGGGCAGGAGCAAATTGGGTTTTCAAGGCAGAACTGGTTGTTTTGCAGACCAGCATTGTCTGCAACCAGAAATGTGTCATAAAGTACTATTCAACTGCCCAGTTTTGGAGAAAAAGCATTGTAGGGACCAAGTCAGTCGTGGGGCAAGCATGTATTATTGAAATGCAGGTGATCACGGAGCGTTAACAGTGCTTCTAAGCTGTGTGGAAATCCGTCTAGGGGCGTATGGCGTCCAGGTATTTTGCATCATCGCAAATGCACAGAGCTCGAAGCGGAACTATGGTTTCCTTGGATCTGTAGCGTGGAAAAAATGTCCAGTGTCTAGAATTAATTAGTGAAGACGACAATTCTCGCAACCTAATATCAAAACAATTTGGGAAATTTATGCGCCATGTTTTCGTTTGGTTCACAATATTTTTAATATTTTGCCACATTTCCGAGTTCAGAAAACATTGAGGATGGATTCGTTTACTGGGAAAATTAACGCTGAATTAAACGTGATAAATCCCGACCGCCAAACAGGCACCATCAACCTGAACCACATATTCTGTTTTATTATCTTGCGTCTACAAACAGAATGCCACACCAAGACATGCATGTGTTTTAAGCGTGATATTATGACGTACACGTCAAACACATGTATCGAGAAAAAGACTCCTGACCTCGCGCCATACGTGTTGCTCGCAGGGTAGTTTCAGAGGTTTCACGCAAGCGTCTTTGCGGGGACCCCGTCGCTTTCTTATTTTATGTTATTTTATGAAGAGTATTGAAGATACTTTCAAATGGCGTTGTTTACTGATGTTACAAATTCGTTAGGATATTATTATTATTAAAAACTTAAAAAAAAAATAGAATGTTGAGGTGTTTGAATAGGTTTTTTTTTAAGTGTAAATGGATTGAGCATTATTAAGAATTTATGCTGCATTCAAAATTTTGAAATTTGATAAAGATTTTCAAAAATTTCTGCTAGATTTTGTTATAATCTTAGTGGAATCTCCATTATTTTCCAAACTAATTGTAAATTTTTTTAGACTAAACTTTTTCAAATTTATTAAAAAAATAAACGGTCACCCAAAATTGCACCATTCATGTGTAATCTAAAAAAATTATAATTACACCATTCATGTGTAATCTAAAAACATTACACTGTCGTTAACCTAATTTTGTAATAACATTATTTTAACCTATCATATTTCAGTTGTTAAGTTATGGTGATCTTTCAATGCTATCCATGAATATTATTATAAGTTGCCAGTGAGCCGAATTCAATGCTATTCATAAATATTGGTTGATTTATTATTATTATTTAAGGAAAAGTACTCATTTTATATTTATTTATATTTTTACATTTAAATAAAATTAATTTTTTATTAAATAATAATAATTTTTAGATAAAAGTAATAGAGGGGAGGGGTACCCCAATCGAAGTGCGATACGGTCGAGGATTCCCATGAGGATCATGATGGAAGCAAGTAAGGAGAAGCATGTCGGACAGCAGGCCGGTCAGGCCAGCGACAGGTGGAATGGGAGGTACGACGACATTGGGCGTGTGCGAGCATGATTGATGAATGTTGGAGGGTGCCATCATCAAGGCAATTGGAATATGGTCTGGAATATGAGACGACTTGAGGTAATAAACCTATTTTGGTTCAACTAGTGCAACACTCCACGGGTGGTGTGTTGTTGGCAAGTAGTAGATGGGAGCCCTTGGCAGAAGTAATCCAAAGGCAGACGCAATCTGCAACTTTGGGGTATGTGATATTCTCCTTCTCCTTTTTATGTCACAAGAACATGGAGATTGTAGGTAAATTGGTTGTTTCCTCAATTTATTGGAATAATTCGTCGCAGATACCGACTTTCATGCTTTCATGGCATCCTAGGGGGTGTTATTTCTTTGTAGTAATTGGGTTAACAAAGTCGATTTCAATTCTCTTTGGCATCATGCTTTAGAAAATGGGGGTCTTAGCCTTGGGTTGGGAGGGTTATGCCTATAGCTATCTTGAATTCACAGGGTTTGCCACCCATATCGAGGGGTGGTGGAGAAATTCTGGCCTGCATGTTAGTTTTGTGGATAATATTGCGATCATGACCCGTAGTCGTCGTCTCTCTTTGGTGAGCAGTGAGATTATGGAAAATGCTTATGGAGATATGTCTGAGGTGTCTGGTAGAACCAGGTTTCGAACCTCCCCTTTGATTATGGTTCGAAAGCAACACTGTCGTGTGAGAAGGAAGTACCTATTTCATAATTTATGGAAAATTGATGTTGCTTTGCATTTGGGTTTGGTCTTGACCCCTGTCATAGAGGCAGGTCTTAGGCACAGAGTCTGGTACTTTTTTGGGTGGAAGACAATTTGTTTTATGTGGGAACGCCAGATCCTTACAGTCCTCCAGGTGTCGATGGTGCATGCAAAGGCAATCAAGGAGGAAGCAAGGGTCAAATGTCACCAATAAACAATGAAGCACGGTGCTCGAAAAGAGAAGGGTGAGCCCTCCTCCTAGCCACCGAGAAGATTTGGCCATAAAACTCAAGCCAAACATAACAAAGGTGTAGCACAGGCCTATGTGAAGGAGATCCTGAAACAAGTCAGAAAGATCATTGTGGGGTGGGAAGAGGTCCTCACTCGCCAAGCGGAGGAAGAAGAAACATATTTGATCTATGAAATTTTTGTTCCCGATTCAGGAAATACTAGAGGCAGAGTCTCCCAATACAAGCAAACCATCCATCTATATTGGATGATGAAAAATATGGTGTCCAAAGCCATAATGCATACTTCTGATTTCATGCAGATCGACCCTTCCCTCTAGGAAATTCAAAAATACTTTCAGCTATTGCAGTTTTAGGTTCAGCAACAGAATCCCACCTGGCCAGAATTGCACAGCTTCTCCAAAGGCCTCAACACTCTAAAATTCCTAGGTTTTGTGCTAAAGACCCAATGCCTATAGAGTCCTCTGAGGACTAGTTTCTTTATCGTTATCTCTGTTAATAGTTTAGTTTTTGTTTAATTTTGATGATGACCATAGCGGTAGGAAGGTTTGGACTTAGAAAGATAAACTTATTATGGGATTTAGATAGCAAGGCTTATCTACACAAATTTGATAAACTCAAAACATTTCGTTTTTGGTTGGCTTATAATACCTTCTGATGGCCAACAGACCTAGTTTCCCAGTGGCAGGTTGAGGCCTCGAAATATCTATCTTGATGTAACATTCTCTTTTGTTGAATGAACGAAAATTCCGACTCAGCTTACCAAAAAAAAGGAGGGGTAGCGGTATTGTCTAACTGTGTAGGAAAATTGGTAAGAAGGTATGCATGGGTTTCAACCACATGATTAACAACCAAGCATAAATGCACGACGTGTTGTAAGGCATGCTCCTAGCTAAATCTATGTGTGTAACCAACATTAACATCTTAAGGGACTCGTTTATTAATATTCAACATTTTCCTCACTAAAGCTAAGTGAGTAACCAACGTTAACACCTTAAAGAACTCATTCACTAATATTCGACATTTTCATAAAGGTACTTGGTCGAGAGATAAACACTCGTGGAATCTGCTAAAGAGAATAACATGGATTTTGGTTGAGTTTCTCCGTAAAGCCCTTGTTCGTATCCTTAGAAACCAAAATTTAGAAGTTGATTATCAAGCTAACCGTGCATGCAAACTCTAGCTTGAAATAAATGCAGAACATGGATAATCATTAGGGGAATTTTGAGGTCTAAAATGGCCCCCCTAAGAAAAATGTAGAACAAAAATAAACTTTATAACAACCAATAGGATTCAAGATGATGATGTCAACCATGGGGGATGTTGGGAAAAATACTGAGAGGGGGGGGGGGGCGGTGAATCAGTATTTAGGGCATACTCAAAAATTTTCACTTTTTCTTATTTCTAAAACCCATACGCTAATTTCCTGATACATACTCGCGTATATACGCGAATACCCTTTATGAAACTCGCGTATACACAGAGATCTAATTATGCCATTAATTCTTCACATATATCATTCCATCATTCATTCATCAGATGTTCAATAAACAGTAAACATGTGCAGTAAGAACAGAATAAACCATCACACATAAGCATCACACATGAACACCGGGATTTTAGGTGGAAACCCAAGTCGGGAGAAAACCACCGCTGCCGTTGCTCAGCCTTCAATATTTTATTATAAAGAAAACGTCTTACAAACTATGTGCTGGTGCAGCCTCCTACCAGCACGCAGGCACCCACCTGCGCTCGTTTACCAACCTCTCCTGGAAGGGAGCTACGACCCCCTGCTCTCGTTTACCAGCCTCACCTGGAAGGGAGCTACAACCCCCTGACTGAAGGCTACAACCCTCAGCACCTCTATGGACCACGTTTCATCAATTTTCACACTGGATCCAACAACTTCAATAGAGCACAACTTGCAGGTCACATTTCATCATATTTTCAGACTGGACCCACTCCACACATTTAAGCTCAAACTTAACAATTCAGACAACCCAGATCAGAAGAATTTATCATCATCAGATAGCAGTAACACAGCAGAACAGATCAGACATTTTATACTTCAGACTTCAGCAAACCCTAGCTTTTCATACGCGCTTTCCTTTCACTAATATCGCGTATATACGCGCTTCCATTCACATAAACCCGCGTATACATCTGCACAAACTTCAGAACTAACTTCACAACACATACGCACTTTCTCTTTATCAAATCCGCGTATATATGCGCTTCCGCTGTTCCAAACCAGCATATAGATCTTCAGACATTATAGAGCAGCATTCTTCTTCAGATCATATATTCAATTCAGATTTAACCCTAGATGTTCGCCTCATTTCAGATCTAGACATTTCATAAACAGATCTAGAAGATACAAATACATTTCAGATCTAGATAGCCTTCTTCATCATTTCTTCATAGTTGCATCACAGATTCAGATCTATCATTAAACTGTTACTTATTCCATACAGATATACTTCAGAGAGAAGTATTCATTCAAACCCAGACATCTTGCCCCTTTTGCACAATGATCTTCTTCTCCTTATATAGATTAGCCTTTTTCAATACCATGAGTCAAAACCACTCAACCTCCGATGGTATTCCTGGACGGGATCAATTAGATAATCCAGCGCTCAATACAATGGGCCAATACCATGGTAATTCCCCTTGGTATCATAATTTTAGAGCGCAAAAGGGCATACGCGACTTGGAGCGTTCGTTTCCGCGTGTATACGCAACTTCGCCTCATAAAAACTGCGTATATGCTAACCCTGAATGTATACGCAGGTTCCCTTCACAAAAGTAGCGTATACATTGTATGTATACGCGGGTTGCCTTCACAAAAGTAGCGTATACATTGTGACATATTATATTTATCATTTTTCTGGTGCTTACTGGAATTCTTTTCTCTGTCACATTTGAACTGATCTGTAGATACATCATTCTTACATCTTCGACACATAGGTTGCTTATCATAGGCAACTCATCAAGCAGGCTTCCATCAGGAACATCTTCATCAAGTAGGTTGCCATCAAGGACAACACATTGCATCATATAGCCAACAATCTCATTCAACTTTATCAAGTGGGTTGCCATCAAGGACAACATTCTGCATCATATTGCCAACAACCTCCCCCTTTGGACTTGATGGCAACCACGATGGTGTTTGATCACCACAGGAAATAGATACATTAAGCATCATGATATTCTTCCCTTATTCAAACACCATGTCACTCTCCCCCTTTGACATCAAGGGCAAAGGGCGGATCAAACCAAGACAAGGTTTTGCTTCCCATGCAAATCTGATGTGTATTGAAGTTACCATGCTCCCCCTGAGTTCACGCTATATTTTCAATAAAGTACATGACTCTATGACTTTTCCTATCACCAAGGACTCATACATACATCAAAGATCCAACCAAGTGGATTTACATATGAAACTCAAATACCCAACCAAGTGGGTTTACACATTTTGACTCAACTACCCAACCAAGTGGGTTTACATATTTTGACTCAACTACCCAACTAAGTGGGATTACAAATTTGACAAGTCCTTACGTGACTGAATATTACAATTTTACATCATGGGTCTCAACATGACCTTTTCATCAAATTACAAATATGACTTTTCATGACCAATACCAGAAAGACCTCAAGAGAGATCATATATCAGAACCATCATAATGCCAACAATGCATTATACTAGGGCTCCCCCTGAAAATGTGCATCCAATGCATCCTTTCCATATGGCCTAGGCTCCTCCTTAACTTGTGCAACCTGAACACCTTCAACGGCAAGTCATCAACAACAAACTCTGCATGATCTGTCCATATCTCTTAATCATAAGACTTCCATCTCATCCAACAGATACTCTTCATCAAGTAACAATCCGGGCTCATCCATGATTTTCAACATAAGAAACCAAGTATCATTTCATCATTATTTAGAACTGAGAAAATAAGTTGATACAGAGTCAATAATACAGTTATTAACAGTCAGACTGATGCTCCCCCTGAACCTCTGCTCCAGATCTTCAGCTATCATATAAATTCTCTTATCATCAATGCATACGCGACTGTGTCTACTGAAACTCGCGTGTATACGCTAATTTTGTTCATCTAACCCGCGTATGGAAAGTGAAGCATAGAAATTTTCACATTCCTTCATCTCCCCCTGAACTTGTCCTTCCTGTACCTGTCTTCTTCATATCAGATGCTCTGTCAGAAATACATATAACCAGAATAATCAAATCAACCATGAGAACCATCATACATTGCTCCCCTTGTGATGATACATCCCCATAATGTATCTCACATTACTTCTGCAGTCATTCAGAGAAGTAAGCTTCAGAAGCGGATGACTGCAGTAGGGTCAATATTCCCTACGTTTCTGATCGGTCCTCCATCTTTTTCCAGATTTATTTGAATTTTCTATTTGTGTGCTGGAAGTTATCCAATTTCTCATATCTGTTCATCCTGCATTCCTTTTCCACATGACCATACGTATTACAAGCATAACATCTCATGTGACCAGAGAAGTAAGCATAAGGATCATAGTGTGTTTCTCTGTTCTTCCTCCTATTGCAATCAGCTGCTTTGTGACCATACTTGTTGCATGAAAAACAATATCCTTTGAAGAAACTAGAGTACCTTTCTGTGTAGAATCTGTTTGTTTGTGACTGAAACAATCTGCTTTTGCAATTGGCTGCAACATGCCCATAATTATGACATTTAAAGCATTCAACATTATTGAATGATTTCCTTTGAGAATTCATGATTGTAGGTTGACCTTTAGTTTCTTTCAACACTTCAGGTTTTGCTTTGACATCCTTTGAATCTTTAGCACTTCCTTGCGAACTAGATTCTCCTTTGACAGTTTCATGAAAACCAAGACCAATTTTAATAGCAGGAGACCTTTGATTACTAAGAATATTGTCTAGAATCTTAGTACTATCTTGAAACCTCAAGAGTTTATCCTTTTCTTCTAATTTACCTTTGAGAATGTTTACCTCAACCTCCAATTTTTGGCATTGCTTCTTCATGCTTTCTTTGATCCTTTTTCCTTCTTCTACTTGATCATTTAATTTTAAGATTTCTTCCTTCAACCAATTTTCTTAATCTTCACATGTTTGTAGCAGTTCTTCATTCTTCTTATTTGATTTTTCTAGATCTTCTTTGAGAGAGATGATTTTTGCTTCAAGTCCTTCCTTTTCAAATGATTGTAGAGGTTCTTTATTCTTCTTATTTGATGCTTCAAGATCTGCTCTCAGAGAGATGATTTCTGCTTCAAGTCCTTCATTCTTCTTATTTGATTTTTCCAGATCTTCATTTAGATCATTGATTTCTACTTCAAGTGTTTTATTTCGATTACTTCCATAATTGTACAACTTTTGATACTTGTCTACCTGTCCATTCAGAATTTCTATCTGTCCTTTCAGTTGAGAGATCATCTCATTGTAGATACCATCTCTTTCTTTAAATGATCTTTGTTGATCTTCAACTTTAATCTTGAGAGCTTCTTCTAGATCCATAACATTACTTTCACTATCTTTACCATTGCATGCACAAGAAAGTGAATCACAAGAACCACATTCAATACCTGTTTTATTTTCCTCATTTTCTGCTGCACATGTTTTATGAGAAATCTCCTTTTGAGTAGCCTTCTTATTTTGCTTCCTTTCCATGAGCACTAGTAGATATTGGTCAGAATCTTCTTCATCTTCACTTGACATTTCATTATTATCTTCATTTGCATAATAACTCTTTCCCTTTACAAATTGTTTCCCTTTATCATGATTTTCTCTATAAGGACATTTAGCAGCATAATGACCAACTCTTCCACGATCAAAACATTTGAAGGGAAGCTTACCTTTGAATCTTCCGGTACCTAGTTGAGTTTTCTCACAAAATTCGCTTCTTCTTCTTCGGATATATAAGTGGATTCTTTGACAACTTCCTTTTCTTTTCCTTTTGCGAACGGCCTTAAAAACGACTTCTTTGTTTTGAGAAGGACCTCCTTGTCTCATTTCAAAAGCGGTCGGGATACCATGTAATTGAACGATAGTAAGAGTTTGCGGTCTTGCCTTTCTTCAATAATTTGAAACTTTAGAGTCAGAGAAGTCAAAGATCTTAGACTTTTTCCGAGTAGTATCGGTTATGGTTTCACCCAAATTTCTCATTCGATTTACAATATCATGCAGACGAAGAAAGGCTTGTGATACTTTCATCCTTCTCATCTTCAAATTTTCATATTCAATTCTAAGAGTTTGGAGTTTTGCACTTTTTACCTTTGTATATCCTTCATAACTCAGAATGATTTTGTCCCATATTTCTTTTGTTGAATTTAGCTACATCACTTTAGCAAATTCTGGTTCAGACATGCTTCCTAATAAGACATTTACTTCTTTGGCATTTATTTCATACTTCTTCCTTTTTGCTGCATCAGTAGGAATACTTGCCGGATACTGATAACCTTCTTCTACGATTGCCCATACATCTGCACCAAGACTTTGCAGATATGCTTTTGTTCGTACCTTCCAGAATATCATATTGCTTCCATTAAATAGAGGTGGCTTTATAGACATTACTCCTTCTTGACTTCCCATTGCAACGGATCTCCTTCAAGCGATCAAGCTTCTGCAGAAGGACCTTCTGTGATATCAATTGTTGGGAAAAATACTGAGAGGGGGGGTGAATCAGTATTTAGGACTTTATCAAATCTTTTACTTTTTCACTCTCTAAAACCCATATGCTACTTTTCTGAACCAAACTAGCGTATACACGCGGATATCCTTCATAAAACTCGCGTATACGCAGAGATCTAATTATGCCATTAATTCTTCACATATATCATTCCATCATTCATTCATTAGATGTTTAATAAATAGTAGACATGTGAAGTAAGAACAGAATAAACCATCACACATAATCATCATACATGAACACCAGGATTTTAGGTGGAAACCCAAGTCGGGAGAAAACCACCGCTGCAGTTGCTCAGCCTTCAATATTTTATTATAGAGAAAACTTCTTACAACATATGTCCGCGTGCGGCCTCCTACCCAACACGCGAGGCACCCTGTGGCCGTTCTCGGCCTCTCCTGGAAGGGAGCTACGACTCCCTACTCTCGTTTACCAGCCTCACCTGGAAGGGAGCTACGACCCCCTGACTGAAGGCTACAACCCTCAGCACCACCTTGGACCACGTTTCATCAATTTTCACACTGGATCCAACAACTTCAATAGAACACAACTTGCAGGTCACGTTTCATCATATTTTCACACTGGACCCATTCCACACATTTAAGCTCAAACTTAACAATTCAGACAACCCAGATCAGAAGAATTTATCATCATGAGATAGCAGTAACACAGCAGAACAGATCAGACATTTTATACTTCAGACTTAGAAAACCCTAGCTTTTCATACGCGCTTTCCTTTCACTAATATCGCGTATATACGCGCTTCCATTCACATAAACCCACGTATACATCTGAACAAACTTCAGAACTAACTTCACAACACATACACGCTTTCTCTTTATCAAATCCGCGTATATATGCACTTCCGTTGTTCCAAACCAGCGTATAGATCTTCAGACATTATAGAGCAGCATTAACCCTTCACGTTAGACAGATGTTCGCCTCATTTTAGATCTAGACATTTCATAAACAGATCTAGAAGATACATTTTAGATCTAGATAGCCTTCTTCATCATTTCTTCATAGTTGCATCAAAGATTCAGATCTATCATTAAACTGTTACTCATTCCATACAGATATACTTCAGAGAGAAGTATTCATTCAAACCCAGACATCTTGCGCCCTTTGCACAATGATCTTCTTCTCCTTATATAGATTAGCATTTTTCAATACCATGAGTCAAAACCACTCAACCTCCGATGGTATTCCTGGACGGGATCAATTAGATAATCTAGCACTCAATACAATGGGCCAATACCATGGTAATGCCCCTTGGTATCATAATTTTAGAGTGCAAAAGGGAATACGCGACTTGGAGTGTTCGTTTCCGCGTGTATACGCAACTTCGCCTCATAAAAACTGCATATATGCTAACCCTGAATGTATACGCGGGTTCCCTGCACAAAAGTAGCGTATACATTGTATGTATACACGGGTTGCCTTCACAAAAGTAGCGTATACATTGTGACATATTATATTTATCATTTTTCTGGTACTTACTGGAATTCTTTTCTCTGTCACATCTGAACTTATCTGTAGATACATCATTCTTACATCTTTGACACATAGGTTGCTTATCATAGGCAACTAATCAAGCAGGCTTCCATCAAGAAAATCTTCATCAAGTAGGTTGCCATCAAGGACAACACATTGCATCATATAGCCAACAATCTCATTCAACTTTATCAAGTGGGTTGCCATCAAGGACAACACTCTGCATCATATTGCCAACAATCTCCCCCTTTGGACTTGGTAGCAACACGGTGATGGTGTTTGATCACCACGGGAGATAGATACATTAAACATCATGATATTCTTCCCTTATTCAAACACCATGTCACTCTCCCCTTTGACAATCAAGGGCAAGGGCGGATCAAACCAAGACAAGGTTTTGCTTCCGCCGTAGAATCGATGTGTATTGAAGTTGCCATGCTCCCCCTGAGTTCACGCTATATTTTCAATAAAGTACCGCATGAGTACATGACTTTTCCTATCACCAAGGACTCATACTTACATCAAAGATCCAGCAAGTGGATACATAGCAAACTCAAAATACCCAACCAAGTGGGTTTACATATTTTGACTCAACTACCCAACCAAGTGGGTTTACAAATTTTGACTCAACTACCCAACCAAGTGGGTTTACATATTTGAACAAGTCCTTACATGACTGAATATTACAATTTTACATCATGGGTCTCAACATGACCTTTTCATCAAATTACAAATATGACTTTTCATGACCAATACCAGAAAGACCTCAAGAGAGATCATATATCAGAACCATCATAATGCCAAAAATGCATTATACTAGGGCTCCCCCTAAAAATGTGCATCCAATGCATCCTTTCCATATGGCCAAGGCTCCTCCTTAACTTGTGCAACCTGAACACCTTCAACGGCAAGTCATCAGCAACAAACTCTGCATGATTTGTCCATATCTCTGAATCATAAGACTTCCATCTCATCCAACAGATACTCTTCATCAAGTAATAATCCGGGCTCATCCATGATTTTCAACATAAGAAACCAAGTATCATTTCATCATTATTTAGAACTGAGAAAATAATTTGATACAGAGTCAATAATACAGTTATTAACGATCAGATGATGCTCCCACGAACCTGCGCTCGGATCTTCGGCTATCATATAAATTATAAAACATCATCGATGCATACGCGACGTATCCTGCTTCAAAACTCGCGTGTATACGCGGCTTTTGTGAATATAACCCGCGTATGGAAAGTGAAACATAGAAATTTTTCACATTCCTTTATCTCCCCCTGGACTTGTCCTTCCTGTACCTGTCTTCTTCATATCAGATGTTCTGTTAGAAATACATATAACCAGAATAATCAAAACAACCATGAGAGTCATCATGCATTGCTCCCCTTGTGACGATACATTACTAAATCTCATAATGTATCCCACATCATTCCTGCAGTCAATCAGAGAAGTAAGCTTCAGAAGCAGATGACTGCAGTAGGGTCAATATTCCCTACGTTTCTGATCGGTCCTCCATATTTTTCCAGATTTGTTTGAACTTTCTATTTGTGTGCTGGAAGTTATCCAATTTCTCATATCTGTTCATCCTGCATTCCTTTTCCACATGACCATACTTATTACAAGCATAACATCTCATGTGACCAGAGAAGTAAGCATAAGGATCATAGTGTGTTTCTCTATTCTTCCTCCTATTGCAATCAACTGCTTTGTGACCATACTTGTTGCATGAAAAACAATATCCCTTGAAGCTACCAGAGTACCTTTCTGAATAGAATCTGTTTGATAGTGACTGAAATGATCTGCTTCTGCAATTTGCTGCAACATGCCCATAATCATGAAAATTAAAGCATTCTACATTATTGAATGATTTCTTTTGAGAATTCATGATTGTAGGTTGACCTCTTGTTTCTTTCAACACTTCAGGTTTTGTTTTGACCTCCTTTGAATCTTTAGCACTTCCTTGCGAACTAGATTCTCCTTTGACCGTTTCATGAAAACCCAGACCAAGTTTAATAGAAGGAGACCTTTGACTACTAAGAATATTGTCCAGAATCTTAGTACTATCTTGAAACCTCAAGAGTTTATCTTTTTCTTCTAATTTACCTTTGAGAATGTTTACCTCAACCTCCAATTTTTGGCATTGCTTCATCATGCTTTCTTCAACCCTTTTTCCTTCTTCTACTTGATCATTCAAATTTAAGATCTCTTCTTTCAACCCATTTTCTTGCTCTTCAAAGATTTGTAAAAGTTCTTCATTTTTCTTATTTGATTTTTCCAGATCTTCTTTGAGCGAGATGATTTCTGCTTCAAGTCCTTCCTTTTCAAATGATTGTAGAGGTTCTTTATTCTTCTTATTTGATGCTTCAAGATCTATTCTCAGAGAGATGATTTCTGCTTCAAGTCCTTCATTCTTCTTATTTGATTTTTCCAGATCTTCATTTAGATAATTGATTTCTACTTCAAGTCTTTTATTTCGATTGCTTCCATAATTGTACAATTTTTGATACTTGTCTACCTGTTCATTTAGAATTTCTATCTGTCCTTTCAGTTGAGAGATCATCTCATTGTAGATATCGTCTCTTTCTTTAAATGATCTTTGTTGATCTTCATCTTTAATCTTGAGAGATTCTTCTAGATCCATAACATTACTTTCACTATCTTTACCATTGCTTGCACAAGAAAGTGAATCACAAGAACCACATTCAATACCTGTTTTATCTTCTTCATTTTACCAGCACACATGTTTTCGAAATCTCCTTTCCTTGAGTAACCTTCTTCTTTTGCTTCTTTGCCATGAGCACTTGTAGAACTTGGTCAGAATCTTCTTCATCTTCACTGGATACTTCATCATTATCTTCATTTGCATAATAACTCTTCCTCTTCTCAAATTGTTTCCCTTTACCATGTTTTTCTCTATAAGGACATTTAGCAGCATAGTGACCAACTCTTTCACAATCAAAACATTTGAAGGGAAGCTTACCTTTGAATCTTCCAGTACCTAGTTGGAGTTTTCGGATATATAGCTGGATTCTTTGACAACTTCCTTTTCTTTTCCTTTTGCAGACGCCTTAAAAGCAGCTTCTTTGTTTTGAGAAGGACCTCCTTGTCTCATTTCAAAAGCAGTCAGGATACCATGTAATTGATCAATAGTAAGAGTTTGCAGATCTTGCCTTTCTTCAATAGCTGATACTTTTGACTCAAATTTTGAAGTCAAAGATCTTAAGACTTTTTCCACCAGAGTAGTATCGGTTATGGTTTCACCCAAACTTCTCATACGATTTACAATATCATCTAGACGTAGAAATAAACTGGCAATACTCTCATCACTATGCATCTTCAAATTTTCATATTCAATTATGAGGGTTTGGAGTTTTGCACTTTTTACCTTTGTATCTCCTTCATAGCTCATAATGATTTTGTCCCATATTTCTTTTGCTGAATTTCGCTGCATCACTTTAGCAAATTCTGGTTCAGACATGCTTCCTAATAAGACATTCACTGCTTTGGCATTGATTTCATACTTCTTCCTTTCTGTCGCATCAGTAGGAATACTTGCCGGATATTGATAACCTTCTTCCACGATTGCCCATACTTCTGCACCAAGACTTTGCAGATATGCTTTTGTTCATACCTTCCAGAATATCCGATTGCTTCCATTAAATAGAGGTGGCTTTATAGACATTACTCCTTCACGACTTCCCATTGCGACGGATCTCCTTCAAGCGATCAAGCTTCTGCAGAAGGACCTGCTCTGATACCAATTGTTGGGAAAAATACTGAGAGGGGGGGTGAATCAGTATTTAGGGCATACTCAAAAAAATTTCACTTTTTCTTACTTCTAAAACCTGTACGCTACTTTCCTGATACATACTCGCGTATATACGCAGATACCCTTTATGAAACTCGCGTATACACAGAGATATAATTATGCCATTAATTCTTCACATATATCATTCCATCATTCATTCATCAGATGTTCAATAAACAGTAAACATGTGCAGTAAGAACAGAATAAACCATCACACATAAGCATCACACATGAACACCAAGATTTTAGGTGGAAACCCAAGTCGGGAGAAAACCACCGCTGCAGTTGCTCAGCCTTCAATATTTTATTATAGAGAAAACATCTTACAACATATGTGCTGGCGCAGACTTGACCAGCACGCAGGCACCCACCTGCGCTCGTTTACCGGCCTCTCCTGGAAGGGAGCTACGACCCCCTGACTCGTTTACCAGCCTCACCTGGAAGGGAGCTACAACACCACCGGCGAAGGCTACGACCTCGGCACCTCTATGGACCACGTTTCATCAATTTTCACACTGGATCCAACAACTTCAATAGAGCACAACTTGCAGGTCATGTTTCATCATATTTTCAGACTGGACCCACTCCACACATTTAAGCTCAAACTTAACAATTCAGACGACCCAGATCAGAAGAATTTATCATCATCAGATAGCAGTAACACAGCAGAACAGATCAGACATTTTATACTTCAGATTTCAGCAAACCCTAGCTTTTCATACGCGCTTTCCTTTCACTAATATCGCGTATATACGCGCTTCCATTCACAGAAACCCGCGTATACATCTGCACAAACTTCAGAACTAACTTCACAACACATACGCGCTTTCTCTTTATCAAATCCACGTATATACGCGCTTCCACTGTTCCAAACCAGCGTATAGATCTTCAGACATTATAGAGCAGCATTCTTCTTCAGATCAGATATGCAATTCAGATTTAACCCTTCACGTTGGACAAATGTTCGCCTCATTTCAGATCTAGACATTTCATAAACAGATCTAGAAGATACATTTCAGATCTAGATAGCCTTCTTCATCATTTCTTCATAGTTGCATCATAGATTTAGATCTATCATTAAACTGTTACTCATTCCATACAGATATACTTCAGAGAGAAGTATTCATTCAAACCCAGACATCTTGCACACTTTGCACAATGATCTTCTTCTCCTTAGATAGATTAGCCTTTTTCAATACCATGAGTCAAAACCACTCAACCTCCGATGGTATTCCTGGACGGGATCAATTAGATAATCTAGCGCTCAATACAATGGGCCAATACCATGGTAATGCCCCTTGGTATCATAATTTTAGAGTGCAAAAGGGCATACGCGACTTGGAGCGTTCGTTTCCGCGTGTATACGCAACTTCGCCTCATAAAAACTGCGTATATGATAACCCTGAATGTATACGCGGGTTCCTTTCACAAAATTAGCGTATACATTGTATGTATACGCGGGTTACCTTCACAAAAGTAGCGTATACATTGTGACATATTATATTTATCATTTTTCTGGTGCTTACTGGAATTCTTTTCTCTGTCACATCTGAACTGATCTGTAGATACATCATTCTTACATCTTTGACACATAGGTTGCTTATCATAGGCAACTCATCAAGCAGGCTTCCATCAGGAACATCTTCATCAAGTAGGTTGCCATCAAGGACAACACATTGCATCATATAGCCAACAATATCATTCAACTTTATCAAGTGGGTTGCCATCAAGGACAACATTCTGCATCATATTGCCAACAGGGGATGATTTACCATTTTTTAAATAAAAGGGTAAAAATATTTAAAAATAATAAAATAATAAAAGTACTTTTTCAACTCATATTTTCAACTTATCTCCCAAAATTTTAACTCAAATTTCGAGTGGGAGTACTCGTTGGATGAAAAATTTAATTCCTCATCCAAGGAGTACCCATGTTGCATACTTTCGATGAACCCTGCTACATGAAAAATGGGAAATACATAAAAAAACGTGATTGTAATCACGTTTTTTTTATGTATTTCCCATTTTTCCTGTAGCAGGGTTCATCGAAAGTATGCAACATGGGTACTCCTTGGATGAGGAATTAAATTTCGCATCCAACGAGTACTCCCGCTCGAAATTTGAGTAAAAACTTTGGGAGATAAGTTGAAAATATGAGTTGAAAAAGTAGTTTTTTCATTTTTCCCTCTAAAATTTGATGATGTCATCAAGTCTTGTTTTATTTTTTCCACTATTATTTTATAATTTCCTTAGGAGGCCCATTTTAGACCTCAAAATTCCCCTAATGGGATTTTACCGTAATTCCTAAGTCATTAACACTCTAATGATGGACTCCATTGTATATGCTAAAAAATGTCCTTCCTCAAAGGGATAACTCAAATAAAATTATAAAAATTATGAAGAGTATTTAAAAAAAGGAGGATGGGAGCTTGCATGATGTCGTGGCATCCTGTATCTACTCGTACCATGCAAGTGATGCAAGACCATATCCTTTGGCGAAGCTTATTTTCCAGTCTATCCACCCATAAATGCATGGTGGGAGTATATGCCCATCTTAGGATGGTGTATCTGCTTTAATCCTACGATAGGCATTTACTATCCCAGCGCATTTATGGGTGGATAGACTGGAAAATAAGCTTTGCCATATCCTTTGCAACACATGAGTTTAAATCAACGGCCATAATACAATTATAGAGTAGGACACCCACTTGTTTGATGATTACAGGTTGTAACTAGGAGTTTAGGAAAAATAATGCAACCATTACTCGTTTTGATTATGGGATCGTGAGACGAAGGAATAAATCCATGGCTCTAGACTCACACAGGTAGAGGGCTCTTTCCATTTTGATTTTTTTCTCTGTAAGGAAGTGTTGTCAAATATGGAAATTTTCGTGGATTGCATGCACAAACAGGTTGGAAATGCACAATTTCTCATTAAGAGTCTCATTGTTTATCTCCCCCTATCTGCTAGGTCAAATACTATCAATGTGCAAAGAACTAGCATAATCAGGTGGGTAAGCAGGTCTCGAAAAGTAGTGGTTAAGCTGTTTGGAGAAGAATTAGCTTTGATGACTTATAAGTTTACCAACCTGCACGAGTTTAATTTCAATTTGGCAGGGCATAGCGTCCCTAGGTCGAACTCCCAACAATGATTGAGGATAATTTGAATTGGCTCATCAAGGGACTTGGAAATTGAAACTCAGGTTGACTCTTTTATCTGCAAGAAGGAAGGACCCAAAATTGAGGTTCAACAGTGTGATGCTAAGGGGAGGAGAATCAACACAATGTTGAGGGGTCTAATAGAAAAACGGTGTTGGGAAAACTAATTGTAGCTGCCAAACTAAAATCGATCAACTAATGAATAAAATTGATGTGCTTCAGGTAGATCTGTTTATAACCAATTCGAAACTCAAGGATCAAATGATGGCCAACATGCAAGCATTTGAGCAAATTCAGACTTTGACGACAAAATTGACCGGGCAAGGTGATGAAATGTAGGTTTTGTGCAGTCAGCTCTTGGCCCCCCCCTAGAATAGGGAAACTTTATGAATACCAAGCTATGTGAAATCAATAATGAAACTTAGATGCAATGTGGGAAAAATTTGGACCTCAATCAACAAGGTTATGGGGAATAAGTCATATGTAATTGACATATGTTATGTTGTAAATTTTGTCTTCTACTTGGTAGTTTCTGTAAAATCTATACCTCCACAACTATTATGAATTTTGTCATAATATTGTTAATTTTTCAATGTTCTATGTTGTAACAATCACTTTAACAATTCCTTCTCACAGTAGCAATCACTTTTTCCAATTTAATTTTAATCATCCAATAACAATAAGCAATTGTAGATAGAATAGTAAACAATATGAATAATAGAAGACAACCAAGATCAATGAGACACAAAGATTTAGGTCAAAGACTAGGGAAAAACCCCACAAAGGGGGAAATCCAACCAATTTTTTTTTTTTTTTTTCTATTCAATATTCATCAAATTTTCAATAGAGATACATATCCCAAGTACATCCAACAATAAGTCAAAGGTCAAATAATTCGAAACAAGTCAACAATCCAATATCCAATAAAAAGTGACCATAAAAGTCAAATATGGTCAAATATTAACCCTAGAATTTTCAGCCCTATCAAAGTTAAAGTCAACATCAATCGATGCAACCCTAACCAATCCAAGGTCAATGGTCAAAACAAATCCAAAAAATTTGGTCAACCAGTCAAAGAATGTGGCATCTTTTCCTTTGTCAAATTTAGTCAAAATAGATCCAAAATTCCTCCAGTAGTTTGGTCAAATTTAATAGTTGATTGATGGTCAACCTTAGACTTAGATCTGCGGTCAAAGATAATCAACGTGCCCAGAAAAATTTGGTCAATAGATCAATCAATGTGACCTTCTATAACATATCCAAAAATCAGTCAAATCACGCAAAGTCAATGTTGGTCAAATATGCCCAAAACATAAAAGTCAACGTAGTCAAAATCATAATCTCTCTCTCTCCTTTGCATGTGTGAACTTGACCCTGGAATTCCAGGTGTGTGCGAACAAATGAGGAAGATGTGATGTGCATTGTGATGCCTCCAAGTGATCCAGGAGGATCCCATAAGGCCAAAAACTTGAAATATTCAAATCTCAACAAAACCTAGAGAAAATGAAGAGCTCATTATCCTAAATCCAACGACATAAACAACACCTTAATCTGACTTTGTATGTGAAAGTTATGCCCATTTGAATTTTGGGACAAACATTAAATTTTTTGTGTAGGTAGGCCCCACAGGGTGCCACGTGGCACTCCCACAGGCTGCCATGTGGCAACCTTGTTAGCTTTCTGTTAGTACCACAGGAGCCAATCAAAGTGTGCCACTGGTTGGCCTCAAAGACACACCATATGGCATATTTTTGAGCAATGAGGTGATGCTACATGGCCCAATGAAATGGTGCCATGTGGCACCATGGGAGCATCCCAAAGGTTTTGGGTCAAACCCTAGTCAAAGATTGGATAGACAAAAAAATTTATTGTTGGGTTGGCGGGAGTCAAACCCGCCAACATTTATAACAACCGACCCCAAACCCAAACGACAGTTTGCGGTCAATGAAACACACAATGATCATGACAATAGAGGAATTTCAATTCATTTGTATTATAAAAAAATATGGGACCAACAAGGTTTGAACCCCTGATTGGTTCTAAATCCAACAAGGGTTTCGTTGGGCCAACAACCCTCTGTTGGAACCTCCACCCACCGTATACCTATATAAATTCAACCATTTTACACTTAGTGAGAGGAGGATACTAGCATACCCATGCAGGGGGAAACTCAGATAGTGCAGAACCGAGACCAGGGGAAGAATTTTCATTATTTTCCAAGAGAATTTGTAAGTTTTTTTAGACTACGCTCATTCAAATTTATTCGAAGAAAGTAAAGAGTCACCTCGAATAGCACCATTCATGTGTAATCTAAAAACATTACACTCTCATTAACCTAATTCTATAATAACATTATTTTAACCTATCATATCTCAATTGTTAAGTTGTCAAGTTATGGTTATCATTCAATGTTATCCATGAATATTGTTATAAGTTGTCCAGTGAACCGGAGTCAATGTTATTCATAAATATAAGTTGATTTATTATTATTATTTAAGGAAAATTAATAATTATAAATTTATTATCATTAATTTATATTTTTATATTTATTTATATCCTTACATTTAAATAAAATGAATTATTTATTAAATAATAATAATTTTTAGATAAAAGTAATAGGAGGGAGAGGGGTATTGTCTAATTCGGAAGAAAAATTGATAACAAGGTATACATGAGATTTCAGCCACATGACCAACAACCAAGCATAAATGGACGACCTATTGCAAGGCTTGCTCCTGGCTAAAGCTACGCGAGTAACCAACATTAACATCTTAGGGGACTCGTTCATTACTATTCAACATTTTCATAAAGGTACTTGGTAGAGAGATAAACACCCGGGGAACCTCCTAAAGAGAATAACAAGGATTTTGGTTAAGTTTCTCCACAAAGCCTTTTTTCATATCCTTAAAAACCAAAATTTAGAAGTTGATTATCGAGCTAATCGTGCATGCAAACTATACCTTGAAATAAAAGGAGAACAGGGATATTAGAGTTTACCGTAATTCCTAAGTCATTAACACTCTAATGAAGGAATCCATTGCATATGCTCAAAATTTGTCCTTCCTCAAAGGGATAGCGCAAATAACATTATAAAAATTATGAAGAGTATTTAAAAAAAGTAGGAGAGGAGTTGACACGATGTTGTGGCATCATGTATCTACTCGCACGATGCAAGTGATGCAATACCATATCCTCTGTAACACATGAGTTTAAATCGACGACCACAATGCAATTGTAGAGAAGGACACCCACTTAGTTTGATGATTGCAGGTCGTAGCCAGGAGTTTAGGAAAAATCATGCAGCCATTACTTGTTTTGATTATTGGATCCTGAGTCGAAGGCATAAATCCATGGCTCTAGACTCACGCAGGTAGAAGGGTCTTTCCATTTTATTTTTTGTCTCTGTAAGGAAGTGTTTTCAGCTATGGAAAATTTTGTTGATTGCATGTACAGATAATTTGGAAATGAAAAATTTCTAATTAAGAGTCCCATTGTTTATCTCCCCTATGTTCTAGGTCAAATATTTTCAATGTGCAAGGAACTAACATAATCAGGTTGGTAAGAAGCTCTAGAAAGGCATTGGTTATACTGTTGGGAGAAGCAGTAGCTTCGACGGCTTATAAATTTACCAGGTTGCATGAGTTTACTTTCAATTTGGTAGGGCATAGTGTCCTTGGTTCAAACTCCCAACAATGATTAAGGGGAATTCAAATTGGTTCATCCAGGGACTTGTAAATTTCAACTCTGGTTGACTCTTTTATCTGCAAGAAGGAGTGATCCAATGCTAAAAAATATGCTCAAAAGTGAAAGTTGTCAGAATGGAGAAAAATCTAAATGACTGTGTAGATCTCATCGTTCTTAATCCGACGCAAGTCATTTCGTGAAAAAACGACACCATATGCTCCCGGAAAGGAGTTCTGATCGATTTGGAAAACATGCAAAATTTTGTGCAGGGTTGTCGAGTCAGCAGTCCATACTGCTGATGTCGCATGTTGACTGGATCATTGACCATTAAACGTTGATTTTTGATTGTACCTCTTTGGGCTAACAATAACGTGCCACTTTTCATTTGCAGATTGGCTGAAATTAGGGGCTATTTTATTGGTTTCTTGACATGCCAATGAGAGGTTGCCATGTGGCCCAACCGAAGGCCACCACATGGCGCCTCCCAGTTGGCTAAAATTTTCATAAGGGTCAAGGTGAGGTCAATGGGGTTTGAACTTGCAACCTCCCACCAACAAACAATCAGCCTTACCAACATGCCATGCGCATACTTCTTAACATGTATTGCTTTGAACTTTTATTTAAAATTTGAAAAAACTCCCAGTTTGTTTTAATATTAATTAATTTGGCCAACTATATATGATTTAAAATTCAGTTTTTAGGCCGCATTGGGCATTTAAACCATCCCATAATTTGTGCCAATTTTTTGCTCCGTTAGCGAAAAATGGGGCGAAATTGTAGGATAGTTGGCCGAACTTGGCGAATTTGTGGGTCAACTAGCAGCAAAACTTGAGAAGCTCATAATTTTCTCAGTTTTTTAATCCTTTTTTGGAGAAAAAAGAGACTATAAAGAGGTTTTTGATAGCTCTGAAGTTGTTAGAGCATGTAGTAAAGCTATTTGAGCACTGTAAATGTAAGTAAACACCATTTCTTGAGCATAATGAAAGAGGCCCAACCGTTGGAAGATGGACTAGGAGATGTAGCCCACAAGGGGTGAACTTCTTCATCAATTTCTGTTGTGTGTTCACTATTATGGCTTTATCTCTTTGTTATTTTCTACAATTTATGGGTTAAATTCATGTTTTAATGTGTTTAAGAATTTAACTTAAGAGCCATAAAAACTCATTGTATTCACTTGCAATTTGCATAAACCTCAAGAAACTTCATTTACATACCAAGTTTGGTATCAGAGCTTAGGTTTTATTGCTGCTATGATGGTTTAATTGTTTGCAAGTGTATGTGATGCTTACAAGGTTTAAGTTCAAGAGAGGAGAAGGAAACCTTGTGGTTGCAAAAACTCAAGTTAGGTTAAGGACAAGGAGAGCAAGTTTGCCACAATCTCCACAACAGATTCTACCTCAAATTGTAGTTGAAGCTTAAACAAGTATGTCACATGAATAAGAGCCTTAAAATATGTCAGAGGATGAAAAATACTTCAAGAAATCATTCTTTGATATGAAAATAGTGGTGAAAGTTCTCTATGAGGAGAGAAACACAAGATTGCAAGGTGAGAGCTCCAATATTACAAAGGGAGATAAGTCTTCAAAAGGAGAAGAAGGAGATGGAGACAAGCCTAAAAAAGGTAATGGGAATGGTGACAAACCACCTTTGACACCGCCATTCCCCTCACCACCATCCTCACCACCATCTTCACCATCATCTTCCTCCACAACAAACCCTTCACAAACAACTCCACATTCTCCAAAAGGTCATGATAAAACTCCATTTTTGAAGCTTTACATTAAGTTTGATTTGCCTATGTATGATGGAGAGGTAAATGCCGAAAGATTAGAAAATTGGGTATATCAGCTTGAAGTGTATTGCAGGATACAAAGGATCAAGGATGATGACACCAAGATTCAACTTGCTTCAACAAGATTGG
The DNA here is from genome assembly GCA_034641835.2 of Pinus albicaulis. Lineage (NCBI taxonomy): Eukaryota > Viridiplantae > Streptophyta > Pinopsida > Pinales > Pinaceae > Pinus > Pinus albicaulis. The sequence continues at coordinate 1,609,048,554 of CM076570.1, read as the reverse complement.
AAAGTGAGACTCTTATTTGGTGGGAAGCCAACACTCAAGAGGACATGAAGCAACATGTTAAGGTATTAACCTCTTGGAATGATTTTGTTTCTGCCTTAAGGAGACAATTTTATCCGTTAACATACATGTAAAAGGCTGTAATGGATTGGCAACACTTTAGGCAAGGTAAAGGACAAAGTGTGCAAAGCTATACTCAAGAGTCTAGGAGGAGAACACTAATTTTGGGTGTAGATTTGACATCTCAAGAAACTTTGTTAAAATACATTAAAGGTTTGCATAGTTATCTAAGACATATTATTCTCATGTTTAATCCTTCAAATTTAGGTGAAGTACGTGTACATGCCACACATCTAGAGGCAAGAGGGAAACATGTTTCAAAGGATACAAGTGAGGATACCTTTGAGTCTGAAGAGAAAGGAAAGGGTAACTTCAAGGGTAAAGGTAAGAAGAATGCATCCATAAAGATGGAGAAAGAAAATTTCACATGCAAACAATATTCCAAAGATGGGCATGATGAAGATAATTGCTGGAAACTTCATTGAGAGATGAGACCCAACAAGCTTAAAAACAAGGAGAAGGAAAAGACAATTGCAACAATAACACATGATTTAGGTTCTGATTCTGGAGATGAAACAAAGGTCACCGCAATGGGTTTGAAAGGTAAGGAAATTGCAAATACTAGTTCTTCAATTTGTCTCAATAGTACTCAAGATGATGAAAAAGAATTGAACTTTTGCATGTTAGAGTTATTTCAAAGCATACCAAGATTGACACCCTATTTGATAGTGGTTCACAAGCAAATCTTATTTCAGTAGACTTAGTCAAGAATTTTAATTTAGAAACCATTCCTCATCCAAGAACTTATCCTTTAATTTGGATATGTAAGGATGCAAATTTTTAGGTGACGACGAAGTGCATACTTAGATTTGCAATCAATGCAAACTTTCTTGATGAAGTTGAACTTGATGTTTATTTCACTTGATATTTCTGGTATTGTTTTGGGTAGCCCATATCTTTATGATAGGAAAAAAATATTTCATCACCATGAGAACAAGTATTACTTATTCAAGGATGGGATTGAGTACATTGTTAGAGCGCATAGTAAAAATATGATTTTGTCTCTTATGCATGCTGGGAAAATGAAGAGAATTGTGAATGTCAGTCAAAATTTTTCTTTGTTAATGTTCAAGCATTGGGATGTTGTGAATGAGGCCTTTCAAGGAGATGCATAGAATGAAAAATATGATTTGATTGAGGTTGCTAATGGTTGTGATAAGATGTTTCAGGAATCTAACAGTTTCCTTTTAAAAGAGGTAAACAAGATGAGGTAAAATTGCAACAACATACATCATTATTGAACAACGATGGGAACAAGGTGTCGGTGCTAAATGGTGCAAAGATCAAAGAGAAGCACCAAAGAAAATTGAAAAAGAAGGAATAGGTTGCACAAGTTCTTCTTGGGTGTTTCAAAATGGTACATGGCAATGGTAAACGCACTTGGTCAAGAGTCGAGCTAAGTACAAGGTAAGACAAGCTAAAAATTGTCATGTCAATTGTGTTCGAGGTGAGAAGAATTTCAAGTTGTTTAATTTTCCTTTGATTAAGGACCAAGGAGGGAGCATGTTTGTTTCCTCAAGGATAGTATTTTGTTCTGAAATTTTGGGAAATTGCAGCAAGATGGTATCTATAACAAGAAGACAGGGTCTCCAGAATCAAGGGAAAAAACCAGTTTTCATGAAAAGCTCAAATTGTTGAATTTAAGAAAATTCTAGTGGATTGAGACTGTAACGGTGACGGGGTTGTACCCTCATCCAAATGTTCAGTAATAAAAGAGATTTTGGGGTCCAAAAGCTTCCAGTGGGGAGGACTGATCTAGTGCTAAAAAATATGCTAAAAAATGAAAGTTTTCGAAATGGAGCGAAACCCAAATGACCGTGTATATCTCATCGTTATGAATCTGGCACAATTTGTTTTGTGAAAAATCGACACTGTATGCTCTCGGAAATGAATTCTGATCGATTTGGAAAATAGGCAAAATTTTGTTCAGGGCTGCCCAGTCAACAATCCATACTACTGATGTGGCATGCTGACTGGACCGTTGACCATTTGCCGTTGACTATACCTTGTTGGGCTAATTAGAATACACCACTTGTCATTTTCAGATTGGTTGAAATTTGGGGCTATTTTATTGGTTGATTGACAGCCCAATGAGAGGCTGCCACATGGCCCAACCTGAGGCCACCACATGGCACCTCCCAGTTGACTAAAATTTTTGTAAGGGTCAAGTTGAGGTTAGCAAGGTTTGAAACCACAACCTCCCACCAACAAACAATCAACCTTACCAACGCGCCATGCACATACTTCTTAACATGTATTTCAGTGAACTTTTATTTAAAGTTTGAAAAAATTGCCCATTTTCTTTAATATTAATTAATTTGGCCAGCTATATATGATTTAAAATAGGCTGCATTGGACATTTAAACATCCCACAATTTGTACCAGAATTGCGTCGATTTGTTGCTCCATCAGCGAAAAATGGGGCAAAATTGTAGGACAGTTCGCCGAACTTGGCGAATTTGTGGGTCAACTAGCAGCAAAACTTGAGAAGCTCATAACTTTCTCAGTTTTTTTATCCTTTTTGGGAGCTGAAAGAGGCTATACGTGGTTTTTTGATAGTTCTAAAGCCGTTGGAGCAGGTATTGAAGGAATTTGGGCACTGTAAATGTATGTAAACACCATTTCTTGAGCATAATGAAAGAGGTCCAACCATTGGGAGCTGGGCCAGGAGATGTAGCCCAGGAGGGGTGAACTCCTTCATCAATTGTTGTCATGTGTTTACTGTGATGGATTTATTTCTCTATTATTTTCTGAAATTTATGGGTTAAATTCATGTTTTAACGTGTTTAAGAATTTAACTTAAGAGCCATAAAAACTCATTGTATTCACTTGCAATTTACATAAACCTCAAGCAACTTCATATATAGATCAAGGAAGGACCCAAAAGTGGGGTTGAACAGTGCGACGCTAAGGGGAGGATAATCAACACAATGTGTAGGGGTCCAACAAATACATAAGGCAACAATAATGGTGTTGGGAAAACTAGTTATAGTTTCCAAACTAAAATCAATCAGCTGATGAAGAAAATAGATGTACTTCAGGTATATTTTTTTGTAACCAATCCAAAACTCTCGGATCAAATGATGGCCAACATGCAAGCACTGGATCAGCTTCAGAATTTGATGACAAAATTGATTAGGCAAGATGATGAAATGTAGGCTTTATGCAAGCAGCTAGTGGGTCTCCAAGAATGGGTAAAATTTTTGAATACCAAGCTCTGTGAAATCAATAATGAAACTTGGAGGCAACGTGGGAAAATTTTGGACCTCAATCAACAATATTTTTGGGAATAAGTCATTTGTAATTGAAATATGTTATGTTTTACATTTTTTCTTCTACTTGGTAGTTTTTGTAAAATATATACCTCCACAACTATTATGAATTTTGTCATAATATTGTTAATTTTTCAATGTTCTATGTTGTAAAAATCACTTTAACAATTTCTTCTCACAGTAGAAATCACTTTTTCCAATTTAATTTTAATCTCCCAATAACAGTAAACAATTTTAGGTAGAACAATAAACAATATGCACAATAGAAGACAATCGAGATCAATGATACACATATATTTAGGTCAAAGACTAGGAAAAAACCCCACAAAGGGGGAAACCCAACTAAATTCTTCTTCTATGAGATGTTCATCAAATTTTCATCTGAGATACATAGTCCAAGTACATCCAACAGTAAGTAAAAGGTCAAATCATTGACCAACCAAGTCAAAAATCCAATATCCAATAAAAAATGAGCATAAAAGTAAAATATGGTCAAATATTAATCCTAAAAATTTTAGCCCAGTCAAAGTAAAATCAAATATAAATCAATGCAACTCTAACCAATCTAAGGTAAATGGTAAAACAACTCCAAAAATTTTGGTCAACCGGTCAAAGAATGACATATCCAAAATTCCTCCAACCATTTGATCAACTTTAATATTTGATCGATGGTTAACCCTAGCGTTAGATATGGAGTCAAAGATAGTCAACATGCCCATAAAAATTTGGTCAATAACTTAATCAACATGACCTAGAAAATCCAAAAATTGATCAAACCAATTCAAATCACCCAAAGTCGACGTTGGCCAAAGATGCCCAAAACATAAAAGTCAATGCAGCCAAAATCAAAATCTCGAGCCTTTGCAAGTGTGAACTCGACCCCAGAATGTCAGGTGTGTACAAACTAATGAGGAAGACGTGGTGTGCATTGTGATGCCTCCAAGTGATCAAGGAGGATCCTGTAAGCCCAAAAACTTGAAATCTTCAAATCTTAAGAAAACCTAGGCCAAATCGAAGAGCTCGTCATTTTGAATCCAACGACGTAAACGAAACCTCAATTTGACTCCATCGGTGAAATTTATGCCCATTTGAAGTTTGGGACAAACATTAAAAGTTTTATGTAGGTAGGGCCCACAGGGCGCCACATGACACTCCCACAGGCTTGCACGTTTTAGCGTTTTCAAATACCCATTAGTAACACAGGAGCCAATCAAAGTGTGCCACATTTTGGCCTCAAAGACATGCCATATGACATATTTTTTACCAATGAGGTGATGCCGCATGGCCCAATGAAATGGTGCCACGTGGCACCATGCGAGCAACCCAAAGGGTTGGGTTAGAGCTTGGATAGACAACAAATGTTATTGTTGGGTTTGTGGGAGTCGAACCTGCCAACAGTTATAACCACCGACCCCAAACCCAAATGACAACCGACGGTTAATGAAACACACATTGATCATGGAAATAGAGCCATTTCAATTCATTTGTATTATAGTGAAATATAGGACTGACAGAGTTTGAACCCCTAATCGACCCAATTTTTCATGTTCTAAATCCGACAGGGGTGTCGTTGGGCCAACAACCCTACGTTGGAACCTCCACCCACCATAAACCTATATAAACTCTACCATTTTCCACGGAGCGAGAGGAGAAGGATAGCGAGACCACACAGGCAAGAACTCGAATAGTGGAGAACCTCAACTAGGGATGAAAACCTACCACGGTGCGCTTTTTAAAACAAAAAATTATGAGGAATATTCTCTTGTATATTATAAGAATATTCCCAGAAGTAATATGTTGTGGAATCTTTTAGATTCTTTGAGAAGCCATAGTTGTAGGTGATAGAATATAGTCAAGTTTATACCCAAATTACTTATAATTTCGAGAGGATTTCACTGTCATAGTCTGTTTCTAGATTTGAGCAGCCCATTTTTAGCTCACTCCCAGAATTGGAGGTATAATGATGTATTTTCCATGTATTCATTTGATTTCTATTGAGAAGTATGAAAAGGCCTCCCCATTATTGAAGCAATTCTTGTAGACGTATTCCACACTGGACGAACTCCATCATCAAACTATTTGTGTGCATTGTATTTATGGTATTATTTTTGTTTGCTCTTATTTATGTGATTGCACATATTGTTTTACCTACTCTTTTCATGCAATTCTGGAAACATCAATGAAGTAAAGATCTCGAATCATGTTTGGTATCATAGCAGTCATCTTGCTGATGTGAATTGTGGGTGTGAATGATAACCGAGACCAAGCTCAAAAAGGGTGAAGGAAAACTTAAGAATTTTGACACAGAGATTAGGTGTGTAACATGAACAAGGAAAATCGTAGATGATGATGCCCATACTGAGAATGAACAAGCTTTCTGTAAATTTTTCTACACCATGGAAAATAAGGTAGACAAATTGTTTGCAGATTGTGAGAGGAAAATGATTAAGAGGGAAAAGAAGAAGGAAGAGAAATCAGAGGATAAAGCTTTAGTAAATCAGGGAAATGGAGGAGAACCTCCTGAACCTCCATCTCCATCTTCGAGTGAATGTTCTACTTCTTCACCTTCTTCTCACCATTCTAGTAAACAACCTAGAAACGCTTCTAAAAATCCTCTTCTAAAGTTGGTTGTAAATCTTGATTTTCCCAAGTTTAATGGAGAATGTAATCCAAATATTAAATAATTGGATAAGACAGATTGAAGTGTATTGCCGAATACAATAGATCGAAGATTATGGTGCCAAGATCCAATTAGCATCTCTTCGACTGGGAGGCACTACTCTTATATGGTGGGAGAGAAAACTTCATAAAGGTAGCAAACATTTGGGTAAACTCCTTTATTCCTAGTCTGAATTTGTTTTTCATTGAAATATCAATTTTATCCAATGTGATCCAGGTGGCTCCAGAGACACACACAGGACAAAGAGGGCTCAAAAATCAAAGCATTCGGACTGTTCTAGAACTAAGTTCAGGTTGTAGATATTTTTGTCTTGATCACAACAGTGTGAATGGTTCGTCAAACCGAGCTCGTATGCGAAAGTTAGGAGTGGTCAAAGTTTTGGGTTGACTTAGATAATTGGGCAGGTTAAGGAGGCTTCAATTTGGATGAAAACCGACCACTGGATTCTGGAAAGCTCAGGCCGAATTCTAGACAAATTTGTGGGACCGTTAATTTGTCTCTTATGGTCAAAAACCGAATTTTTAAAAATTGCATAGTTTGTTTTTAAAAATAAAAAAAAAATATAGTTTGGTCACATGCCACCGCCCTCCAAAAAGCATAATAATAAAAATATATATTAAATGGGCTGGAGGGCCATGACCCCCGTCGGAACCCACGACACCCCACACCTTACGCAACTACCGCATACCAAAATTGTTGCATACAAATATGTGTGTGTGTGGGCCCGGCTGACCAAACTCCCACGTATTACGATACGAGGCCGACGCGTATCGAGCCTGTGCCAGCCACGTGAGCCAACCCGCCACCATATGATGGCCCCAAAAACTTATTCAATACCACGGGCCCAACATACCCACCAGGCACTTGCTGCAATGAAGGTTGCGGAAGGTACGGGGCAGGTTGCCCAATGCAGACCCAACCACCAACATACCCGTTTTTCCCTGACACTTGTAAAAATGACAAGTTTAAAAAGAAGCGGGGTTTTTAAAAATGACATGCGCGGATTTTGTGGGGAGGCAGGATTTGATCCCCTGACCTCACCTTAAAAAATCACCATTTTTCCACTAGGCCAACAACCTTTTTGTTGGTAAATTTTCCCAACAAAATACATATAAACCTGTCTTTCACAAGTGTGCCTAGGCGATGGAGGAGAGTGCGCACGCAGATCGAGGTTTATCATATTTTATTGCAAGGCAACACGCAGTTCAAGGCATGCATGTAGTTCGAGGTGGGCACAATTTTCCATGCAGGCGGAACCATGAGCAGGCCCAAAAACATGGAGTGGAACCATGAGCCTTGAAATTTTCCCGGGGAGGTAATTTTTCTCCATGTTGGAAAAAATTCAATTTTATAGTCATTTTTCACAGTTTTTTGTAGGGAAAACAATGGCCAGGTCAGATTCGCCTTTTGAGTTGCATATTTCTAGTCCACCCATGGAGCAGTATCGTGGAGGAATCTAGGGGGAATTTGAAAGATTCCTTTTTGCCCTAGATCTTCACTTTCTCAGAATTCAACAAATGGACAGTCGATTTTGCACTATTTGACGTCATGAATTTGATGATGCATTTAGATTTCCATCTGAGCTTTATATTTTTTGGTCACTTTTTGAAGTGAAGTTGCAGGTGTTAGCATTCAACGAGTGAGCAGTCGATTTCACACCTTTCGACGCCACGATTGTGATGGTGATTTCAGGTCCAACAGCTGCAACAACTATTCTTCAATCATATTCAGGTTGAGGTATATGATGTGTTGCTTTCATGTACTTCTTTGTCCCTGAGATGCATAGTGTTGTACATATCCCTGTTGATGTATGAGTCATGGGATACTCCTTATTGATGTACTTTTTGTCATGGATTTGTATTATGTCTAAAATCCCTTGTTTGCCATGTTGGTGGGATACTCCTTGACACATATATGTTGTTCGAGATCCCTTTGATGCCATGTTAACGGGATACTCATAGTCTTTATGCGTGAGCTATTGCCATACTGATAGGAGTCCTTTTTATGCATGAGAGTTCCGAAGTGAGACATCTCGTAGAGAGGTCTAGCCACTCTTGTGTGAGGGAATTTTCCTTGTATGTTAGAGAAAACACATCCATGTACATCTTATTCTTACAACACTTAATGCAGCGGCCTATGCCATCTTGAAACCGAGGCCCGGAGATGTATTCCCTCCTTGGTGAACTTCGTTATCAAATGACATGTTCTTATGATTTTTTTATCTTGACATGTTATGTTCCTCTTCTTTACAACATGCAGTTTTTCATTTATGTTCATTAATGTTTTAATTAAATGCAATTCTAACACCATCAGCCGAAGTAAAAGGCATTGGTTACCCTCGATCACAATGGGATATCGAAAAAAGGTCAAGATGGAGTGGCAATATCTGAGACAAGGCAAAGGAAATTTTTTCAAATTTTAATAGAGGAATTTAGGAAGCAAGCATTAGCATTGGGAATTATTTTAGATATACCTGAGAATGTGATGCGGCTTTATATTGTTGCTTTACATAGTTATCTTTGTCATTTTTTATTGTTGTTTAAACCCACTACTATTGATGCGGCTAGTTTGAAAGCAATCCATCTTGAAAGAAGGGGTAAACATGACAAGGAATATCATCCAAGGAAATCATCATCCAAACCTCATAATAGAAAATTCGAAGGAAAAGGAAAGGGAAAGGACAAGAAGACAACTACATCCAAGAACAAAGAAGGGAATCCAACTTGCACGCATTGCAAGAAAGAAGGGCATGGTGAAGAGCATTGTTGGAAGTTGCATCTAGATTTGAATCCAAAGAAATATGGTGCAAAAGGGAAGCATAAAAAAATTGCAAGTGTGCAACAAGACCTTGGATCTTATTTTGATGACGAGATGTAAATTACAACTATGGACATACAAGGCAACAACTCTCTTCATGTTATTTCAAGCTCTGAAATTCATGCTAGTTCAATTTCTACAAATGAATCTCGTGTTGATGAATGGAATATGAGTGAATTGTTACATATTAGGGTTGTGTCCAGACACATCAAAATAGAAACATTATTTGATCTGGGCTCTCAAGTCAATCTAATTTTAGAATCAATTGTTAAGAAGTTGGGAATTGAAACCAAGCCTCGTCCAAAACCCTACCCTCTTGGTTAGGTATGTGATAATGCAAAACTAAATGTAACCAAGCAATGTAGGGTTAAGTTTGTCATTTCATCAAAATGGGTAGATGAGGTTGATCCAGATGCTGTCCCACTGAATATATGTGGCATAGTTTTGGGAAGTCCTTATTTTTATGAGAGGAAAGCTAACTTCTTCTGACATGAGAAAAAATACCATATCACCAAGAATGGAGTGGAGTATATTGTCAAAGCTCACCATATGAAGATCAATGCAAACCTTGTTAGTGCATGTCAGATGAAAGACTCATTAATTCCAACAAAAATTGCATGCTCATGGTTGTAAGTGTTAGAAAGTCAGAAAGGAAGAAATATTTTCTTATGTTGATAATCAATTGTGATATTATTATGTTCTTATTTTATCTTCTTCTCATCAAGAAATCATCAAAACAAAAACATGAAGATCATGGACACCAAATGTAGGCACTTAGCTAGGGTTCAAACACATATAGAGGGGAAAAACTAGTAAAAAAATCTTCCGTCTATAGATTCAAAATGAGATAGACCAAGACCTTAGACCAAAAAAACTTCCTCCTCCACCAAGTCAACCTTCCAAGATGATTTAGAATTTTCTAGTAGTCTCTTCATGTGCAGCAACTTCAACCCAAAAATAACCCAGAAATTTTAGCCCCAACTTCAAAATTTTGACCTCCCTAGCTACCGCAGAATTTCAGCCTCCTACAACACTTTAGAACTTCACACATCTGGGATAAGGGAGAGAAAATATTGATTTCCCTAGGTAGATAATCTCCTCCTTCTTCTTCACTAGCCCTTTCCTCTTCTTTTCTTGAAATTAGCACTATTTTTGGCCCCAGAATTTGCAAAGAGAACTTGATGATTGAGTGTGTCAAATGAGGTCGAGTTGTTTCCTTTATATATATGTTTCTTCCCCTCAATTTAGGCCAGCTTGTACACTTTGAGGTTGACTTGGTGGACGAGGCCTACTTGACTTATTTTACAATAAAATAAATTTTTTTTCTTGACAAGTAGAGCCTAAGAAGGGTCCTTCAAATTATGAAATGAACAAGGACACTTGAAATAAACCCTAGAAGCCTTCAATGGAGGCTTTGACCTAAAAATAATTGACCCAACCATGAAACCAATGCTTTAATAAGTTATTTTCTTTAATAATAAAATTTATTTTTCTTTCTTTTTACAAATACAGTACATAATGACTCAAATAAAATTATGAAAACCTACACTAATTATACTTCTCAACACTCCCTTTTAACTATGGAGGTATATATATATACACACATACATGGAAGATCTAAAAATGAACTACGAAGAGTTCTAGCACACTTAGTGTTGTGGACTAGATACCTGACCAGGGTATTCTATTTGGGTGGGACTAAGGGGACTCAAGTAGCCTAACCTCTGTGTACCATCAGGATTTTTTGCTCTACCACCATCCCAGGTGTTAGTTTTTGTCAGTCCTGTGAGTCACCAGTGATCAAATGTACTCTTTCAAATGGTTGATAGGGTCCTAGGTCAAATTTGTATAGTTTCAAATGAGGTTTCATATAAAAATTTGATCATTGGTTAATATGTTTAGGTATATTACTGCTCCCATTATCTCATGGTCAAAATTTCCATCTTGGTCATACCATCACTCATTGTGATGAGTCATCAATAAAGTGTCTTGATCACCATTTCAATAATCATCTCATGGTCATTCATACTTCAAGGTTCAAAGGTCTAAATCATTAGTTCCTAAATCCATTAGGTGTCATTAGTAGGTCAAGTCATCGAAAAGGTCATAAAAAGAGTCATGACATCACCTAGGTCATCATTATGGGAGTAGTAATTAGGGAAAGTGATAAAAAATGATTTCTATAGTACATTTTATTCTCTATAAATATGTAACTATGCATATGAAAGTTTAAAGCTGCAGTACACTAGCATATCAAGTCATTTTCCAAAAAAACGAAGTGGTGTCACATCACCACCCAAGGAAAAAATCGACCTCTGGTTAATAAAAAGACCAATAAAGCACACTATTTGCTCATTTAAATCTCATGACACATCTTTCCATCAAAAAATTTCATTCCAGCCCTTAGAGGATCAAAGTTTTTCCCCTCCAAGCATCATTCTCTCTCCTTCGCTACACTTCTAGTAGTCTTCGTTGCTCTTCTGGCAGAAGTTTTGCGCTTTTGGAAAAGGAGACCCATTGCAGAGGTTTTATTCAGAAAAGTATAGGTTCATCACATCATTATCAAGTAAGTGGACTTCATTCACTCCTCCTTCATCCTTACTTTGCTTCAGTTTCCTCATATAGCTCAGTGAATCACCCTCCCCTAGGGTTTTGCTATGCTTTTGGTCTCTTAGTCATTTTCTTTCATTGTTGTGGTAAAAACCCTACATTATATGCTCAAAAACCCTAATTTATACTCCATACATCTCCCCTAACCTTTTTCCATGCCCACTCCCCTCATTTCCGACAGTTTCCAATAAACCTTACCCTATTGCTACACTTTTGGCACTTTCCTAAGCTAGGACTATGTTTTTCACTTTTATACCCCTTCCCGTCACTCATTTCCCAAAATTACACCTCCCTACACTCCCTAACACCTATCCCTACTCCCCAAAATTCCCCATAAATTTATACAACCCATAACCCCTTCATTCCCTTCCCTCTACAAAACAGTCTCAAATCCCATGTTTTCCCAAAATCAAACCCTAACCTTCCTCCAAGTGAGCTAGGGTTTTACCATGGAGGTAGAGACCACATACACTGACAAGAAAAATTACAAAGGAGGGAAATTTTCTAGGTATGAGCCCACTAAATTCCAATAAATCATGGCTTCATCTTTCATCAATAAATCCTTTCAAGATGTGGGCTGCCTAGGGTTTACATTGCACACATGGACAATTCTACTTCAAAATTACTTTCTGAAGTAAGGAAGACGAATTTGAAAAATGTTTTTTTGTCCATAATAGACCAAGGAACAAAAAATCCTTCCATTTATGCACATGTATTATGATTTGAGAGAAATTCCCAAATTACAGTTTCTTCAAGTCTATTTTTCAGGGGTTTGGAGAAGGTTTTTGCAGTGTTTAATGACTCCATTGTATAACATACATCCTAAGATTTCCAACCATACCACTTTCAGCCCAAAAATTATCTGGGAAGGCCTCCAAACACCCTCTCAAAGACCACGCTACGCTTCTATTGAGAGCACACTGCTCTTTTGCAATTTTAAGTGACCAACTTCAAACTTGGATTCTAAACAAATGGGGAAGTATTGTTGAAAACTAGAAATTTTTTTGGTTTATAACATGCCAAAGAACAAAAACCTCTCTCAATTTTTAAAAAATATGTATGGTTAGAGAGATAGTTTTCCAACTTTGAGCCCTATTTTTTTAGAAATTTTTGGGCAAAATTTGGAATTTTTGGCAATTTGTGGAAATTCCTCATTGCCAAAAGCGCAACGAACATTTGTTGCGCTTTTTCTTGAGGCCACCAAATGAAAAAAAAAAATGGTTGGATATATTATCACTTGTACATGTTATATATGCCACTTTTGTGCCATGTCAACCTTCAGTTTGGGAGAAAAAGGCCAAAAACATGCTAAAAAATGGGGTTTTGCCACTGTTTTGACCCCCTCGTTGCGCTTCTAGAGAAATCTTGGGAACACTCATTTTTCTCAGCCTTAAAGAGGCCATTTTGAATGCTTGAAGGTTCTAGAGACAACTAGACATCCCAAGCTTTACAAATCTACCTTCAAATCATCAAATGGATCAGGAAAAGTCACTCAAAAGTGCTCTCAAACAATTTGCTGCGTTTTTGTGGGAATTTGCTACGCTTCTGTCAGTAAGCGAGTATTTCAAATTTATTTGGTCAAAGTCAACATTTTTTAATGTAGTTAATCCCCTGGGGTATTTTGATGATGTAATTAAATGTAAATGAGCTGGTTAATGTTAATTTTATGTAGATTCATGCTCAGTCAGGCTTGTAAAAGTCAAAGTGAATCAGTTAGGGCTAAATTGGGAGTTCGTTTTAACCTCCCTAGTTTTAGGTTTTGTTGGAGAAAATCATGTAAAATGTTCCTATCATGAGGTATTCGACCCCTGAGAGGGGGAAAGAGGATTTTGGTCTATATGTAGCCCTAATTGAGTTTAATCAAAGGTTGGACATCAAAGAGTAGAAGGCTTGGAGCTTGTCTACATCATTTTTTTGTAGGAAATTAACAGGCCAGTTGCAACTTTTATCTAGGGATTCTTGTAGCATGATTCTGTGACAATGTTTTTCTTCTATAAATCACTTTAATGAATGTTTAGTTATCCTTCTTTCCAGATATTTTCTTTCAATTATCTTCCTCTGAGTTGTTAAAAAGAATTCTTACAGCTTATGTTATGTTTTGATAGGAATTTCATGTTTATGTTTTAGTTATCTTCTGATAAATTAACTCATGCTTGTAATACCCATTCTCAACCTTTTATTTTTCCACCCTAAACTACATTTAAATCATCAAAGTGTCATTGAAACATACCTACCTTGCACCTTTGTATCTCCGCAACTGAAATCTTTTGGAACCTGACCTAGTTTCCTTGACCTCTACTCCCAATCTAGCAAAACCTTAAATTTCAAAACCCTAGAGCTCAATACCTAGCCTAATATATTTTTCCCTCTCCAGTAACCTTATTGTCTGTGAGATTACAGAGATATATCTCTCTGATTTGGTATGGTTAGATACCAAGTCCTAAGTGGTTTGAAATTATCTCCTTCAGTCTCCTTTCTCAGCCTTGGGACACTGTGGAGTATAATACCAGGGATCTAAGTGTGTATCCAAGGTCAAAGATCCATGACCAATGAAACCCTACCTATTTGGGATATAGACATCAACACATAGGTCGACCAAATTTCCTCCCAAGCATCTTGCTATTAGGTTCTTCATCTCTCCCTAATAGTTGAATCATATATATCCATTTGTCCAAGCATGCTTCTTAAATGGTCATTCTTATTATGGAGAGATTAACATGTACAAACACAAACCCCAATCCTTAATAAACTTTCAAATATACATATAATTAAACACAAACCTTTTTGGGTCCTCAATCATTTTGATGCTACTTTCGTCATCACGTTATCCATATACAATTTAGTCGAAAACTTTCTTATCCTTTCATTTCTTTAGCAACACCAAATACATCTTCAGATCATCTCAAGTATTTTGTCAGTAACTTCACAAAAATTCATCTATAGTAATTATGCTTACTTCAAGGTATTCAATGTCATAATATTCCCTCCCTCTCAATTGAGGAGATGTACCTTTCTTCTATCCAAGTTCCCTCTCAGCTTAGGGAGATCAACCACTTCCTTCTTCTATAACATCGAAGAACCTTTCATGGCTCTATTCATTCTTATGGCATCAATTTCAATTTGATCATCATCATTTATATAACTTCCTTCATCATGCTTTATCATTATCATAAGCACATCTTCATCATCTTGAATATTATGTACCTGCAAAACTTTAATAGAAAGTACAACCAAATACAAATACATAGAAGCGTGAAGTTAACTATATCAAAATCATGTTACTATCATGGAAGCATTTATACTTAAGACATAAAAAACCTAAACTTAGTTAGGTTCATGATCAACAAGAGACACATACTCAACCATCTTGCTAGGGTTTTGTCACAAACCCTAGATTACATCACGAAGACTTAAAGAAACTCAATCAAGGTATCAATATTATTGTATCTAGGGCCTCAATATTTCTTTCATAGAATTATCAACAACATACTCGCATATACATATCTAGGATTTCACGTACTAGAATTTTACATCAATATTCATACATACTAGGTAAACTGAAGACACAAACATTAATACGAAAATTTTCTCTAGGCTAGGGTTTCGATTGTACACTTAGGGATTTATTCCTAGGAACTTACTATAGATATTACATGGGTTTTTATCATAAACCCTAATTCACCAAATCCTAAATATTTAGGGTTTCTATGTATAAATTAGGCATTAACAACCAACCTAAAGGGATAGCGTTTTTACATAACAATATAAAAACCTAAAAATCAAATAGTAGGATCAACAACCCTAAGTAAACTAGGGTTTCATAATCAATATTGACTCACCCTTAGGAAAAGAGGCTAGGGTTTTATAGTGAACCCTAGAAGTTAGGGTTCCAAAAGAATAATAAAATAATACCATGAGGGTAGATTCAATCTAATGATTAATCACCGTAACAAGAATATTTGTGATTCAAAACCCTAAGCATAATGATGTCAATAGTGTAAAGAAAAATTCAAAAGAAGAATGATCGTACCTTTTACATGAAGATAACTTTATATCAAAGCTTATAGTCAAAGACATAGCCTGAATTGTTCCTTAACAAAGCTTGTATGACATCAATTCTTGAAGGGTTTCCTTTGCAAAAAAACTTCTTCCATGCTTCAAGTCTCCTCCATAACCT
Organism: Pinus albicaulis; assembly: GCA_034641835.2. Taxonomy (NCBI): domain Eukaryota; kingdom Viridiplantae; phylum Streptophyta; class Pinopsida; order Pinales; family Pinaceae; genus Pinus; species Pinus albicaulis. The sequence continues at coordinate 1,609,032,881 of CM076570.1, read as the reverse complement.
TCATGTATTCTGTGATATTTCCTAACCAAGGAAAATATAAAGAAAACAGTTATTAGCATATAGTGCAAAAAAATCTTGATGTGAGGAGGAAACCAAATATGAAAAGATGAAACAAATCATTAAGATACTTATATTTTGGTAGAGTGGTGGATGATCCCTCTTAACCTAGTCCTTTTGAGGGATACCTACAACCTATCAAAATAATTCAAAAATGTTCTAACAAGACATGTTAGACCTACAAACTCTAGAAATAAAAACATAAAGGAAAACAATGCAAGATTAAGAAGGATATGTAAAGATAGGACTTAGTAGTATCAGTCCTTGACTTCAGATTCCTCGATCATGTTCTTCTTTAGTGGAGCTTCATGACCAACATTCACATGTTCTCTTTCTTTCTTCCCATTCCTTGGATTCTCAAGACATTGAATTTTATAATGACCCATCTTATGACAATTGTAACATTCAATTTTTGATAGGTCAACTTTATTCTTTGGCCCTTTAAACTTCTTGAAGGTTCACTTTTTCTTGTGATGAGCAGAATAGGCATTAGAGACATTTTATTCTTCATCCTCCTTCTTGTTCTTTACTAATGATATTCTGGCTTCTTCTTGATTGCATGCATTCCAAATTTGTTCAAATGTTGGAGTATCCTAAGAGCTTTAGGATACTACTTGAAGTTAAAATGTGAAGATAAGAGCTTTACTACTTGATTGGGTACACACATGACACTTGAGTTTATGGTGTGAATGGATTTAACTTATTATTATGGATCTAGATCTATTTTAAACTTGGATCTATCAAGTATATAAAAAAATCAAATTTCTTAATGTGTAATTTTTATTTTTTTTAATTTTTATATATATATATATATATATATATATATATATATATATATATATATATATATATATATATATATATATATATATATATATATATATATATATATATTTTATATTTTATTTATTATTATTATTATTATTTATTTTATATTTATTATCAAATTTCTTAATATGTAATTCAATCTAATATTATATTATGTTTATTCATAACAACATTTCCCCATACTAAACTGCAAAACATCATATCTTCAGAAATTCTCAACAACATCATCAATATAGTCAAATCACTCTTTAAAATAATAAAATCTATTATAATCTTTAACTTTTCACTAAAAATATTTGATTGTATTTCTAAATTAAATAAAAAACTATAAATTATACACATTTAAAAAAACATAAACTATTTTTAGGTTGACAAATTTATTCCAAAATGTTATGCAACAAGTTTAATTTGTTGGGCTTCGAGACCAAATTTCAACATAGCACCTAATCACTATTATCCAACCCAATGTTTTGTATTTCTGCCCAATTTGATTTGATCTACCATTAATTGGAATTCTAATTACCAAAGCGTCCCCTCGTGGTTCCAATCTCAACAGATACACACAGACATAGTAAATGGAAATGCCTAATGCCTATGGAAAAGGGACTCAGAATAAGCCATTTGAGGGAGATTCCCAAACCATTACAGAAGAAGTTAGGAAAAGAGAAAAAAAAAATCCCACCAAACTAACGGAGGTGATTCACTCGTTGACTTTATTTTTCTTTCCAAACAAGGTCGTTCAAAGTAAGGAAAGATCAGAGAACATAGTAGCAATCGGTCTTGCTATTTTGGAGCAGATATAAAGGTCATAGTTTAACTGGATTGTCTTTTTTCCCTGAAAATTATTGAAATTCAGGTAAGATTTTGAGAAAATCCGGTAAGGATTTTTGTAAATCCAGGTTATAGTTATCAATCTTCAATATTTTGGGTGCCATCGAAGTTTTCGATGGTGCTGAATCCATTTCCACCATCAAAAACATGATTCAAACACTGCTATTGCAAGATTTCTGAAAAAAAATTGCCCGAATTCCGGCCAATTTTGGCTGTCCGAACAATTCCTCTAGCTATTTAGACAACTCCGATATAAAGAGATTTGTTTAAGCAGGTCACCATTTTGTAGGGATAGCTATTATTTTTTACTAAAATTTTGAAACCGAGATTGTTTGAATAAATGGATTGAAGAATTTTTGGAATATTGAAAATAAAATTCTGACATTTAATATTTGTAATTTAGATTTTCAAAAAATTTAGTTAGATTTTTTTCAAATAGGAATTAAATTGGCAGGGAATAAGAACTCTGACATAATATCTTATATGACCAGTAGTATAGAGGTTACAATTGAGTAGAAATAAGCAGAAGGTAAGGATGCCAAAAGACCACCATCATCACATATTTTTAACAGTGAAAATTGATTGAAGAATTTCTGGAATATTGAAAATAAAACTCTGAAATTTAATTGTTGTAATCTAGATTTCCAAAAACATTCGCCAGATTTCTTCAAAATCTTATGAAAAAATCATCAAAATCTAGACTAATCTGATATAAAATAAGAACTAAATTGGCAGAGAATAAGAACTCTGACATAAAATCTTATACGACCAGTAGTATAGAGGTTACAATTGAGCAGGAACGAGCAGAAGGTAAGGATGTAAAGGTCGTCATCATCACAAATTTTTAATAGTGAAAATGGATTGAATAATTTCTGGAATATTAAAAATAAAATTTTGAAATTTAATAATTGTAATCTAGATTTCCAAAAAAATTCGTTAAATTTCTTCAAAATTTGTAAAATAAAAATAAAAACTCTCACATAATATCTTATACGACTACGACCAGTAGTATAGAGGTTACAATTGAGTAGGAACAAGCAGAAGAGAAGATAAGGATGCCAAAAGGCCACCATCAGTTGGAAATAATTAATATTATTTGTATATTAATGGAGAAATGGTTACATTGTTGTAACGTAGCTCCTTAAGTTAGGATTAGTTCCTAGAATATAGGAGTTTGTTTACAACTCTCTGATTCCTTGTGATGTACTTATAGTTGTATCATTCCATTAATGAATGTAGAGTGTGTACTCTCCGTTTGAGTGCAGTCTTCAGGTGCAGTACTCACCTGTGAGCTGCAACTTATATTTAGTTTAGTTTTTATCTTGGTATCAGAGTTCAGATTGGGTGAGCCTGATTTGTTTATAGAGAGCCCTAGTGGCTACAGAGCCTTCGTGGCTACAGTGTACACATGAGCGTTGTGCTCACAGGAGCTTCGTGCGCTCAGGTCTCGGATGGTTAATTGATCTTTGAGCAGAAGAGGGTTGGCACGATTTTTCCGCTGACAGGCGCGCCAAAATGCCCAATTGGCGCAGTTGTTAGGGCCATACCCACGCCAGCGCGCTGAAACACATGATTGGCGCGATTATGCAGGCCATACCTGCGCCAAGTTGGTGACTCACACTGATTTTATTTGGGCACATATTTTCTGGCTCGGGAAAGCGCCAATCTCTGTGGAGGTTCTGCACATTGGATTTGCCTGGTGGTGGTAGATCGGATTTTCCCGGTGGTGGTAGATCAAAGTTTCCCGGTGGTGGCAGATTGAAGTTTTGGATTTACCTGGTGGTGGTAGATCAGATTTGCCCGGTAGTGGTAGATTGAAGTTGCTCGGTGGTGGTAGATTGAAGTTGTGGATTTACCTAGTGGTGGTAGATCGGATTTGCCCAGTGGTGGTAGATCAAAGTTTCCCGGTGGTGGCAGATTGAAGTAGTGGATTTTCCCGGTGGTGGCAGATTGAAGTTGTGGATTTACCCGGTGGTGGTAGATCAGATTTCCCCAGTGGTGGTAGATCGGAGTTGCCCAGTGGTGGCAGATCGAAGTTGCAGATTCGCCCGATGGTGGAGAATCTGAGTTACAATCACAAGATCGAGCCAGATTCGTGGCAGATTTGTGATTAGGATCTCGAATGTATTGATTTTTTTTTTTAGTATAGCTTGTAATTATCCAGTTGGCTAGAGTTATTCATCAGCGGATCTGAAAGTTTAGTCCAGTATGAATAATACCATAGAAACATATCTCAACGAGTCTGGAAAACTCGATGGGTCTAATTTTACCAATTGGAAGTTCAAGCTACAGACATTGCTTGAGGGAGAAAATGCATGGTCGATTGTCATAGGCGATGAGCAGAGACCGAATTTGATAACAGGAACAACTACACATGAACAAGACTGGGATAAAAGGGAAAACAAAGCAAAATTTATATTGAAGATGTCCGTTAAGGACAATATTATCCCACACATTAGAGATGGAAAATCGTCCATTGAGATTTGGACGACAATCAAGAATTTATACCAGACACAAAATACAAATCGCATCTTGTCTCTCAAAGGCAATTTGTTTGCGATGAGGATGGAGGGGAATGAATCTGCTGTTGGATTCATTGCGAGGGTTAAAGACCTGAAGGACAGATTGGGAGACCTAGGAGAGAAGGTGTCTGACTCTGATCTAGTCACAATTACATTGAATGGAATGAAGGATGAATATCATATGTTCATCACAGGATTGGCAGCGAGGGAGAAACCCCCTACATTTGAAGAATTGACAGGAATATTGCTACAAGAAGAAGAGCGATGACAGAATTTAAAACCGCAGAGTGATAATCTTGCTCTGATGGTGAAGAGGCAATAGTTTAGAGGGAAGCAGCCACAGCAGCAACAACAACCACAACAACAAACACAACAACAGCAACAACAGAGAGGAGGTAGCACGTTTCAAAAGAGACCATTTAGAGGTACGTCTGCAAACAATTTTCCAAACAAGAAATGTTTTTACTGTGGGAAAATTGGCCACCAAATTAGGGACTGTTATAAGAGGCAGACAAATGAAGCAAGGAATAAGCAGAGAAAGCATAAATGATACTTTTTTGATGAAGATGAAGATGATAGTCATGAACTTCGACTATTTACAGCTGATTGTGCTCTTTCAGCATCTAAAGAAGATGAGGATGACATATGGTATGTTGATTCTAGCGCATCCTCACATATGACAGGTAAGAAAGAATGGTTTGAATTTCTTGAAGAAACTTCATGTGGATCTAAAATTTATTTGGGAGATGACAGAGGATATGAGATCCAAGGATACGGTGATATTCCAGTAAAGTTACCTAACGGTGACATTAGACATCTTAAGAATGTTTTGTATGTGCCTGGGATTAGGAAAAACTTGATCTCTGTATCTATGATAACTGATCAGGATATGCTAATTTAATTCTTCAAGACCCACTATTCATAAAGGATAACAAGATGGAAACGGTTGCATCAGGGGTGCATGTGGGGAGCCTGTACAGACTAGATGTGAAAAGCATGCCACAACAAGCCATGGTTGCAACATGATTAACAACCGAAAACCTCTGGCACCAGAGATTCAGTCACCTTAATTTGCAAGACCTCATGTTACTTCAGAGAAAAGGTATGGTCGATGGACTCCCTGCTTTTCATAGTATTCAGTTAGATTGTGATGGATGTGCATTAGGGAAAATGTATAGAGAAGAATTTCCTTTACATGTTAATAGAAAGGAAAGAGATATTCTAGAGCTGGTGCATACAGACATATGCGGACCTATGCAGACAAGGTCGCTAGGTGGTGCATATTATTTTATTCTGTTTACTGATGATTGCACTAGATTCTCTTGGATATATTTTTTGAGTAAAAAGAGTCAGACCTTTCAGTGTTTCAAAGATTTTAAAACTATGGTAGAGAAGCAGACAGGAAAATGTATAAAAATTCTCCGCTCAGATCAAGGGGGAGAATACAAGTTAGGAGAGTTCATGAATTTTTGCAGATATCATGGGATTGTTCAATAGTTTACAGTGCCTCTACACCACAGTAGAATGGAGTGGCAGAACGGAAGAACATAACTCTTGTGGAGTGCGCAAGGAGTATGCTTCAAGGTAAGGGTCTATCAAATGGTTTTTGGGCGGAAGCCATCAACACTGCTGTTTATTTAAAGAATAGGAGTCCTACTAAATGTCTTGGCTTCAAAACCCCTTTTGAAGCATTATATGGATTCAAACCAGTAGTGAGTCATTTAAGAGTATTTGGGTCAAAAGCTTTTGCCCATATACCCAAGGTGGATAGAAATAAGTTAGATCCTAAAGCCATGAAATGTATCTTTGTAGGATATGGCACCGAGTTTAAAGCATACAAGTTATTTAATCCAATGACTCATAAAATATTTGCAAGTCGAGATGTGGTATTTCATGAACAGGTTGAGGAAGGAAAGGATGATAGTAATAATGAATGGCACATTCCATTATTAATGGAGGAAAATAGTGAGGATGATCAGGAGCAGGAGCAGAAAGAAGAAGAAGAAATAGGTGATGTAGCCAATAATGCAAGCCCGTACAAGTCTGAAGCAAACAGATTTGAGGTAAGTCCCCTACCAAGGAGATCAGGTAGGAAGACTCAATTACCAGCCAGATTGAAAGACTATGCTTTAATGACAAGTATTCTAAACATTGTAGAACCCATAAATTATAAAGAAACAAGTCAGTCTGATGCATGGAGGGCTGCAATGAATGAAGAAATTGAATCAATTACTAGAAAAAATAATTTGGATTTAGTTGAACTTCCTGAAGGAAAAACACCCATAGGTTGTAAGTGGTTGTATAAACCTAAAGTGAATGCAGATGGGAGAATAGAAAAGCTTAAAGCTAGACTGGTAGCAAAGGGTTATTCACAACAAGAGGGAATAGATTTCGATGAAACCTTTGCTCCTGTAGCGAAATTAAATACCATTAGAATGCTAATCTCTTTAGCTACAAAATATAAGTGGAAGCTACACCAGTTAGATGTTAAGTCTACATTTCTGAATGGTGATTTGAAAGAAGAATTTTTTTTAGTTCAGCCTGAAGGGTTTGTTAAAAAGGGGTAGGAACATCTTGTTTGTAGATTGAAAAATGCATTATATGGTTTAAAACAAGCACCCAGGTCGTGGTATGAGAAGATCGATTCATTCTTTGTACAACATGGTTTTCATAGGAGCATGAATGATCCAAATCTGTATACCAAGTTTAATAAACAAAGGAAAATTATTTTGATTTCTTTGTATGTGGATGATATGATTATAACAGGCAATGCAGATACTCTGATCAAAGAAATCAAACGACAGATGTCACAAGTATTTGAAATGAAAGATCTCGGAAATCTCCATTATTTTTTGGGTCTGGAAGTATGGAGAGATTCTGGACAGAATTTTCTTACTCAAGGGAGGTATGCCAGAAGTCTGCTAGAAAGATTCAGGATGGAGCAGTGTAAATCAGCAGCAACACCACTGCAGCATAATCTGAAGTTGTGCAGTGACAGTGGCACTAAGGAGGTGGATGACACTAAGTATAGATAGCTAGTTGGTAGTCTGATATATCTTACTACAACTAGACTAGATTTGGCATACTCTATTAGTGTGTTGAGCCAGTACATGTCTAAACCTCTCGAAAGTCATTGGGTTGCAGCAAAGAGCGTGTTGAGGTATCTTTGTGGTACTAGTGATTATGGTATTTTATACATTGACACATCTGATGTTACTTTAGAAGGTTTTTCAGATTCCGATTGGGCAGGCAACCTGGATGATCGAAGATCTATCACAGGTTATGCATTCAGCATTGGATCCGGGGTCATAGCATGGAGCAGAAAAAAGCAAAGTACTGTAGCTTTATCTTCAGCTGAAGCTGAGTACCAAGCATTGTGTGTAGCCACATGTGAAGCTATCTGGTTGAGAAGACTTCTCGATGATGCAGGAGAAGAACAGAAAGAAGAAACTACCATTATAAGTGACAACCAGAGCACTATCAAGCTAGCATACAATCCAGTATTTCACAAAAACACCAAACATATCGATACTCAGTTCCATTTTGTTCGAGAAAAACTTCAGTCAAAAGAAATATGTGTTGAATATTGTAAATCTTGTGACAACATGGCAGATATTTTTACTAAGCCTCTTGGGAGAATAAAGTTTGAATTGTTTAGAGGGATGTTAGGAATTCAGGGTAATCTTTTCTCCATTAAGGGGGAGAGTTGGAAATAATTAATATTATTTGTATATTAATGGAGAAATGGTTACATTGTTGTAACGTAGCTCCTTAAGTTAGGATTAGTTCCTAGGATATAGGAGTTTGTTTACAACTCCCTGATTCCTTGTGATGTACTTATAGTTGTATCATTCCATTAATGAATGTAGAGCGTGTACTCTCCGTTTGAGTGCAGTCTCCAGGTGCAGTACTCACCCGTGAGCTGCAACTTCTATTCAGTTCAGTTTTTATCTCCATCATCATGTTTTTCGAAGGACTTCAATATAGACACGTAGATATATGTGTCTACCGAAGGTTGTAAAATATTTTCAGTATTGTTACTAATCTCAATGTCAACTCTGTACATTAACAAAGGAACAACTATGAAAAAGACAAATGCAATAGCCTAGTGACGTAGATATATGTAGATCGATCGAAGGTTGTAAAATATTTTTAATATTGCTACTGATGTCAATGTTAGCGGTGTACTTTAACCTACTAAAAATTATGAAAAAGACAAATGTGATAGCTTAGTAACTAGTAATTGCCCCAAAAGATGCAAAGAGAGGTCGATAGGATTGTTAAATTGCAATTGTTGAATTGCAAAAGTTATATTTTGATTTGAAATAATAATTGTTGTTTTACATTTAGGTTGAGTAATGTTTTTGTGTTAGTTTGGTAATACATAGTTAAAATAATAATTGAAATATTGAGATGATGAAAATTGACTGAGATATAATTTACCACCTATTTTACCAGTGAAAGATTAAAACCATTATGTAGAAATATTGATTTTCTACAATGGGCATTCTATGTCATTTGATGAAGGGAATTTAATTTATTTTTTTTTGCCTATGTTTGATATGGTGGCATTGAAAATACATGTTGTATTCTTATTTTCATTGATTATCTTGTTTAGAAATTTATCTGTAATTGTTGTAAATCAAGACAATGCATTATTAATTTCAAAAATTGAGTGGCCTTCACAAGTTTCCACCTATTTTTTGTACATTCCATTAGTTTGAGGAGATGTAGCAAGAGAGGTCGATAAGTTTGTTAATTTGGAAACTTTTTCTGAGAAAGAAATTTGTAGACATGTATTCAAGTTGTTTTGTAACAAGATTAACTTTTGAAGATGAAAATTCATACATTAAATCTGAGCTTTAATTAAAACTAACTATTACTCAAACCCTAATTGAAAACTATAAAAATTATATTTGTGTTTATTTTAATGTTTATGCATTTTAATTTAAAATAAAGCTATTGTTTTAAATTATTTTATTTTATGAAAAATAGTGTACAATGTTCATTCTCCTTTTTGTTTTTCACCTTATAATTTTCATCATAGAATTTAAGTTTTCTATTCTAATAAATATGAAATATACTTAAAAAAATCATTTAAATATTATTCTTCTAAAAAAATTAGGGATTGTTTACCAAATTTATTATTATTATTATTATTAATTAATTAATTAAGATAATTTATAATTATTATTTAAGTTGTGTAGCAATAATATTTTTAAATAGGCTTTGTTTATTGTTTAAATATAAATCCATATTAATAAAATTTGGAGGATAAAATAACTTTTAAAAAATAATTAAATTTGATTAACACACACAACTCTCCTCCATCCCATAATATGGCTATCATAATTTTCAAGGAGCATGTATGACATGTTAATCCTTTCTAGCAATAAAGTATTTATCTGGCTAAAATACAATTTTAAAACTTGAATGCATAAAGTTTACCTAACTATCCTATGTGGTCAAAAGGTCAAAAACATGTAAACTTGAATGCATAAAGTTTACGTAACTATCGTGTGGTCAAAAGGTCAAAAACATGTAAACTTGAATGCATAAAGCTAGCTACTAATTACAGGGTCAAAAATATGTAAATCATAAATACAAGCTCAGTGCTCTAATTAAAAAATTATATGTATTATAGCAATTGCCCCAAAAGGTGGCAAAAAAGAAGAAGAAGAGATTGTTAAATAGAAATGTTGAATTGGGTTGAAATATTGAAATGATGAAGGTTGACAGACATATAATTTACCATTTATTTTACCAACAAAATCTTTAGAATGGACAATTTATACAAATTAAAGAAACAACAACTACAAATAACTTTTGCCTCATTTTAAGCATTCTATGCTATTTGATTAAGGTAATTAAATCATTTTTTTTGCTTATTAATAACATGACATTAAGAATGTATACTTTCTTATTTATATTTATATTCTCTATTATTGTTAATTATCTTATTTATAAAATTAAAAATATTCTAAAAAAATCTATTAATTTATAGTTACTCTTAAAAATATTTTAAAATATTCATTCACTTAATAATTTATAACAATTCCATTAAAATTCCAAAAATTAAAATAAACACTCTACATTTTTTAATAAAAAAAGGAAAGAAGCCAATCCTTTGTCTAGTGACAATATGGTAATTGGTAATTATGATTTAAATAATATGATAAAAAAGATAGGTATATTTTATTTTTTTGCACCCTTTGGTTTGGTTTTAAAGAAACTTTTTTCATTTTTTTGCACCTGGTGGTCTGGTTTTAAAAAAAAATATAAGATTTATGATTTAAATAAGATCGTTTTAAAATGGGCATAGACATCTTTTCATTTTTTTCACAAGATTTAAAGAAATTTGTGAGATTTATAATATTTATTTTTATTACCATAAATTTGTAAGATTTATTTATGTTTGGTTTAAAGGAAATTTACAAGATTCACAAATATTTATTTTATTAACAATAATCTCGTTTTAAAGAAATTTGTAAAATTTACAAATATTTATTTTTTTTACCAGTATTTGTAATATTTACGAATATTTATGTTTACCACTGGTGTTGTTTTAAAGAAATTTGTAAGATTTACAAATATTTATCTTTATTACCAGGAATTTGTAAGATTTACTAATATTTATCTTTACCACGAATCTAGGTTTAAAGATATTTGTAAGATTCACAAAAATTTATCTTTATAAAAAATTGTAAAATTCACAAATATTTGTCTTTAAACATGAAATTGTTGTACCCTCTAACTGCTACCAATACTAAATCAAATTTGGAACATATCATGAAAATTTTCCATTAGAAAAAGATATCCCTAGATTTTCTCACATAGATATCCATAAAAACAATTTCTAAGTTTTCTCGTGATATTCATCAGAATAATATAAGGACTATTACCTTAGATTTCCCATTGTAAGGGCCATTACTTTGAATTTCCCAATGTAAATAATTCCCATAAGAGTAAGTGAATAACTAGTTGCAAGACTAAATCAGAATATTTATTCATTAAATGAATTACAATGATACCTTTTACCAACAGGTGTATGAAGTCCAGCTTCACAATAGATTTATGAATATCAATCACAGCTACAGAATAATCATAATATTTTGAAGTCCAGCTTCGCAATAAATTTATGAAAATCAATCACTAATCATAATATTTTGAAGTTGAGATTCACAATAGATTTATGAAGATCGATCGATAACCATTAAATTTTTTTAAACCTCGTTGATATTGAGTGGATTTAATAAAAATAAGTTCACTAAAATAGATTTATGAATGGATTTAATAGAAATCAGTCCATTAAGATAGATTTATGAAGATTAATCTAGGACCATAATTTTTTTTATGAAGTCTCGTTGATCTTGAGTGTGTTTATAGAAATAAGTACACTTCCTGAAGATGTGTAGGTCTTGAGGTCAGGATGTATACATCCGAAGTGAGTCACTTCTAAGGAAAGCGAGCTTTCCTGCCATGGAGAAGGAAAGCTAGTAACCAGTTTGAGAAGCAGTTTGAAGGCATACTCAAGGCCCAATTAGAAACTAGATCTAATTAACTTAATCTAATTTATTTTGAAGACTTTGTTAGTAAGTAAACATTGTAAATTACCAGAAATAATTCTACACTTCAGAAATAATTCTACACTTCAAAAAAAATGCAAATAAAGAACGCAATAAAAAAATACAAATGAAGAACGCAATATCTACATAATTCCCATGTTAAACTTTCCAGATGGAGAAACTTCAAAAATGCGAGATTTCAAAAATTCAAATCTCCAGTCTATCAAATATGACAAGTATCACTTAGAGACACAGACTATCGTCTTCAGGTTCTCAAATTCTGAATATTCATCTACTTATAATTATTATAAAGTATAAGATATTTATTGCAGACAGAAATGCTAGAACTAATACATTCTAGCCTTCACAAGGCAAGCCGAGCCAAGCCAAAAATATAGGCTCAGGATGGTACAGCAGTCCTCCTCACTTCTTTTCTTTGCCCTGGCTACCCCAAAAGGGGCTTTTGACAGCGTCCACAACAGTCTGTGTAGCACCCTTCACTGTGCCCGGGCCTGCATTGGCATTTAACATGGTCCAGATTACTAAAACAATTTAAATACATTCAAAACCAAAATGAACTTTCCATTCCGATACCTAATATTCAAAACCAAAATGATCTTTCAAATTTGATACTTAATGGGCTTAATCAACTCTTGAAAACCTGTTACAAGAAAGAACCAGTTTGTTCCTTCCGTGTTGGGATGTACCCGTAGCCGACTGACCCATTCCCCTTGGTAGTTAATTTAGATTACGAGAATGCTCTCGGCACAAACAACCTAATTATGACTAAGGGAATATTATACTTAATGATGTGGCATTATTATATTCAAAAGGCATAGCACAATTTTTGAATTTTTTTGGTTGAAGAGAGATGCATATTCTTTTTTACGATGAGGATATATTAAATGGTTTAATGGGACTCAAATCTGCAGGAATTATCTTTTGCTCCTATTATTTAATGAAATTTTCTGTCTAAAAATCCAGTTCACTGAAATTTTTGTTTGCCATCTTTATAGGGAACGGAACTTCGATGCAAATCGCTTATCTAAAAAAGGTGCTGAGCAAGATCTGAGGACCCGGATAGTGTCGGAAGATAAAAACGGGCTTGTTCGTCCTATTGAACAGCCAGTTTTTGCATAATTTTGTTGACTCTGTTTAAGATGGGCTTTATTGTATAGATGCTGATGCTTATTTTCTCTTTAAAACTGTTTCAATTTAACTCTTATAAACCTTTTTATGATTTTCAGAGCCGTTTTCCGATATGGAAGCTCTGAATCTCTGCTCAAAACTCTGATCTCTAAATGATGAATAGGAACTGGGTTAGTGTTAACTGCCGGTTTCTACATAGAACTGCTAGCTTTTTGCTATCTTGGCTGCCGGTTTCTACATAGAACTGCTAGCTTTTTGCTATCTTGGCTACAAAATTCTGTGTCTGGTACATCTCTGTTTCGGACTGTCTTCCTTAGAGGACCCGGGAGGTCTGCCAGCTCAGAATCGTTTCGGCCTTTGGCTGGTTTTAATTTTTGGATGGGCTGTTGATGCAAACACCAGTGTGTTTTTTGCAAAATAGTTGAGACTGCTTTCTTTTCTCGTCGAAAAAGGAAAGGAGTTCATTAGAAATGCTACACATATGCTATGTAACTTTTTATAAATAATAGATGGTTAGATTTTTTCTGTGGAAAAAAAATACTGAAAAGGCATAGTACAATTTTTGGAATTTTTTTTGGTCGTAGAGAGATGAATATTCTTTTTACTATGAGATAAAATTCTCAAAAATACTCAATGGATGTATAAGTTGAAATGAATGTACTATTTTTAAAAGGTTATAGTTTATCGATTATAAGTTTTGAAGTTTTTTTTGGTATTTTTTCTTCAATTTTTTAGGATTTGATAAAAAGTTTTTGATTTGTTAAAAAATTGTGGAAATTAAATGTTTTAGTTGTAATTTCTTTACAATTTTAATACATTATGAGTTTCTTAAGGTTATGTATTCAAAAATTATTTTAAACATAAAAAAATATCATAATTTGATTAAAAATGATTTCACAGAATTCTAACCAAAAGTACCAAAACATATAATAATTAAACAACCTAATTTTAATGCATGAAAACATATAATAATCAAACAACCCAATCTTAATACTTGAGGGTTTTTTCAAAGTTATTCACTAAAAAACCATTTTAAACATAAAAAAATCATAATTTGACTAAAATGATTTCACAAAATTCTAACTAAAAATACCAAAACATATAATAATTAAACAACCAGTTTTAAGCCTAAAATCTCAATCCTTATTACTAAAATAAACCTATAATTTTAATAAAATCTTGTTAAAATCCATTATAATAGGAAAAATATTCGAATAAATTTATAATTTAATAAGAGATACTCTAAAATAATTAGAGAAACATGCATGTGTCTGCTTAATAACTTATCTTAACCCTCATTAATAACATAAAACTATAATTTTGTTAAAATCTGTCCTTCGTGTAAGAAAAATATTCAAATAAATTTATAATTTTGTATAATATTCTCTAAAATAATTTTAAAAACGTGCATGTTTCTAATTAATACCTTACCATGGTTTTGGAAGGAACGAGTTACCGAGAAGTGCGATGAACACCAGGGTTTTTAATGGCACAGAACGGAACGGAGAAATACACTATCCGTTTTCAGTTACAGTTAAATTTCATATTGCCGCATTTTTACGATTTTCTTAGAGAGCTGGTACAAAACACACATTTGGCCATAAAAGATCAAATTACAATTTTAGTGAATTTAACGGTTGCCATATTCTTCGAGACCTGGTACAAAACGCACATTTGGAAAAAAACAAGATAATAATAACAATTTTTCCTGAGTTTATCAAGAGTCCTCGTAACTCTGGACTCCAACCACACATTTAGATGCATCGGCTACTTTGACCGGCCTTCCAATTCCACCAGAGATATCCTATCTACCTAAATTTAAAAATATCTCTAATATACAAGTCACGCGGCAGAAAAGAGGATTTCTAAATTTAGAAGGTAAAATGACGACGATAATAAATTGCTCAAAAAAAAGGGGAAAAGTCTTTGGTTTCGGTAGAGCATGTGTTCGATCAGCACCCCTATCTGTGAGCAGTCACCAAAGTTTTGATAAATCGCAGCCCGTCGAACCTTGGCGCAAAAGCTTCCTCGATGCACTTAGAAGTCGAACTTTGAGAAATGGCCATGTCATCTTTCGTCGATTTGGTCTTCAGATACCACCAGAAAACCATTAAATTCAGGACAAAATTCAAAACCTTCTCTCTGAAATTTTTAGGGTTAGTATTTCTGACAGCGTTGGAAATTTTTAGGGTTAGTATTTCGGAGTGCGACGGTTTGTCATTCTTCGATTCTTGCCAAAAGAACGCTTCGAGGAATCGAACCCCGGAGGTGACAGAAGAAAAACCCTTGCTTTAATCTTGAAAAAGGAGATTTCTTCAACCTGCTCAGGAGTAAAGACTAAGACAGATGGACCTAAGTCCTTAAAATTAAAATAAAAAAGTTTCGGCCTGTTGGTGAGGGAGAGGATTCAATCACACAATAACACAAAGATTTCACACACGAACAATAAGTTGCTGCTCTTCTATTAATCATAAAACTCTGAATCATAAAACTCTCTTACTCTCTTTAATACAATGAACCCGTGAAGGGTATTTAACCTAATTGACATGCACACACTGTCACTCATAACTGAACTTAATCAGCTCGCTTAACTCACTGTCTAACTCTCTCACCAAATCTAACTGTAACTCAACTCAACTAACGCCACTTAACTATTTGTCTAACTTCTGCATGAGGAAGTAATTATATATTTTAACACTCCCCCTTAATTACGACCTCTAAACTAAAACATAACTTATGACAACTCAAACATGCCCGCTGGTCTATGTCTCAGCTAGGCTTACAACTCCCAAGTTTCTTTTGTGAAACTCAAATAAATCTACTGCTAATGGCTTTGTAAAGATATCAGCCATTTGATCACTCGTTCTACAAGGCTTCAAGTGAACTTCTCCATTGCTGACAAATTCTCGAATAAAATGATATCTAGTATCAATATGCTTGCTCTTTTGATGAAACACACTATTCTTGGATAGTGCAATTGCGGATGTGTTGTCACAGTATATCGCTGTTGATCCTTGCTGTTTCTGCTTGAGTCCATCCAATACTCTTCTTAACCATACTGCTTGACATGCTGCTGAAGTTGCTGCTACATATTCTGCTTCTGCTGATGATAATGTCACAATAGGCTGCTTTTTAGATGCCCATGCTATCACACCTGAACCGAGATGGAAAACATAACCGGATGTGCTCTTCCGATCATCCAAACTTCCTGCAAAATCACTATCTGTATATCCAATCAACTCTTTCTTTTCTGTACTTGCATACATTATGCCATAATCTCTGGTTCCTGCTATGTATCTCGGAATTCTTTTTCCAACACTCCAATGTGTGTCTTTTGGAGTCTCCATGAATCTGGAAATCAGACTCACTCCCTGCATAATATCTGGTCTTGTAGCTGTGAGATACATGAGGCTGCCAACCAATATTTTGAATAGAGTTGGATTAACATCTGCCCCTTCATCATCCTTACTCAACTTTGTACCTGTTGCAACTGGTGTAGGTACAGGTTTGGAATTATCCATCCTGAATCTTTTCAGCAAATCTGTTGCATACTTATTTTGACAAATAAAAATGCCTTTTTCAAATTGCTCAACTTCAATGCCAAGAAAATATTTCACGAGACCTAGATCTGTCATCTCAAATTCTTTCATCATGGCTGCTTTAAATTCGTCTATTTCAAGATCACCTGTAAAAATCATATCATCAACATACAAGCAAACTATCAAAATCTGTCCATGCTCATTTACCTTTGTGTATAAGGTAGACTCAACGCTGCTTCTGCAAAATCCATTCTTGATCATATAACTGTCGATTCTGCTATACCATGCTCTAGGTGCTTGCTTCAGTCCATAGAGCGCTTTCTTCAATCTGTAAACTTTATCTTCTTGTCCTTAAACTTCATAACCTGGAGGCTGCTGCACATAAATTTCTTCTTCTAAAATTCCATTTAAGAAGGCTGATTTGACATCCATCTGATACACTTTCCACTTGTTCTGAGCTTCTATCGCTAGAACTGCTCTTACAGTATCCAATCTGGCTACCGGAGAAAAAGTTTCTCCAAAGTCTATTTCCGGTTGCTGCGAGAATCCTTTGGCTACAAGTTTTGCTTTAAATCTGTGAATCTCACCTTTCTCATTCACTTTAGTCTTGTACACCCACTTCACACCAATGAGATTTTTATCTTTTGGTAAATCAACCAAATCCCATGTATCATTCTTTTCAATTGAATTCATCTCTTCATCCATGGCTTGCACCCAATTGTCATCTCTGATTGCTTCTTCAAAGGAAGAAGGTTGGAATGCCAACAATGCAAAATTTGAGCTAACATCTAAATCATCATAAATATCTTTCAGACTTCTCATCTTTTTCTTACCTGATTCGTTGCTTGGAGAATTCTGATCTGTGGATCTGCTTGAAGATCCATGCTGCTCTGAAAATCTGGGAGTCCTCGCTGGTGTGACTCTGTTTGGTGTCTGCTCTTTTGGTTCTTGCTGTTCCTCTTATTCTACAAGATCATCCTCCATCAATGGTGTTGGAGCATCGGTTAGTGTGTCTACAGTCCCATTACATGACTCTTGTTTTTTGAACACAACATCTCTGCTAATGATTGTCTTCTTTGTGACAGGGTTATATAGTTTGTAAGCTTTTGACTGCTCACTATAACCAGTAAATATACATTTTTCACTTTGATCATCTAATTTGTCTCTTATTTGCTTAGGCACATGTGCATAGGCTACACATCCAAAAACTCTGAAATGAGATACACTGCAAGAAATACCCGACCATGCTGCTTCTGGAACTCTGTTCATCACGCTCTTTGTAGGAGATCTGTTTATCACATAAACAACACATGCAACTGCTTCTGCCCAATACTCATTAGACAAGTGTCTTGCTTTCAACATGCTCTTTGTCATGTTCATGATTGTTCGATTCTTCCTCTCTGCTACACCATTCTGCTGTGGTGTGTATCTGGTCGTAAACTGTCTTATGATTCCATGTTGTTTGCAGTACTCATGGAATGCCTTCGAATCATATTCTCCACCACGATCCGATCTCAATACCTTGATCTGTTGATCACTTTGGTTCTCCACCAAAGCTTTGAACTCTTTGAACTTTGCAGAAGTTTCAGACTTCTGCTTCAAAAAGTAAACCCAAGTCTTCCTACTGTAATCATCAATAAAGGTGAGGAAGTAACAGCTTCCACCAATCGACTGTGTCCTCATAGGTCCACACAAGTCGGTATGCACCAATTCAAATGGTTTCTTTGCTCTGTAAGAAACTCCTTTCGGAAAACTTTCACGGTGTTGCTTGCTTAAGATGCAACACTCACACGTGCTAGCAGGTTCTTTAATGGGAGGTAGAGCTCTCACCATCTGTTTTTGCTGCAATAATTTTAAACCAGAAAAATGCAAGTGTCCAAACCGAAAGTGCCATAACCAGTATGCATCAGAACATGCATTTGTAAAAGAACTAACCTGATCATTGTAGTTCATAATGAGAGGAAAGAGTCTGTTCCTCTTCATCTCCACCTTTGCAATCAGCTGCTTGCTTGAGGATTTGTCGTAAATAACACACTGTTGCCCCTGAAAGATAACTTTGTATCCTTTCTGCATCAATTGGCCAACACTAATCAAATTGTGTTTGAGTCCAGAGACATAGTATACCTCTGATATGGTCTTTGGCTCCCCCTGCTTGGTCACAATGTTGACCGCTCCTTTGCCATCTACAGCCACAGTCTTGTCAGTCCCCAACTTGACCTCTGTCTGCACTGTGACATCCAAATTAACAACCAAATCTTTGTTACCTTTCATGTGGTTACTGCAACCACTGTCTAATAGCCAGACCTTATCAGACGGTGCATGCATGGTGTTGCATGCTAGAAACATAGAGTCAGTATTTTATGTATTGCCATTAGCTCTCTGATTGCCTTGATCTGCAATCTTCTTCCTACAATCACGAGCATAATGACCAAATCTATTGCAGTAAAAGCACTTTACCTTTGATTTGTCAGACCTTTGATTGTTATGAAAGCTTCTACTGCTGCTGCTTCCACGTTGATGCTCATGATCATCTCGACCATCTCTGTGACCACCATAGTTGCTGCCTCGTCCTCTGCCTCTCGATCGACTTCTTCCTCGACCTCTTGAAATATAGACTTGACTTTGGAAGGCAGTTTCCAAAGTGGAATCCTTATTTCTGTCTATCCTTGCTTCATGCGATAGAAGGGATCCCATCAACTCATCGATTGTGAGTGTTTCCAAGTCCTTTGCTTCTTCTATGGCTGCTACCACAACATCAAATTTGGTAGACAGGGATCGAAGAACCTTCTCGATCACTGTTCGATCTTTAATATCTTCGCCATAGATTTTTAACTGATTGACGACAAACATGACCCTATTCATGAAGGAATCAATGTCCTCTGTCTCCTTCATCTGCAGAATTTCGAAATCTCTCCTAGTATTCTGCAATTTAACAATATTAACTTTGGCCATACCTTGATAGCTTGTCGCCAAGGTGTCCCATGCCTCCTTTGCTGACGAGGTTATCATGATCTTCTGGAACACGGCTCAATCTACTCCCTGCTGGATCAGAAGCAATGCTTGTGCATTCTTTCGCTTATCTTTCTTCCACTGTTCCCTCTCTGCATTACTGAGGGCTCGTTCTTCTGCATCATCTTTAGGTTCCGCAAACCCATACTTAACATGATCCCAGACATCATGCGCTTTTAGCATGGTCTCCATCTTAATGGCCCACATATCGTAATCTTTCCCATTGAAAGATGGAAGTTGTGGCTGAAAACTTGATGTGGCCATCTTGCCTCAAAAAAAATTGTCTCTGACAAAAAACCCTAAATTTTTCTTCCTTTTTTTGTAAAGGCTTTGCTAACTTTCTTTTTAAAAAAAAATTCTTCAATAAAACACTAAAACCTTCTTTTTTTTATTTATATAATAAATCTTTTATATATAAAAAAAATTTATATATAAAAAATCTTCTTAAATAAAAACCCTCTCTTTTAAAAAAAAACTTTTATGTGAAAAACCATTGTTAAAAGATCATAAGAAAATCTTTTGTAATAAACTCCTTTTGTTTTTAAAAAAAATGATGAGAGCGGACCTTTTTAAAACTTTGAACAAAAAACCCCTTTTGAAAGAAAAAATCACGTGCTTTGTACCCACGTGATTTTCAAAAATTGAATCGATGTACCTTTTTAAAAGGCTCGCGGGTCTGTTGTGTCGGCGTGTGCACTGCCGCCGCCCGTTTACTTTTAATTGAACCGGGTTCCGCACCCCCGATAAAGGCAAGGCTGCGATTTAAACCGAAAATTCCGGAATTTCGCAAGTTTCTCGAATGTCCGCAACTCCTTTTGGGAGAGGATGCGGTCCTTCCTTGCGGATCTCCGCAGGGTCTGCACTAAAGACGTGCAGACCGTCGATAAATTTGTTTTTTTTTGTGTAAAAAAAAAATTACGGCCTTTTGCTTTTGGCCTGCTTACGGGCTCTGCTCGCCCACGGATCTCTGATCTTTCCTCAACTCCGATACCAATCTGTTGGTGAGGCAGAGGATTCAATCACACAATAACACAAAGATTTCACACACGAACAATGAGCTGCTGCTCTTCTATTAATCATAAAACTCTGAATCATAAAAATCTCTTACTCTCTTTAATACAATGAACTCGTGAGGGTATTTAACCTAATTGACATGCACACACTGTCACTCATACCACTAGAAAACCATTAAATTCAAGACAAAATTCAAAACCTTCTCTCTGAAATTTTTAGTGTTAGTATTTCTGACAGTGTTGGAAATTTTTAGGGTTAGTATTTCAGAGTGCGACGGTTTGTCATTCTTCGATTCTTGCCAAAAGAACGCTTCGAGGAATCAAACCCCGGAGGTGACAGAAGAAAAACCCTTGCTTTAATCTTGAAAAAGGAGATTTCTTCAACCTGCTCAGGAGTAAATACTAAGACAGATGGACCTTCTAAATCCTTAAAATTAAAATAAAAAAGTTCCGGCCCAGGTTTCGAATCTCTCCGTCTTCCACCTCCTAATTTGTTCACATCAAATTCTGACTGTAAACGAGAATTTCGACAACAATTAACACTACTCATAAACCGCGGAAATTTGAAGACCGAGAAGGATTCCTAGCCCCTTTTATAAGCATGTCACTCGATCGAAGCGAGTCATTTTAAATTAAAAATAAAAAGAAATTGTGTATTTAAGGGCTCAAATTTCGACTGTAAACGGGAATTTCGACAGCAATTAACACTACTCATAAACTGCGGAAATTTGAAGACCGAGAAGAATTGCTAGCCCCTTTTATAAGCATGTCACATGATCGAAGCGAATCATTTTAAATTAAAAATAAAAAGAAATTGTGTATTCAAGGGCTCACAGTTGGAGGTTGCTCGTTGAAAATCAAATGTCCTCCTCCATTGTCGTGTCTTTCATTCCCTTCACCTTACAAAATATAGAATAATACCATCAACACCAAAATAATATCAATCAATAATAACAAGTTTTTAAGGCTAGATACACCATAGAATTGTAGAAATTTGCTGAATAATGATTAATTATCCACCGAGACTATTCTGATCACATACAATTCGAATTTATATGCAACACATAATCTCTTCCACTCAGATCATCACACATGCGGAAAATAAATCAAGCGATAACACATCAAATCATCATACACATTAACACAGTATGTATGGGGAAAGCTTATAGCTGAAAACCCCGTAGCTATTGTGTATATTATAATGGAGAAATCATGTAACAAACTCATTACAATACTCCTCACAAGTACTCAGTACTTTCTCATGAAGTTACACACAAACTAGCTTGGTTTTGAACAGGTTACTGGTTCAAAACTCACCACTAATTGCCTTGCCTCTATTGCGTAATCATGGCCTGTCTATATAGAGATCCAAGGTTCGAATCTCCTTGGCTTGACAGCGCAATCATCATGGGCAATTCCTCCAAGTGTGGTGCAAATCTCATGCACAACTGATGTCGCCACTGATAGCTAACTCCACCCTTTCATCTGCCTCTTTCACTGGTCTCCACTGAACTGATCATGCACTGTAGTGAACTGATGTGTTCTTGAGTTGAATAATGAGTTACTAATTAATGAATTAAATAATATTTAATTCACTCCACTCATAACTAATTGATTATCTAGTTAAACTAATCTCAACCGGTTCAACTAAAATAAACAGAACACAACTCCACTAGCTGTCTCATTAACTCCACCAAACTTCTGCCACTGAAGTCCTAACTGAAGTCAACCATGCATGTGCCATCAAACCCTTGGGAATCACGTGATTCCTCTGTCAGATGCATGAGCCACTTCCAAGGCTCGAACTGAAGTGCTCCAAGAGAGTAAACTGTTGTTTAGAGTCCAAATATTATTAAGGGTAAATAATATTTGACTTCCCTATTTTAAGGAGAGGCAGTCTAAAAATAGACTTTGACCTATAGGTCCAAAAAATAGATGTCCATCTATTTTTACCAACATGACCAATACTCCAAGAATAACATACTGCAATCCCTGGACCATGCTCTATATGTCTAAAAATAGACATAGTCTAAAAATAGATTTTGCGCCAGAATTTGCCTGCGTGCCCACTTAGTGAAGGCGACTTCATTTCACTAAGCTCCATCATCTTGCTGCATTCTCAACAAGAATCAAAATACAAATAATTAGAGAGATTGTTACTTAAGTTCCAGCCGCCAGCTTTTTCATGAGCTCCAGAGCGAGCTTTGTCGTGCTTCCGATTTTAGCGCAGTTGGAGCTCTCTTCTGCAAACCTTTGCAGTATGGTCAACCCCACTTTCTGACTTCTATAGCTTTTTCTCAAAAGACTCACAAATGGAGTTATTGTTGCTTATTTGCAGGCTGAAGCTTGGTCGCTGCCTCGACACCTAATAAGAGAGAAATATACAACGCAGAGAACTGAGAGGGAGAGCCATAGTTAGTTGGTCACACACCTATAAAAGTGTGATAGTTGTTGTTCGTGCACATAAACCCGATTTTGCAGGAAGCCAACACATAGAGCAACAATTAGAAATTATGAGAGAGCAGAAACACACAATATTCACACACACAATAATTAATTTCTATATATAAATCACACTAATACATTACAATTATAGTGCTGCTGAGATCCAACTAATTCCACTCTTGGAGGGAGTAGTTGAGAGAATCTCTCAACATCCTCCAACAAACCAAACCAATCCCTAATCTATAGTATGCATCATAAATGAGGCATTATCTCAACACCCCCCCTTAATGCCTACATTACAGAAATGGACAACACATTAAATTAATACAAACATTTTTCTGCCTTGGTCTTCATTAACATTTGTACCCACTCTGATATCTCATAGACAACACTCTTTTCTCCACCATTTTCGAGCTACCATTCAACCCATTTAAAATACATTTGTTTCTGACCAACAATAATGAACTTTGCAAGATCAACAGTATTGACAACTCGGCTCGTCGGGGCTTCCGCGATAAGAGCTGACAAGTGATGAACTATCCTATGGACCAATCACCATCTATCGGATATTTCGCTTTCGGCTATCCATCAGTGGCTAGGCAAATGGTCTGAATACTGAATGTGTTCAAGAGCTAATCTAACAACTTGACCTGTTTCACACAAATGGATCTCATACTGTAACCTGTAACTGATGCTCTTGGCCTGTAGCACAACAAGATCAGCATATAACAAATTCACACTATCAAATTAACCATTTGTTCTCTCGTCCCTGTAGAACGTAGAGAACGACTAATTTAAATAATGCTAAATTGTTCATAGTTGGTTCTGCACTACAAATCTCACAAATCCTTACCCCGCAAATACAGTTCCCAATTTAAAATTATATTTCAAGATATATATAACTTAAATTGCATATACTCTCCCCAAATCTTCGCCTCTAACCATTCCAATTGTTATAATATCTTCATTCCAAGAGGCAAAGGTTCGCTGAAACTAACCAATAAAATCATCTTCGAATTATGACAAAGCAAACGCACATGTGATGTGTACTCAACGAATCATGTGTGGTCACCCATCAGTGTATCGTGTTGATAAAGTTTTAAAATACAGCTCCACTAAACGAAATTTCCTAGCACTTCTCTCGTTGCTTCCAGCTTTCCACTAATTGCTTTACCAGCCATTTTCCTGCTGGTAGCTACTTGGAACTTCAACCAGAGGAATACCAGATCTGGTTCTGAGATCAACCAGCATTGAAGGCCTCACCTCTAGACTCGATACCTTTAAATACGCCGAAGATGCCCCTGCTCCCGATGGGGTAAAATACGCACCGTTGAGCATCATCTGCCCTCTGCAGCGCACACCATCATGCGAGCGAAGTTCTTAGAGTAATCGCCTACTTTTAACGGGAAGTGTAAAGAAAACGCAGATACGGATCTTTGAAGCTGGTCCAAGGCACTGCTATTAATTGAGTTGTAAATTCAAAGCAACACCCTGCACGATCTTTCCACCATGTCAGTGGCACCAAAAAATATTTATATAAAAATTGACCATCCATGTAAAGATGATTTTCTTGCACCATACAAGGAGAAACGAACACTCTGTATTTGTTTACATCCAATGGATGAATATGCAACCCAACACAAAACCATTGTTCTTCCCAATAGATGTTGCTGGAAGTGTCATCGGAATCATTGCAAAGATTGTTCACTGTTTTTTTTTTTTTTATGAATTGCTGTTGTTATTTTCGTTGGAGTGTTTCACATGCAATGCACCAGCGCTGTCCAGAATCCGTAAATGTTGTATGCTAACCTGCCACTGCCACTCTACACCCTGTCAATATATGCCATCTGAAAATGCACAATATGCCATAATACCTATCTAATCTACTTATGTACAAAAATTCTCTCTCAAAATTATTTCATTTTCTTGGGCACTCCCGTGAGCGATTAAGCCCAATTTGGCTCTGATACCAAATTAGAAATTATGAGAGAGCAGAAACACAATAATTAATTTCTATATTCAATCACACTAATACATTACAATATTTATAGTGCTGCTGAGATCCAACTAATTCCACTCTTGGAGGGAGTAGTTGAGAGAATCTCTCAACATCCTCCAACAAACCAAACCAATCCCTAATCTATAGTATGCATCATAAATGAGGCATTATCTCAACAACAACAGGATACGAAGAGCAGAGAAAGTAGCCTTAAAGTGTTTGCCAGATGTCAGGCTAAGAATAAAAATGTTGACGAAGTCGGAAGGTGAATTGATTCAAAGAAATAGGCCTATCGGCGTAATAATTATAAGTTATATTATTAAGCTAGCTTTTAGTGATAATTTAAGCGGTTATGTATGAGTTAGATGTGAGATCTTTTCTTTTGGAGTAGGGAAAATGATCAAAGTCAGTTGTTTATCCAAGGAGAAAGAAATAATAATACATCAAAAAAAATCATTTTGATATTTATCTCTCTTTGTTTTGGCTATAGAAACATAACGAAATAGATTTAAATACAAATACTTTCAAATATCAAAAATAATATGAGGGAAATGGAAAGAAAAAAAAGATAAAATGTTGTTATATGTTGGTTTGAAATAATACAATTATTGTAAAAATATATGTTGATGAGATTTGTTGATAGGTGTATTTAAGTTTGAAAAGTTAAAATTGAAAAAATGAGTTTTTGAGATGTGGTGAGTATTGTATGAAATGTTAAAATTGTAAAATGATTTGTTGATGGGAAGTATGCAAGAAAATTGTAAAAAGGATTTGTTGGTGGGTGGTAAGCATTTTATGGAATGATAAAGTTGTAAAGTAGTATTGTTTTCTAGTTCCAAGTCCAAGATTTATGGGTGGTGAACCTTGTGTGAAATGATAAAATTATAAATCTTGTTATCAATTTGTTTTTTTGTTTTTGTTTTTGGAGAAAGTGTATATTATGATTGATATAACAAAGGTTTTTGGTGGACACTCCACCCATTATCAGGAACAAAAAGTTGTTTGTCAATAAATCGACAACATAAATTCTAATTGTGAAAATATACACACTCAAACTATAAAGCTTGCTTAAAAAAGAATAATCAAGTTATTTGACTATCCATTACTTCTATAAAAATTGTAAAATAGTATTATTTACAAAAAAAGAGTCATCAAGTTATTTGACCATCCATTACTTCTATAAAAACTATAAAGTAGCATTGTTTACAAGAAGAGTCATTAGGTTATTTGACCATCCATCACTTCTATAAAAAAAGAGTTCAAAGTCATGAAAGGAAGAGTGGATGGAATATATATTACCAAAAGTTACAAATAAAATGTTCACCATAACATGTATCATTGTACAATATTACAAAAAACCAAAAAGAATAGACCAAATCACATAGATTTAGAGCTCATTCATGGACAACCAATAATTAAAAATGTGTCTCTATGGAAAAATAAATCCAATGACATACCCATAATTTTCTAAATGTGTGTGTCACTGTGGAAGATCACAAAATCCATTCTATTAATAAGCATTTTAGACTTGGAGTAACTTTTCCATGCTTGTAGCTGAAGTCATGATCCTTATTATAGAATATATTAGAATAACTAATCTATGTATCCCAACTGAAGGAACACTGAAGCAACAAAACTGTAAGCTTGTTGACTTAATTGTAAAATACACAAGAGGTATTTGTAATGATAATTTATTAATATATAAAATGTATATGTGATGATAAATGTTACTATGAGGCCTTGCTTATATACCTACGCATGTGACCTTTCATGACTAGGCATGTCTTTTAGACATGCCTTTTCACTTAACTAACTACTATTTAAGATAATCATCATTTGATTATTATTTACATTTATTTCTTTACATTTATTCAATTTGTTATGAATTATATTCATAACAAACACCATCCATAAGTATACAATCTTGAGGTGTAAAAATAAAACATAGGGAGAAAAATAGAAAGAAATGGATAATTTTTCCTATAAATAATAAACATAAGTGTCAAAATAATAGAACTGACAATCCCATGCTAAGTGGTTATACGAAAGCACATTTAGTGACCAAATTTGGGTCAAAAAGCCCCTAAGGTATCTTCCCGCAGTTATGTGTTCAACCTACTTAATCCCTTAAATTAATATTGGGTTTAAGTCCTAGTGACCTTGATGGCTCATAAAAGCTTTGGATGAAGAAAATTGCAAGTTTTAAGTGAATTTGACAAAATAAATTGATACAAGCCCAAATCTAAGCTTCCTTTAAAAACCCACAGTGCCCAATCAGCTCTTGTAAGGCACTCCCTTCAATCCCAAAATAAGGGAGATAAATCCCTTTTTAAAGTTAAGTGGGAGGATTCACAAGGGTGATTCAACCCCTTCTCAAAATCACTGGATCCAATATCCTTTTGTATAGTCCCTAGAGCCAAATGTTGCATACAAATGCATGGTCCAATCAACAATGGAACCACCGTGACCGAGCTAGTTTATATATATATATATATATAAAAGGGGATGCATTAAGCCAAAACCCAAGAACCACCGCAGTCGAGCTTCTTTGTAATACACAGGCGTTGGCCTTTTTCCAAATCTTCAACACCCACTCGCTTAGTTTGGCTTCTTTACGCTCTGCCATGGAACTATCCTCCTGGATGTGTCCATAAAAGCACGATTTTTGCCTTTATCCGCTATCACTATGCCTCTGACCCACCTTCAATAGTCCCAAGACTATAACAAAAAATGTTTACAAAACCCATCGGGGTGGAACCCTCTGGGCGGGTCCCATCTACTCCTCTGCTTGCATTATTCAGACCACTTTTGTTGGCCAGACTCAAGGGAAAAAAATCTTTATGGGAACCATCGAGGTAGAACCTCCGAGTGGGACGTACGATTCCAAATGAGCTTGATCCTTATCATCATGGTTTTTTCTCCTATTGGTCGACTTCCACATCGATCTGATGCTAGTTAGCTTGATTTCTCTTTTATGTGTTCCTCTCTCGACTTCCAGGATGGAACCTTTGACTCATTGCTGACGGTTTCCTCTTGACATAACTCTGAATTCTGTCTCACGACACTGCTAAATTTCAGACTCACGTTTTCAAATACAACTAAGTATTCTATGGGTTGCTCTGCACGCTACTCCTCTCGCTTAATTCGCTCCTTTGTGCTCAACACCTCCTCTGCCTTTGGTTTATGTTTTCTGATTCTTCTGTTTAGTGGCTTAGGTTTTCCTCCGCAGCAAATTTGATCTCTCTTTTGTCTCAAATTCCCTTAGAATTTCCCTCCTACAAGCCTTAAGACTTTATCTTCATCTCTAGAACGTTCCAGTGATCTTCTGGTTAATGGATTTTTGATCCCACGTTAATCAACTATCAATTCCTATCACTCCTAGGCTTATCCTTCCACTGGATTCTATTTCGACTTTGATATGGAAACTATTATATATATACAATTGCGAGACCCTGATTCAAGAGCATCATGGTTCCAAAATTTGTACATTTAGTAGAATTTAGGGGTCTTGTGTTTTCAAGGGAGTTGGTTCCCTAAGTATTTTTTTAATGTAATTTTCAATGTTTTGATTGGATTTTATGTGAAATATTTAGAATAGGATTTAATTGAATTTTGTGAGGATATTTGTAAATGTTCTTGAATGTAGGAGAACATGAGTCGTTGATGAGTGATTGGTGTGGATTGAGATATTTTGAAATATTGTAAATATTAGATTATAAAGTAGTTCATGATTTTGTGGATTTGAGAGGATCCTTAGGATTTAGTTGAATTTTGAGATCCTAAAGGGATAAAGAATCTATTTTAGGGATTAATTGAGGACTCAGAGGATTTTGTTGAGTAAACTATGGATCTGAACCAGAATTGGTTACAAAACCTTTTGTATATATTTGTAAAGCCTCAAAGGCATAAGGACCATTATTCTTAAATAGATAATAGAAGATATCTAATTGTAAGCCTATGAGTAGAGAGAGAGAAGTAGTGTTAAGAGGCCACTGATATAGAAAATCAGGCCAAGAAGGAATTCATTGTGTAAATATCTGTTTGTAGATATAAAACCTCAATTATGAGTTGTGCAGAGTATGGTGTTTTGATGAATTTCTTATTGTGTTTATAAATTATAGACTACAAGCGTGAATAGTATAATTTTGCATATTATAGGTGTGCAGGTGAGTTCTAGAAGAACTAGACAGTGAGTTGAGAAGTGTACATCGACCAGATATTTCTAAGTATGAACTAGATCCAAGCTCAGGAGAGACTAGCGCTACATAATACCGAACAAGCTTAGGAGGGTTACACCGTGGAGAAAAAAAAATTAGTAATTAAGATCATTTATTCGTTAAAGGAAAGTATGAAAGCCTGATGAATGAAATGATGTTCATTATTGAAGAAATCGTATAGATTTCCCAAAGACACAGAACTGGCGTATTTTCCTTAAAAACTTAAGAGTTTTGGAGGAAGCGTAAAGGGGAATGGATGGTCATGATCAAGTCACAGATCTGAAGTGTGAGATGGACAGTCCAAATTACATCACAATCCTAGTGGAATATTGCACATCTCTATCGACAATTTATATGTTTATTGTTTTTTTTTTTGCTAGTTTAGACTAATCCTAATTTTTTCCACTTTTTCTCCTCCCAAGCCACCCACGGGTTTCGAACCGGTGACCTTACGGAACGGAGTGCCTTAACAGTGCACCCCATCACCGACTGTTCTACACCACGTGGGCATTTATATGTTTATTGTTAATTAATCACAAGTTAAATGGTTTAAGTTGCGATGCGATGAGGAACCACGTGTCGGTGGGAGATCACATCACATATCTTATTCGGCGGCAGGAAGAGTTAGTTTGTGAAAAGTCAATAAGTATGATGTTGCGATGTGATATTGTGATATCACAATCGCAAATCACATTCGGTTGACGAATATTTGATATTGTAATGGTGTATACTCTGCGAAGTGCAATCAGCAAGGGTTACAAAATTGCTAGGAGCGGTGATCTACGAATCGACGATGGTTAGATTCATGATATGAGGGAGACTGCAATATGATTGAAGTTGTGAAGTGCGATAGGCATGGAGTTAGAATTCGCAATATGAAAAGGTGATGGAGGTTTGCGATGTGAGATTGCGCAGGGAAGAGCCTTGGTAAATGTGTGGAATATTGGTAGCATGCAGAGTCACGCGCAAAATACAGAAGGGTAAGTTTAAAGATTTTATATGTGTTCCTGATGGTTTACGGCATAATTCTATAATAAAAATGTTTTAAAATAGGAACAAAGTGGGGATCAAGATTAAATCCCTTTATGGTTAGAGCATTTATAACATAATGGTTTTGGAGTTAAACCGGTACCAAAGCCTCGTTTTAATTATAATGATATCGTGGTGTAAGTTAAATACTTCCGTTACACAACAATTTTTCACCGTCCCTGCAATTCCCCATCCCGCACAATTGGAGGGCTCATTCCGTGACATAACCTGAAAACACTTTCATGGCATTCCCCTAGACATGGAATTTCATTCCCCTGAAGAAATATTCTTGTGAAAAACCCTAAAAATATCCTTTTCATCATTGGCGCAACTAGACAATGTTATACCCGCGCCAATGGGGGAAATATTCTAAAGAGGGTGTGCCAATTGGCGCTCTATCTCAGAGTCGCGCTCGCGCCAGCCATTTTAAGGAGTGTTGTTAAAAAATAAATGGCGGAAGATTGAATTTAACCAACTCCCCGAACCGGTCTCTAAATTGAGTTGGGATGTTTGGGCCTGGATTTCCATGTAGAGGAAGTAGTTTGCCACCTCTCATGGAAGCTTCCTCGAGGATGTGGCCCGTTAAGTCCTTATATTAATAGTGTAGCCTCTTATTGTTATTATTGTACCTCCGTAACCCCCATATTGTTATTATTGTGCCCTTAAATTATTATTGTTAGGTCGGCTAGGATTACATTGTGGCCTCACTAGGATTCCATTGGGCCCCATGGACTCCTATATATAGAAAGGAGGTTTTGTCATTTGTATCATCCAAGAATTGTTCATTCATGTAATGTATTGGAGGTTTCCCCCTCGAAATGGCTTATTTCTAAGGCGTTGATATATCTTTTCTTCTATTTTTGGAGTTGGTTTCACAACATTTGGTATCAGAGCTTTGGATTCTAGGGTTTTGCTGCTCCAAACAGGTCATCGTGGAATTTTCGCTATAACTTTTTTTCTATGAAGTTTCAGAAGCTGAAAGTTTTAGGGTACGAAGCGGAAATCCCGAGGAATATTTTCTAAAAATTTCAGAGCTTGGTTCGAAATATTTTCGGAGATATTATCTGTGGAAGTTAGGTCTTTTTTCAGGCTCCTAAACAGGTCATCGTGGCATTTTCGCTATAAATTTTTTTCTACAAAGTATCAGAAGCTAAAATTCATAGGGTGCGAAGCCGAAATCCTGAATAATATTGTCAAAAAATTTCAGATCTTGGTTCGCAATATTTTTGGAGATATGATCTGTGGAAGGTAGTGCTTTTTCAGGCTCCTAAATTTCATCTCAAAGAGGTGATCGTGGGAAAATCTTCATAACTCTCTCTCTGAGCATCGGATTGGAGTGCCGTAAAAATTGGTCGCTAGTACACGAAATTTAGTTTCTTGGCTATTAAGTTCAGAGCCAAAGGATGAAACAATGACACGTGGCAAGTCGTACAAGTTCGCTGTACTGAACCAGTCCATAATTAGGTCATTGTGGAAGATTAGACATAACTTTGTCTTGAAGAATCCAAATCAGATCAGACCTGTGGAATTTTAAAGAAGCTTCAAAGGCCTACTATAAGGCTAAATTTCAGATATTGAGGATCTGCAATTATAGAGATAATTTAATTTCAATATCTAGCTCCTCAAAAGAAAGAGAAAGGTGTGTATTTGGTTTTTAAAATTGCATTAACGTTTGTTTGAAAAAGAAATTGAAGTGATTCCAAGTGCATATTTTAGAATTTTTATCAGTATTGGGTTCTATAATGCCTCCAAAAAATAATTCCATACCGATTAATCCCTCAAAAATCTATTCTATGACGCATGAAGAGGAAGAGTTGCAGTATGAGATATCAAAATTACGGTACCAAGTGCAACAAGTTTCAATCTTACGAAGAGCAATTGAAGATGAAATAGATGGTTTAAAAGCAGAAATGGAGGCTAAGTTGGATGGTTCGAAGGATCAAATAATAGCAAATATGGATGATAAATTAATGGAAGATCACATCGAGCATCAACAACAAGTTCTCCAACTCTCAAAGGATAACCCAACTTTGGTGCAGAATCTAATGAAACAACAAGAAGATCAACATCACATCGAAAGAAGTTATGAAGTAGTCATAGAAACAAGAACTCGACAAGTATGATAAATTTCAGAGTATCTCAGCAAGTGGAAGAACTTTCCTGTAGAAGATTTCACATGGGATGATGAGAATTTTATACAGAAGCATCAAGAAATAATCAAGCTTTGAGGACAACACTTGTTTGAAGGAGAGGGGCATGTTAAGTCCCTATATTAATAGTGTAGCCCCTTATTATGTTAGTGTAGCCCCCCTTATTGTTATTATTGTACCCCTGTAACCCCCATATTTTTATTATTGTGCCCTTACGTTATTATTGTTAGGTCGGCTAGGATTACATTGTGGCCCCACTAGGATTATATTGTGGCCCCATGGACTCCTATATATAGAAGGAGGTTTTGTTCATTTGTATCATCCACGAATTGTTCATTTATGTAATGTATTGGAGGTTGTCCCCTCGAAGTGGCTTATCTCTAAGGCATTGATATCTCTTTTCTTCTATTTTTGGAGCTGGTTACACAATAGGGCCAATCCCATGATTGTAGGGATCCCAACTCCCCTTCCACCATCTATATAAGCTTGCCATTTCCCTTTACAAGCTAATCTCCAAGAGCCTTCATAGCCTAAAGAATGCTGCAAGAGCTTTGATAGTCCTCATAGTGCCAAATCCATAGCAAGGAGATTGACGATTGAAGAGAGAGGCTTGTCCCTATTCCCGACAAGCTTTACTGAGACGTATTTCGCTGACGACCCGTTGAAGGAAGGTTCAGCGTCAGAGCTTGGTTGTATTTTCCTTTGATGAATTAATGATAAGTGACTATTGGTTATGGTTCCACTCGTATTGTTCATTATGATCATGAGTTGTGTCTTCTATGATTGATACATAATTGCTTATATCGGGTTTTACGCTTGTGTTTGTTGTGTTTCTTGCGTGTGCAGGTGTTCGATCGCGGCAAGCGAAAGAATTGTGATCTGCTGGAGCAAGGGAACGGGAACGTCATCTTCTTTATGAACAACAGCATTGGACTTGAGGTAGGCCTTCTTCGAAAGTTGGTTTATTGTAATTAGGAACCTGCGCCTTAGCGTGATACGATTTTTGCTAGACCCGATCTGGGCTAGTAGGGATCGCCTCTGTCCGCAGAGGGGACTTACCTCCACAAAAAATTGGCGACTCCACTGGGGACTTAGCTTGTTGTTTGCTTTATAAACTACAGACAGAGCCTGAAGTTAGCCAGATAGCCTTCGAAACGCTCTTGCTCTGCATTAGCGGAAGTAGATGAATGCTGCTTCAGTTAATCTACAGTTTAGTTTATGAACTGAACACTTGGAGTATTGTCTTGTCTTTCGGTCGATTCTTGACTTTGCCTGCTTGATCAGCTCTTTTGGCTGGCTCTTGTCGTGAGTTTGGCTTTTGTTTTGAGCTCCAACATCACTGGTCTGATTCTTGGATTGCTTATTTTTATTTTTTCATAGCAAACTTGACTGGTGCGCTTAATAGCGTGACAGTCGTGCTAATTGGCGCTAGTTGTCAATTTACTACTCGCGCCAATTCTGTTATGGTGCTATTTTCAGCCTGACAGTCGCGCCAGTGCTGTGGAGTGCTAGGGTTTTCTTGGTTCTGAGCTTTTTGAGCTTGATTTGTGATTTTGGTTTCATTTTTTCGACTGCCTGAGTGTTTTGGAGCCTTGTTTGACTGACTGTGACCTTCATCCTTTGGTTGTTTGCCCGTTTCTATCGATTTTACATATTAGCCCTAGGGCATCTAGGTGTTATTGTGCATCGAGCTTCCCTTGGGAGTTTTTGGTTTCTGCTTGTTCAGTCAGCTTTGTGATTGCTTCTCTGCGCTCGTTTGGTGGTTTTCTATCGTTTCATTGCATTATTTGAGTGATTGGCTCCTTC
Source organism: Pinus albicaulis (assembly GCA_034641835.2). Taxonomy (NCBI): domain Eukaryota; kingdom Viridiplantae; phylum Streptophyta; class Pinopsida; order Pinales; family Pinaceae; genus Pinus; species Pinus albicaulis. The sequence goes on along the minus strand of CM076570.1, from coordinate 1,608,998,722 downwards.
TTCATTCGAATTCCGCCTTGTCTCGTTTTGGGCCTAGATCACATGGTTCATTTGAGTCTTTGGGTGTCTTTTGATTTGAGGGACTTTTTGTCGATTTGAGATCTGATTGTGTGCTTGCATTGAGTGAAATTTGATTGTTTTCCTCTTTTTCTTTTGCTTCTCAAATTGCTTGTCTCATTAGTTTTCATTTTGTTAGTGCATTTTGCTCTTAAACATTGAAAATACAAAAATCTCTTTTGCTTTGGATTAGTTAGTGTGAATTAAATCTTTTCGATGTTATTAGTGATTAGTAACTTTGAAAGAAAAGCTTTTAGTTTCCATTAGTTGCATTAGAGATATCATTTGTTGTTTTTTGATCATTTTGTTATTGTGTGGAAAGCTCTTAACTCTCTCGTAGTTAGCTTTCATCGAATGAAATGATATACTGTGGCATGTAGTGTGCATTTAGGCAATTTTGAGACATAACACTTGCTAGGGCCTGAAAAATGAAACATAATAGAAGATAAACATTAAAATTTATTCAATTTACACTAAGGCAGCATTGAAACATTAACGAAATATTTAGAGGTCTAGGCTAGAGACGTGTTCCGGCGTCTTTAAAACTAGTAGCTATCGTTCGCCTCTTGGCTTTAGACAGCACTAGTACGGACTTGTGCTCCCCATACCGTCGCGTATATAAAGGGATACCCCACTAGGTTTCTATCCTTTATCCATAGGAAGCTGAGTCTGGCGCCCTATACCCGTGATATACCAGACACAACATTCGGGGAGATTGCTTGCACGTACATTAAATCCTTGGTTGATTTATCTTTCATTTTGAAACCAAGGTGTATATTGCAGTTCACGGTTATTTGGTACACCCTTTGCCTAGTATTCCTGAGCAGTCATTTTGATCTTATCTGACTCCTTAAAAGATCACCAAGCGCTTGTCCTTTCATGCTTGCTTCAAAACTGAAAGAGATAGAGTCATCTTTCATCCGTTTCTCGACTCTTAAAACATGAAGCGGTGAAGTTTCTAAGTTTCAATGTCGTAAAATAAATCACTCGCGATCACACGCCGTGTTAGATTTTTCTTGTTGGCCGTTTGATTGTGTGCCTTGGTTCTTTTTCAACTCGTGTGTTGTGTTTGATCTTTTCCTTTCGTCATTACTGTCACAGTGGCAGAACCTTTAGTTTCGTCTACTGGTAGTCCATATACCGACGATTCATCAGAGGTCTCGCAATCCTCTACTAAACCACAACAGCCCATCGTTTCCGAGTTTCCCGATGGGGGACCAGTTCTGTCCGAGCTTCCCTTTGGAGGACCAGTTGATTTCAATTGGCCCTTTTCCGACCCTTGGTCTGTATTTGGAGTAGGGGAACATTTCCCTCCTCTTACATCGAGTTCGCCTTTTTTAGCTGCTGTTATTCCTCCTAGTCCTCGCCATCTGTTACGAGATCTAGCGGCAGGTTCACATATGAGTGAATCTATCCATTCTCCTAGTGAGGAAATCCCCACGTCTGGTGAATATTACCAGCTATTCCCAGAAGTAACCCGGAAGTTATTCCCAGAAGACAACCCCGAATCATCTGTTATGTCTTCGCCCGGTCCCTCACTGCCAGCAGGGTATAGATCCTTGGGTCAAATTATCGATGCTGCTGCCTCTATGGGGGTATCAGCTCCTTCTATGAGGACATTTATTCCTTCACTGGGGATTTATCCATAGACACCCATTACATCATCCCCTCAGGTCACTTCTGTACCGGTCGGGCCCACTGTTTGTGTGGCTGCATCTACACCTGTTGTTACCACTCAGTCCGTAAGGACCACATCGCTTCCCGAAGACATCTATATAGCTTCTACTATGCCAGAGAACATTTCTCCTGAGGATTATCGATTGTCCCTAAAACAATCGAACCCCGAGGTCGGACAATCCTCTCAAGATCCCAACCACTCGTATTTTTCGCATTATGCACAGGATGGTACACTCGTGTACGTTTTTCCATATCAATACAATGAGTACGGGAATCCTTTACGTTTACCCACTCTTGAGCCTCAACTTCATTCTCAGGGTTTACCGTATAACCAGGCTGGGCAGACTTATAATCTGCAGGGACAACATTTTCAAGGCCAACCTTCGGGCCAACCTGGCTATCCTTATGACCCGCAAGGTTACCTCGCGGGCCAGCAGGGTCCATTATACAGTCCACAAGGACTGTATTACAACCCTTCAGGTCAACTCATGCAGCCTCTCCCTGGAGTTCAACCTGGGCAACCTCAAGGACTCACAGGTCAACCGGGGTACCAACCCAGGACGGTATATGGTCCTGGGGGGCAAGTCCAACCTTCACAACCCATGCAACCTCAGTATCCCGTTGCTCCAAATGTTTCACATCAGCCAGGATCATCTTATGGTCCTATTGCAGGTCAAACCAGTTACCAGCCACCACCTGGCTCCATTCCACCACCAGGCCAACCGGACCATCCGACACAACCTGGTGCTCCACAATAGCTAGGTCAACCTGCACAACCGGCACAACCTGTTCACCCAGGGCAGCCTGTTGAACAAGGTCAGCCCGTTTAGCCTGGCCGGTCTCCACATCCTGTCAATCCTACTCAGTAGCCGATTTACTCGATGCTACAACCGAATCAATCGGTGCATCCTAATTATCACCCTCAGCAGGGTCCCACCTATCAGTAGCCTGCTCAACCTCAAGGCAGTTATTACCCTCACGGTCAATCTCAACTGACTTATAATCCGCCCCAAGGTTCCCATTATTACACTCAACAACCTGGCTACACCTATACTCAGCAGCCAAATCCATAGACTGCTCAAATAGGGCTGACATATAATCAGAGTCCATTCTCTGGTTATCAGCCCCCGTACACTGGTTACCAGCAACCGAATCAGGCTGGTTATACACCCTATACCCCCTACGATCAGAATCCTTTAGGACAGAAGCCATGGGGGCAAGGATACACTCAATCAGCATGGAGTACAAGTACAGGTCCTTATCAGGGGCCTGACGTGCCGTTTAATCCGCAATTTTTGTTCTTTGCTACCTTGGAGTTACTGGACGTTTCTAAATTAACGAACGATCCGATTATTCATAATCCTTATTGGCCTCTGGTTCCGACCAAGGTACCCAGCGACTGCCCTTAGTTTGAAGGTAAAGCTGGCGAAGACCCCCATGCTCATGTAATGACCTACCATTTGTGGTGTTCATCTAATTCTTGGGTTAATGATTCAATTCGCCTACATCTCTTCCAGCGCACTCTTACCGATGCTCCTGCTAAGTGGTATATTGAACTACCATGTGGCATATTTCAGGATTTCAATACTTTAGCAATGGATTTTCTGACCCACTTTCAGTTACCGGTTCGCTATGAAGCCGAGACGCATCTCTTGACTTCTTTGAAGCAGGATAAAGCCACCCACATATCCGATCATATTCATGAGTGGCGACGTCATCATAGGCTAATCAAGTTTGACATACCTTATCAACTACTAACTCATTGGTTCACCACATCCTTCGTTAACAAAATCACTCAAGATATTGATATGGGGGCATGTGTGACTGAGGAACAGGCCATTGCGCGTGCCCAGTATCTTGATCTAGTATACTCTCAGTCCGGCATGCTGTATGATATTTTGACTGATGCTCCACGCCTAGGAACCTCTAAAGCTCCACCTACCCCAGCGGTGGATGGTGTTATTGGTTTCGTGTCTCAAAATTCTCGGAAATCTTCGAATGGGAAGCAAAAGTCCAATTCTTCCAATAATTCTGCTCTTCCCGCCCCTCGAGACTCTATAAAAACTGCGGAGGTCAACGCTGTTCAGGCTAATCCTACGGAAAAATCCTCCAAAGGAAAGAAGAAGGGCAAAGGAAAATCCAAACCCGATGCCCCAAAGTCAGAGTCTTCTAAACCTTGTACTGATGACGGTTCCCAACGTAAACCGGAGTGCCCCTACCTTATCTATGAAGGAGATCATTATACCAAAGATTGTCCTCGACGATCTGAAATTAGTCAACTTCTGAAAGGCTCCAAAGGGACTCCGACAGTTCTTAAAGAACCGTTCCCATCTCAGAAGACCCAGATGGTTGAGCATCCCTCACCATCTGCACCATTTAGGTCCTAGGTCTTTATGATGAATGGTGTTGCACCTGTCTCAATTGCTATGCATTCGAAGGATTACGCTGGATTGCGTCAGGAAACTGGGAAGGAAGTTGTGGATGGTTCACCTCCTCCTCCTGTCTCCGATTCTTTGGAAATTGAGAAGCCTACTGCTGAACCTTTTGTGAGGTTGCCTTATAAATGTGTTCTGCGAAGATCTTCCTACAATCCAAATGCCTGTGCTGCTCAACACTATAGTATTGTTGAGGATTTTGCTCAGGCGCCTTCTGCTATGTCCTCATTGGAAGTCCTTCAAAGTTTCACTTCGCAACGGAACGCTCTCTTATCTGCAATCGGTGGAATTGATCCCACTAATTCTAGTCTTCTCACCTTCGACTTAGAAAATTTTACCCCCCGACTTCCACACCAAATCGCTCTTGTTATTCAAGTCGGGATCAACAGTCTTAACATCCATAGGGCCGTTGTAGATGAAGGTGCTTCCACCTGTGTCATGTCATTCGCCTGCTGGAAGGCCATTGGCTCTCCAGCGCTTTCATCATCTCCCAATGCCTTAGAGGCATTCGATGGTTGGGAATCGAAACCCCTGGGTGTTCTCGAGAGTTTTTCGATTACATTACAGGGGAAGATAGTCAATGTAGAAGTAGAAGTGGTTGACGCCAAGCTTAACTACAACCTGCTTCTCGGCCATAGTTGGACTCACGCAATGCAATGCGTGCCATCCACCCTCTTCCGACTTCTTAACTTCCCTCATGAGGGAAAAATTTTTACTGTGGATTAGTTTTCTTTCTTCACCTCCACCTCCGAGAACAACATTCCTTACGTGGATAAGATCCCCAATCCCCCTGACAGTGTAGGACCCGGCCTCTTCAAGGACCCCGTCCTCATGGGTATTTTTCCCGCGCCGCCACCACACACCATTCAAGTTAATATGGTCTCTAGGTCTGACGACCCATGGATCATCCCTTCGCCTAAACAGGTGACTGATTTTGGAGAATCGATGCCCTTAACTCTAGTAGAGATTAATTACTGTGAAATCATCATCGCATCCGATCCTCCTCCCTATCAACATGCTCCCTCGAGCATGGCTTTAGATATCTACTCTCAATCGCCCTGGCTCGGTGAGGCCGACTCGCCTGATCCTCTAAAAGATATTTTTCGTTCTGACGAAGCCATTGTTGAAACAATGTCTCTTGAGGAGCTGCCTTGGAGTGATGGACATCATCATTCCTCCTTCATGCCCAGCCTGGGGGCAATTTCAGATTGTCTAGAGAATTTTGCATCTCAGGTTCCTACTCCACCTCTCCAGATGCCCATTTTGACTCATGAGGTTCTTTTGGAAGGAAACCTGAGAGACATTACTCAAACCACTCCGATCGACATCTCCGTCAAACCGGGGATAGTTGAAAATATACATGTGGGAGTAACTTGTTCTCCTGATGAGATACGAGTTTATACTGATCTTTTCCGAGAATTCAGAGATGTGTTCACTTGGACCCATGAGGAAATGCCTGGGATCGATCCCAGCATAGTAGTGCACGAGATTCCTCCCTATCCCGGTGCGATACCCGTGCGCGAACGCCTACGCCTAGTGCATCCTCGCAAAGCTGCTGCCATTAAAGCATAAGTTGAAAAACTTCTGAATGTGAGCTTCATTTACCCGATTCCCCTCACAGAATGGGTCTCCAACATTGTCCCTGTAGATAAGAAACAGGGCACTATAAGAGTCTGTGTTGATTACCGTGATATTAATCCGGCCTGTCCTAAAGACAAATACTCCACTCCTTTCATAGATCAAATCATAGACGAATGTGTTGGGAGTGAGATTTATTCCTTGATGGATGGCTTTTCCGGGTAAAATCAGATAAATATTTTACCTGCCGATCAACACAAGACTGCATTCATCTGTCTGTGAGGTACCTTTGCTTATAAAAAGCTCCCGTTCGGCTTGAAGAACACTGGAGTTACTTTCCAGCGTGCTATGTCTTACGCATTCCACGACATACGCCATATCGTTCAGCCTTATTTGGACGATCTGCCAGCTCACTCAGGTCGGTGAGAGGACCATCCCGAACACCTCCGATAGATTTTCCTTCGTTGTTGACGCTATAATATCCGGCTTAACCCTCATAAATGTGTCTTTTGCGTGGATTCTAGCTGTATTTTGGGGTTCATAGTCTCCAAGGACGGGATTCGCCTCGACCCTCTAAAGGTCGAGGCCATTGTCAACCTCCCATCACCCTCTTCATTACACCAATTGCAGAGTCTGCAGGGAAAAGCTAATTTCCTTCGATGCTTCATCCCGAACTACGCGGAAGTGGCCAAAGGATTCACGCGTCTTTTAAAGAAACACGTTCCCTTTCGCTGGGATGAGATTGCTCAACGATCCTTTGAGAAGCTTAAGACGTTACTTGTTAATGCTCCGTTGCTTCGTCCTCCCAACTATCACCATGATTTCATTCTATATTTGGCTGCCGCGTTTAGCACTATAACTATGGTTCTGGTGTAGGATGACGATGATGGAAATGAACACGTTGTTTATTATCTATCACGAAATCTTCTCGACACATAGACACATTACGCTCATGTCGAGAAATTGGCATTAGCTATAGTGCAAGCTGTGCAGCGTTTCCGCCACTACATCCTGCTGCGTACAATAACCGTGGTTTCGGATTGCAACCCCATGACATACATTCTATCTAAACAATTACTGGGGGGAAAATACTCTAAATGGATCGTTATCCTTTAGGATTTAGACTTAGAGTTTACTACTGCTATGTCGACCAAATCATTGGTTTTTGCGGATCTCATTTGCTCACTCCCAACAGACTCCACCCCGTCTCACTCTGAGGAACATATCCTGAACGAAACCCTCTTCCTTATCAGTACTCGTGATCCATGGTACGACGATATTATTGTATATCTTCAAGCATCAACGTTCCGGTCTGAGTTGACCAAATATGCCCGATGTCGGATTCGGCATCAGTCTCAACCCTACCGTATTATAGGAGATACTTATACCGCGTTGGAGTAGATTCAGTGCTCCACCGGTGCCTCACCCCGGAGGACGTTGAAAAAGTCTTGAATGACCGTCACAGTGGTGCCTGTGGCGGTCACATGTCCGGATATGCCACCGCCCAGAAGATTCTGCGTGTGGGCTACTTCTGGCTGTCGATATTCAAAGACTGTATTGTTGCAGTCCGAAAATGTCACGCGTGTCAGGTTTTTCAGCGCAAAATGCGCACGCCACCTCTCCCTCTGCATCCTGTCATTACTGTCGGCCCTTTTGCAAAATGGGGCGTAGATTTCATGACGTGTAACCCTCATTTGGCCGGGGGGCATGCATATATAATCATCGCTGTCGACTACTTTACTAAGTGGGCCGAAGCGATGCCTACACTAGCCGCCGACGATAAGACAGCTGCCCAATTTATTTTCAACCACATTATTGCACGTTTTGGGGTCCCTCAGGCCATTGTCACCGATCATGGTACTCATTTTTGAGATCACATGATGGCCGAGCTGACATCAAGATTGGGCTTACGACATGATAGCTCAATGCAATTTACCCCCATGCAAATGGCCAGGTTGAGGATGTAAACAAAGTTTTGGTCACAATGCTTCAACGGAAAATTGGGATTCATAAGTCCAATTGGCACCTCCAATTGTTCTCAGCTCTATGGGCCTACCGGACGTCAGCAAATAGTGCGACTGGGTTCACACCTTTCCAATTGGTGTATGGTCTGGAAGCAACTCTTCCAGTTGAGTGCGAAATTCCTTCTTTAAAGTTGGCCGTGGAACTTTTGCTCGACACTTCTCCTGAAGAAGAGCGTCTCTTGTATTTGGAATGGCTGGATGAAACCCGCCGCTTAGCTGCTTTAGTCATTGAAGCACAGAAAAAGTGGGTCAAAGCCCACTTTGATCAATCTATATCTCCGCGTTCCTTTTTCAAAGGGGACCTCGTCCTCCTATACGACCAAGCGCACGACAAACTTGGAGCAGGAAAGTTCCAACCGATGTGGCATGGGCCCTACATTGTAAAACGAGTATTGAAGAATGGGGCTTATGAGCTCATTGATTATGGAGGAGTTCCATTAGCGCAACCTATAAATGGGCTGTACCTTAAAAAATACTACACTTGAAGTTATTTTTTGGTGTGGTGTGTGTACATAGGTGTGTATATTCATTTGTGTGCATGTGTGGTGTGGTGTGCCATGAAAGCATCTTTCTGTTGATCAGGTCTTCCTGATTGTGCAGATGTCTATTACTCCGTTTGTGGGTTTCGTGGATGGTGCCTCCCGTTGTACCAGGAATTTGTCCTCAGTAGCCTGGGTAATCTACGATCCTGCTGGTGAGTTGGTTAACCTGCAAGGTGTGTGTCTGGGTCCTGCTACAAATAATATCGCGGAATATAGTGCCGTATTGGAATTATTAACCGAGGCTGTGGACCTCAGCATTCGTGAATTACTTGTGTATCTAGACTCACAACTTGTAGTATTACAGCTTAACGGTCATTATTCAATAAGAAACCCGTCCGTTTTACGTCTGTATCTGCGTATTCGTTTACTGGAAAGAAATTTTGATTATATCACATATCAACACATACCTAGGCATATGAATACATTAACAGATGCAGTAGCTAATTTTGTTTTAGATAGACATTTGCGCAATTTATAAAAAACATCATCACATGTAAAAATATCCATCCAGAAATAGGTATATATATATATATATGTGTGTGTGTGTGTGTGTCGAAATGTTTCCATAGTGTGCATAACATAAAATAAAAAATATACATGTTTGTATGATAACAGTCAGAGACAACATGTCTCTTAAAAATATGCATGAAAAATCCCTAAACAACTAATCAGCATGGTGCTCGTGGTAACACGCCACCGCATGCACCAATCACCTCAGCAGTCTGTGAAGGCGACTAGGCACCCCCACAATGTGTCGCTGGTAAGCTAATGGGACGTCTGCCAGCCGTGCATAGTCCGGGATCCCCCGGGAAATGCCCTCCAAGTTCTGGATCAGTTCGCTTCCTTCACCACCCTCAGCTTGAGGGTCATGGCCGACATGGGTCCTCTGCGCAATGGGCGACATGCCCGCGGGCCTCTCTGGGGCGACATCTGCATACACATAAAACTATTATTAGAACGGACATGTATTACCAAAAAAATAATAAATACATAAAAAATAAAAAAGAGTATCATACCCAACTCCTCATCCCAATCGTCCCTGTTGAATATTGCAACAAGAAACAGTGAAGGAGGCATCCGGAAACATCATTCCTGATCCTAGTTGGAAAGTGATCACCTAAACTAGGTGGGGCCCACACAGGTGATTTTTGTCGCAAAGTCTAATCTTAGACTATGTCGATCATATTCTATGAGTTGCAGGATGCTATTTGTGGATGGTTGGTCAAGTTGGAAAAATAGATGGACTTCTATTTTTAGACATATTGGGTGGAATCTATTTTTAGATTGCCAGTCTAAAAATAGATATGTCGAATATTATTAGCTCTTAATAATATTTGGACTCTAAACATTATCTTATTCTCTTGGAGCACTTCAGTTAAGTGCATAGATGTGGCACATGATCTGACAGAAGGAATTACGCTATTCCTAAGGGTTAAGTGGAGCTATTGCATGGAGACTTCAGTTAGAACTCATGTGATAGAGTTTGGTGGAGTTGTGTTTAGTTTAACTTAGTTAAACATAGTTGAGTTAGTTGTATCTAGTATAACTGAATGATACACTAGTGAGAGTGGTGTGAATTAATTATTAATTAATTCAGTAATTATTAGCTCATTAATCAACTAAAGAATACATCAATTAACTATAGTGCATGGACAGTTTCAGTGGAGACCAGTGAAGAGGTAGGTGAAAGAGCAAGTGTGACTATCAGTTGTGACTATAGTGATGCATGGTTTGCATCCAACACTCAGTAGAGATGCCTATGGGGCTATGACAGGGTTTACAGGGGGAAATTCAAACTCATCCAGGCATTCTTCGGCGGGGATTACTTGCGATAGAGGTAGTAGGCTAAAGGCTGGCAAAGATCGGTGCATGGGATTTGCTAGATCGGGCTTGATTAGTGTGTAGCAATTAGAGATTATACTGAGAGCTTGTGAGGAGCTTTGTATAATGATTGTTACATGATCTCTATGACATATAATATACAGATATTTGGGGGTTTTCAACTTTAAGATTTCCCATAAAATACTGGGTTCATATGTGTGATTGTTTATGGTTTTAGTGTGCGCATGCGATTGTTTTTATTTTCGCAATTAATGATCAATGGTAGAAGAGATTCTGTATTGTGAATGAAGTCAAATAGTGTGTGATAAGGAGAATCTCAGATGTATAACATATCAGTTATATAATTTCTACAATCCCCCGGGCAATGCCCTCCAAGTTCTGGATCAGTTCGCTCCCTTCGCCACCCTCAGCTTGAGGGTCATGGCTGACATGGGTCCTCCGCGCAATGGGCGACATGCCCGCGGGCCTCTCTGGGCCGACATCTGCATACACATAAAAATATTATTAGAACGGACATGTATTACCCAAAAAATCATAAATACATAAAAAATAAAAAAGAGTATCATACCCAACTCCTCGTCCCAATCGTCCCCCTCCGGGAGCGGAAGATCGGGATCTCCGGTGAAATCGGTCCCAGCATAGGGCCAATCTTCGACCACGATCAGTTGTCACCGTAACCACCCAAAGAACTCCAGCCTCCAGGACATCTATTGGGCTCCTCCTGATCTGGGCATAAGTGCTTCCCAGCGAGCCATCCTCGGCTCTCTCGGTATCGGTTCGGCAACTATGGCCCCTTGGCCCTGGAAAATGGGTAGTCGTTCCAGGATGAACGACACCAAAATGGAACCGTAGCCAAACTGCTTTAGTTTGACTTGATTGCATCTTGTTAGCTGCCTCTTTATGTTGGTTGTCATCGTTGTAGCCCAATCGAACAGTGTAGGACTCATACACTCAGAGGCTAGTATGAGTTGGGCCTTGGTTGCCTCATGTGGAGCTTGCGATCCTGCAGCTCGTGTAATGGTGTGTAGCACTACTCTGAGTGCTACATCACGGACAATGTGGATGTCCACCTTCCCGCTGCCCGATCCAATTCGTGCCCCTGGGCACACCCTCGCCATTACTTGCTCCATATTTTCTCTGGAAGGTCTGCTGCCTGTCAGAATGGGTACCGGGCCTCTCCGTGACAGCCTGGTGATAAAATAGACGTCGGAAAACTCAAGTTCCAGCACTTGGTTCCGAAGTTTAAATACTTCCTCATTTTCATCCCATATGCTGACCAAGTACTGTAGCAGCTCAGGTTGAGCTCGTAAACATGGATTAAGGAAGAATTTTTTGAGTCCACAGTTCTTGAGTGCATTCATACAGGCTTCGTTTTATATAGCCATTTCATCTTCCTCCCCATGTTCCCTCTCCTTCCATTCGATAACCATTGTGCTCGAATATCTTCATCAACACAAACAATTTTTTTTTATTAGACCTATGGTACGTTTGAAAATCCACATGGGTAGCTCACATTTTGAAATTGTTAAGCGGAAAATTAAGCTGCGCCATTGGCGTGGGTTTGTGTCCGATACCCGCGCCAATGGAGCGAGCCCTAAAATTTTAAAAAGGGTCCCTCCAGAAGTCTAATGCACAATGGAAACTCATAAAAATGGATTAAAATGGAGTTTAAGAGAGCGCCTTTTACCTGGAATAGACGCGGAGCTGAATGACATCCCAGATCAGTCGCAATCACCGCTGCAAGTTTGCACACAAACAGACCACTGTTGCTCTCCAAGTGAGGTAAAAAGTAAAAGTAAATTTGTTTTACCATTTGAAGCCTATTTATAACTTCTTAAGTCAAAATTAGGTTTTAAATGTCATTTCTCTCAATATTTTAATATATTTTTGCCGAAAAATGGATTTTACACTTGCCTTTATGTGCAGCGACAGGTTTTTACGCAACTTGAACGGTGATACAAGTTGTATTTTATACTTTTTCGGACTCGGTAAAAACACGAAAAATTCATTTTGGAGTCATCTTTCAGCTCTTTTCTGACTCTCTAAACAAGAAAAGATTGCCGAGTCCCTTGTCGTTTCGATTTCGTTAAAGTGGACACGAAACGACATCTACCCAGTATACGTTTACCCCTTTTTCGGGCTGGGATAGATTATTTACGAAAAAGGAATACCCTAGCCTATCGCGACTAGGAGGTTTCCTCAGACATAGTTTTCTACCTTTTCGGATTTGAGGAACTATCTACGAAAAGGGACTGTTGGAGTTTAATTTTCCGTTGTCTTTTCAAACTCTCTAACACATGAAAAGACGTCGAGTTCTTCCTTTGTCAGACTCATTAAACCTTGATGACATTGGATCCAGTCATAATGACGATATTCGAGTTTCTCCTTCCTAGGGCTCGTTAAATGTACTAGGATGGATTCGTCCGAAGGAAGGACTTATACTACAAGCATATGCTATCCCCTTCAAGCTTGTTTCCAAAAATAATTGGGGTTCTCGCCAAAAATGGTGGATAAAAATGGAACCAGCATCATTGTCGTGTTGGCAGTATGTCGCTCTTGAACATGGCACTTATATGCATTCGTGTCGGGTTGGGGACATCTCATCTCATTATATGTTTACCTCCGCGGGTTTGGGTAATCCTTTTTGACCTCTCATCTTCTCTTTTCCTCGTCACCATGACCTCTGATCTTGTGATGTCAAATATTTCCAAATCCACTGTCGTGCCGCCGATATGTTCAAGAGAAGTTGACCTCTGCAAAAAATTCCAACCTTCCTCTGATTCTCGCCTGAGCCTGGTTCACAAAAGACATTATGTTCCTCTATCTCGTGTCGATGATGTGGGAAACACTATGGCCCACCTTCGATCAAGGTCACTTCCTGTCGACTTCAGCTCATTATCCAGGAAGCTGATCTAGAGACTCCCTTCTGGTACCTTGGAGCCTGCATGCCTCAATGGCAGGTTCTTCGTGTTCGACATGAGTTTTTCATCATTGGCCTCTGATCGAGTGATTCTACGGGTGTTCGACGCCAGCTCACTGATTCACATGCCGTAGATTGTACCTATAGTACCTTGAGGGCCATTGTCATTATTGGTGGTACCTCTCACGTCTATTAATAACTTTCATCATTGGCTAGTAATAAAGCGATGTTCTCGCATGTTAGACTTCAGCTCACTTATTCACATGCTTGAACTTGTACTTTTTTCTGGTTGAGATGGAGCGCAAGACCCTGGGTTTTGTCTGTTAGAATCCAGGCTGTGATTTTGTGGATTATTATGATTAGTTACATGACTCATTCACTGGATGGCTACGACCATACCTGAGTCTATTTATCGATCCTCACTGGATGGCTACATCCATGCCTTGGATATGGATCATTGTATCCTCTGCTATGGATGGCTGCGCCCATACCACATATATATCATGTATTTGAGATATCAGTTGTACTTCTCTACGCAAGTTTTCCAACGACAGTGTTTTCAGTTGGACACGTTCTCGTAAAGCACTTCACCCCTCTCTCTCTTTCGGGCCTCATGCTTTAGGGGGCATCTGTTACATAGAAATTTGTCACCGTCCCTGCAATTCCCTGTCCCGCACATTGGAGGGTTTATTCTGTGACCTGTGAGCAGTGACATAACCTGAAAAAACTTTCATGGCATTCCCCTAGACATGGAATTTCATTCCCTTGAAAACATCTCCTTGTGAAAAACCCTAAAAATAGCCTTTTCATCCTTGGCATGACTAGCCAGTGTTATACCTGCGCCAATGGGGGAAATCTTCCAAAGAGGGCGCGCCAATTGGCGCTTTGTCTCAGAGTCACACTCGCGCCAGGCTTAATAAAGGGTGTTTTTAAAAAATAAATGGCGGAAGATTGACTTTAACCAACTCCTGAACTGGTCTCTAAATTGAGTTGGGACGTTTGGCTCCGGATTTCCATGTAGAGGAAGTAGTTTGCCACCTCTCATGGAAGCTTCCTTGAGGATAGGGCCAATCCCATGATTGTAGGGATCCCAAATCCCCTTCCACCATCTATATAAGCTTGCCATTTCCCTTTGCAAGCTAATCTCCAAGAGCCTTCATAGCCTAAAGAATGCTGCAAGAGCTTTGATAGTCCTCATAGTGCCAAATCCATAGCAAGGAGATTGACGATTGAAGAGAGAGGCTTGTCCCTATTCCCGGCAAGCTTTACTGAGATGTATTCCGCTGACGACTCGCCGAAGGAAGGCTCAGTTTCAGAGCCTGGTTGTATTTTCCTTTGATGAATTAATGATAAGCGACTATTGGTTATGGTTCCACTCGTATTGTTCATTATGATCATGAGTTGTGTCTTCTCTGACTGATACATAATTGCATATATCGAGTTTTACGCTTGTGTTTGTTGTGTTTCTTGCGTGTGCAGGTGTTCGATCGCGGCAAGTGAAAGGATTGTGATCTGCTGGAGCAAGGGAACGGGAACGTCATCTTCTTTACGAACAACAATGTTGGACTTGAGATAGGCCTTCTGCGCAAGTTGGTTTATTGTAATTAGGAACCTGCGCCTTAGCATGATATGATTGTTGCTAGACCCGATCTGGGCTAGTAGGGATCGCCTCTGTCCGAAGAGGGGATTTACCTCCACAACACTTCCGCTTAATAAATTTTAATGAAGAATAAAATCCCGGGATCGGGTAGACATAGTCTTGATTCTGCGTATGTCGGTATTTGCAGCCTTATGGATGCATCATTTGGTATCAGAGAAGAATAATATTCTGCGTGAAATTGAAGGATAATGCAAGCATGATTTTAGAACAGAGGAGAAGAAGTCAGATTATAAATATGAAAAGGTGGAGACAAGTGCAGAAAGAAAAGTCAGACAGTAAAATCTGACAAAGCGATGGTTGATTTATTGTGAAAATATGGAGATCCATTTGAGTGTTAAAGAGTGGAGCAGACTGCCATGTGAAATCATACAGGTAGTGTTTTATTTTAAGTCTGGTTTGAGCTTTTCAAGTTGCAGACAAAGGAGGAATATCTCAGCAAAGACAACAAGAGGAGATGTAAATAAAAGAAGAGCCAGTTGTGTTCTAGAAGGCAGAGTAAAGTGGATACTCTGAAGAAAGTGGCAGTGAACCTGAAGAATCCAGTTGAGTGTTGACAAAGAGGACAATTAAAGTGTTCTCAAGAGAAGATGAGTTGAAGCCTAGAAAGAGCAGAAAGGAGTTGCTCATTAGAGGCTCCAGAGATAGAGAACCAGTGCTTGCCAAAAGATCAAGTACAAAGGAGAGCTTGGTGAGGTAAGTGACAACAGGGAGGACTTGTTATTGCAGTAGCTTAAGTACAACTCATAGTGAGTGAGGAAATCATAGAGATGGAGGAGAAAAAAAACTATTGATAGTCATAACAAAGATTAAGAGGAAAGCCACATATGAAGGAAATATGCCAAGGTAAAGGGCATAGAGGAGATGAGTCAAGAAGAGTTCGATAGGGAGAGCCGAAATAAATTTCCATCTTAAGTTATTGATGGATACGTTGCAGAGAAATAAGGTAGACCAGAGGTATGGTTGGACTATGAGAAAGTCCTGATGATGGATCCCCGTTGGGATTCAAAATGTCGACACTCGTTCTCTAGCGCTATGGATAATCCGGAAAGCTCTTTAAAAAATATTAGAAAGAAAGTTAAATGGCATAGGCTACATGAGAAGAGAAAGAAGCATGTGAATATGCAGTTAATAGAAGAGCTTAGAAAGCTTGAGCAGATAATGGATGTTCAATTGAAATCAAAGGAACTCAGAGAAGTTGAGTTGAAAATGGAAGTTTCCATTTGTGAAGCAGAACAGGGGGAAGTTCTAGGTGAAGATGAAGGTTGGAGATATGTGAAAGATCTTATGAACTATTGTGATAGTTCAAGGCAGTATGAAGAAATGTGGACAAAGGTAGCAGAAGAGGATATAAAGCCTTGTATTTTTTAGTCTAATAATTTTGATGTGATTATGTTATGAATATAATTCATAGCAAATTGAATAAATACAAAGAAATAAATGTAAATAATAATAAAATGATGATTATCTTAAATAATAGTTAGTTAAGTGAAAAGGCATGTCTAAAAGACATGTCTAGTCATGAAAGGTCACCTGCGTAGGTATATAAGTAGGGCCTCATTGTAACATTTATCATCACATATACATTTTATATATTAATAAATTATTATTACAAATACCTCTTGTGTATTTTACAATTAAAGTCAACAAGCCTACAATTTTTTTGCTTCAGTGGTATCAGAGCCATCAAAGCTATCAGAGAAATGTTGCACCATATAGTCTCACGAGCCTATGAACGTAGTTTACAAGCCTATGAACATAGTTTACTGTACAGGGTGCCATTACGTGTAGATCCTGAAGAAAGTGAGCAAATTAGAAAAATTCAAGAAAATCTTCAGCAAGTAAAAATGTCATGTGCAGAAGTGACAACACGTTTTAAAAAGAATTATATGGAAATCGATAATAAGGAAGATGATGATGATATCAACAGTAAAGAAATAGAACAAGACAAATTTGATCCTGATGTTGATGGAGATTATGAAGATCAAAATGATGTTTCAGATGAAGATGATGTGGAAGAAGAAAAATATCATAACAATGAAGAATGTTCTACATGGAAAATTTGGAACATGTTGGATTAAGATCTTCTCAAGGTAACATGGGAGATAATCAAAATGGGTATATAAAAACTAAGGGTGAAGAATAAAGTGTTGTTTCTGAAAAATTCCAACCCTATAGTGCCTCTTATACAGGAAATGAAAGTAGCATTAGTGATGTTTTTTCTAGACTTAGTGCTAGTCCTGATAGTGGATATAATTCAATAACAAGGTCAAGAAACTCAACTGGGGGAGTTGAAAATAAAAGGGAGTCTGAAGGAGTAATGTCAAATGCATCCAAAAATGGTCCACCGGCTGGGCAAAGACAACCTAGATATCATATTTACGAGAGTAGTAATGAAGGGTACAATTCCGTATCAGATTTTGAAGACTCCCTTGCATCACTTGATTTAGAAGCAATGCACAATAATCAAGCAGCCAAGCATTATGAAGCTAGTAAAAGGGACAATCAATCGCTTCCACTTATGAAATCAAACTACTCTCCACATTTACATAAGTTATTTCATTTTGTCGATAATTTAGAATATATCCCAAAAAGTTCCATATGGTGTTCCCATGCTAATATTATGTTGCTTCAGTGTATAAAAGGTGTTTGATTGTGTAGTACTCCCTTGAAGAGGATTGCAAGTGATGGAATTGAATACAATATTTTGCTTCCGGATAAAGAAGGAATTGGTGCCTATGATCAAACTGGTACTTGTAGTACACAAATATTTTCCTTGGCAGTCTTGTTGTCAAGCATGTCCATTCATAATCGAATGGGGGAAATTGATGAAGCCGCTCTAGATCAGTTGTCTCTTGTTAAAAAAATGACAAAACAGAGTGACCCAGATGCGTGGCTCCAAAGGGGGTATCTTCCATTGCTGAAAACGGTCCATCGGTCCTTCATTTCAAGAACCGCAGATCTAGAAGCCATAGTTAATGCTTCATTGGATCGTGAGGAAAAATAATTAATATGCGACAAATTATTGTGATATCTCCGCGAAATCAGTTCTGCAATTCAACGGAAATACACAATCATTGAGTCCAAAGAGGGTTTTCTATTGTTGAGTAAGCTCATATAAGCCCTCTGGAATCGACCATTGATTTGTGCCAATGGGTGCCGATTTCAGTGGCCCAGATTTTTAGCGGACCTCTTTGCTGTGCCTTTCCTGGATTAATCCCTGCTATCTGTCAGCCAGTTCTTTCAATCCAACTTCCACTTGGCTGTCTGCATTTTTTACTCCGCATTCTGAATAGAAGGTGGTGTCAGGCTATACGGCACAATGTTTAAGTGATACGGTGTGATATATAGAACAATTAATCAAAACGGCGTTTCGAACTTCAAATAGGTATAAGCAGTGGGAGTAGCGAATAGAAAAATCATTCAGCAATGGAGGATAAGTACTTAACTCACCACCGGTCAAAACAACGTTTGGAATACGTATAACATTACAATCAGTTATATATATATATATATATATATATATATATATATCAATCAATTATATAGTTACTAAATTAATTAATTAATTAACTTTTAAATTAATTATATAGTTAATTAATAAATAGAATTTAATTATATAGCCCATAAAAATTAAAAAAAAAATTAAAAAATTCCAAAGGAGTATGAAAAAAAATTATACATGACGAAAATTAATAAAATAAAAATTGTGACTCGTTTCACTTATAAAAAAATGACTAAAGCAAATGAAGAAAATGGTGCATGATTAAACTGAAGAAAATTGTCAACTATAAGCTTTGAGGGCAAATCTTTTGAAGGAAGGAGCAATGTTATGAATATAATTCATAAAAAATTGAATAAATATAAAGAAATAAAAGTAAATAATAATCAAATGATGATTATCTTAAATAGTAGTTAGTTAAGTGAAAAGGCATGTCTAAAAGACATGCCTAGTCATGAAAGGTCACCTGTGTAGGTATATAAGCAGGGCCTCATTGTAACATCTATCATCACATATACATTTTATATATTAATAAATTATTATTACAAATACCTCTTGTGTATTTTACAATTAAAGTCAACAAGCCTACATTTTTGTACAACTCATAGTGAGTGAGGAAATCATAGAGATAGAGGAGAAAAAAACAACTGATTTTCATAACAAAGATTCAGAGGAAAGCCACATATGAAGGAAATATACCAAGGTAAAGGGCATAGAGGAGATGAGTCAAGAAGAGTTCGGTAGGGATAGAGCTGAGATAAAATTCCATCTTGAGTTATTGATGGATATGTTGTAGAGAAATAAGGTAGACCAAAGGTATGGTTGGACTATGAGAAAGAAAGTTAAATGGCATAGGCTACATGAGAAGAGAAAGAAGCATGTGAATATGCAGTTAATAGAAGAGCTTAGAAATCTTGAGAAGATAATGGATGTTCAATTGAAATCAAAGGAACTCAGAGAAGTTGAGTTGAAAATGGAAGTTTCCATTTGTGAAGCAGAACAGGGGGAAGTTCTAGGTGAAAATGAAGGTTGGAGATCTGTGAAAGATCTTATGAACTATTGTGATAATTCAAGGCAGCATGAAGAAATGTGGACAAAGGTAGCAGAAGAGGATATAAAGCCTTGTATTTTTTAATCTAATAATTTTGATGTGAATACAGGTTTTGCAAAGGATGGGCAGTCTTTTGAAGTTGTCATAAAATTTGATGAAAGTATGGAAGAGTACCTTTTAGAAGATAAATACTCTGAAGTAAAGAACGATGGAGAATGCCTCTTGAATGAGGAAAGAATTGACTTGTTGCAACATAAATAACTTAGTAATGAATTGATATTTGAAGTTGTTACAAAACAGGAACAGTTTCTATTGAAGAAGGAGATGGAGTTCAGTCTGAAGAGCTGATATGTGAAACAACAGTTGAGACTATTGAGCCTTATAATTTTCAAACTGAAAATTTGTGTATAAATGTAGGGATTATAAGTGATGATGAAGTACTTATGAAGTGTCCAAGAGAAATTGAATTGCTGGAGTAATTGGTAAAAAAAAACAAAGTATGAGAGTGTGATTGCAGAGGAAGAAGTTCACTATTGTGAACCAGAGAAGGGAGACATCCTTGGAACAGATGATGTGGAGGAGAGATTAGCTGATAGTCTCGAGAACTCCTTGAAGAATCAACATACTAATGTGCTGAAAAAGGAGGAAAGATCAGAGCAGCATGTTGAATGTTGCCAGAGGAAGAAGAGACACTGAGACCTTATAATTTTAATTCTGATAATTAGTTTTTGATTGTAGTTTTTGATGAAGATATTGTTGCAAATACTGAAGAATATTTAGCACAGGAGAACAACCAAATAAAGAAGGGAGAGGAATATTTTGTGGAAGTGCTTAACCCATGGAACATAGATATTAGATTGTTGGAAAGAATGCTAGAGAATCAAGATTCGGTGTAAGAGGAGATAACCATGGATGAGGAAGAGAAATATCAATTTCAACATTGGGAAACAAAAGAGTTTGTGGATAAAGAGAAATTGGATATTGGAGAGGGAGATATCTTCAAATATATTCAGGAAGTATGGGTGGCAGCAATATCTACAACAATATTTAAAGTAATTTAGATCAAGGATCCTGAAGATATGCAAAATGTGGAGATGCAACAGCTAGTAGACAACAACAACAAACTGAAGCAAGGAGGTAGAGGTAGTAACAAATGGTAGAGTGTGTACCAACCCAACGATATTTTGGACATGGAGATTGAGGAACTATGGGAGTTTATGATAAAAAAATCCAGATGGAGAAAATTGATAGCAGAAGGGATGATCAATCAAAATTTGAAGCTGATTGAAAAGAGGAGAATGAACCACAAGACAACAGACATACAACAACAACAAAATTGCAGATTATTTGGACAACTACAAACTAAATTTTGGTACCCTGGAGGTTTTCTATCAACATATGAGGACAAATGATCTGGAGATCATGAATGTTGTCTACCTTGGGAGTCTGATGCAAGAGCATCATGGTTCCAAAATTTGTACATTTAGTAGAATTTAGGGGTCTTGTGTTTTCAAGGGAGCCGATTCCCTAAGTATTTGTTTAATGTAATTTTCAATGTTTTGAGTGGATTTTATGTGAAATATTTAGAATAGAATTTATTTAAATATTGTGAGGATATTTGTAAATGTTCTCGAATGTAGGAGAACATGAATGATTGATGAGTCATTGGTGTGGATTGAGATATTATGAAATATTGTAAATATTAGATTAGAAAGTAGTTCATGATTTTGTGGATTTTAGAGGATCCTTACGATTTAGTTGAATGTTGAGATCATCAAGGGATAAAGAAGATATTTTAGGGATTAATTGAGGACTTAGAGGATTTTTTTTAGTAAACTATGGATCTGAACCAGAATTGGTTACAGAACCTTTTGTATATATTTGTAAAGCCTCAAAGGCATAAGGACCATTATTCTTAGATAGATAATAGAAGAGATATAATTGTAAGCCTACGGGGAGAGAGACAGAAGTAGTGTTAAGAGGCCACTGATATAGAAAATCAGGCCGAGAAGCAATTTATTGTGTAAATATTTGTTTGTAGATATAAAACCTCAATTCTGAGTTTTGCAGAGTATGGTGTGTTGATGAATTTCTTATTGTGTTTATAAATTATATACTGTAAGTGTGAACATCATAATTTTTCATATTATAGGTGTGCAGGTGAGTTCTATAAGAACTAGAGAGTGAGCTGAGAAGTGTACAATGGTTGGATAGTTCTAAGTATGAACTAGATACAAGCTCAGGAGAGACTAGCGCTACAGAATACCGAACAAGCTCGGGAGGGTTACGTTGTGGAGAAAAAAATAGTAATTAAGATCATTTATTTGTTAAAGGAACGCATGCAGGCCTATTTAATGAAACAATGTTCATTATTGAAGAGATCGTATAGATTTCCCAAAGACAAAGAACTGCATATTTTCCTTAAAAACTTAAGAGTTTTGGAGGAAGCGTAAAGGGGAATGGATGGTTGTGATCAAGTCACAGATTTGAAGTGGGAGATGGACAGTCTAGATTACATCACAATCCTAGTGGAATATCGCACATCGCTATCAGAAATTTATATGTTTATTTTTAAGTTATCACAAGTTAAATGGTTCATGTTGCGATGTAATGAGGAACCACCTGACGGTGGGAGATTAAATAAAAAATCTCATTCAGCAGTAGGAAGAGTTAGTTTGTGAAAAGTCAAGAAGTATGATGTTGCGATGCGATATTGTGATATGGCAATCACAAATAACATTCAGTTGAGGGATGTTTGATATTGTAACGGTGTATACTCTGTGAAGTGTGATTAGTAAGGGTTACAAAATTGCTAGGAGCGGTGATCTACGAATCGACGATGGTGAGATTTGTGATATGGGGGATACTGCAATATGATTGAAGTTACGAAGTGCGATAGGTGTGGAGTTAGAATCTGCAATATGAAAACGCAATGGACGTTCGCGATGCAAGATTACGCAGGGAAGAGCCTTGGTAAATGTGTGGAATCTTGGTAGCATGTAGAGTCATGTGAAAAAGATTGAAGGGTAAGTTTAAAAGTTTTATATGTGTTCCTGATAGTTTACGGCGTAATTCTATAATAAAAGGTTTTATAATAGAACAAAGTGGGGATTGAAGATTAAATCCATTTATGGTTATTGCGTTTATAACGTAATGGTTTTGGAGTTAAACCGGGGTACCACAAACCCTGTGTTAATTATTATGATATTGTAGGTAAATTAAATACTTCCGCTTAACAAATTTTAATGAAGAATAAAATCCCGGGATCAGGCAGACATGGTCTTGATTCTGTGTATGTGGGTATTTGCGACCTTATGGCAGCATCAGAACCCCTCTTGAGCTTTCCCATTCATTCAAACATTTCTTTCCTGGTTGTGACAGTTGATACAACATTGTCCCTCTCCACCTTCAATCACACTTGCAACATTAAGCATATGTGTGTGTGTGTTTGTGTGTGTGTTGTTGAGATTCAACAAGATGATGATCCTAGTGAAAATTAAGCACCTACAGTAGGATTGAGCCTCGGGCTATTTTTAGGTGTAAGTCTATTTTTAGGATGGTGAGAAAATTCTATTTATAGCGGGAGTCTATTTTTAGAATGGTGAGAAAATTATATATATAGATTATGTTCTATTTTTAGATGCATGTGTGAAGTCTATTTATAGATCGCATGTCTAAATATAGAATGCATGCCAAGTATTATTATCTCTTAATAATAATTTGACAATAAATATTAATATATTCTCAATGAGCACTTGGAAATAATTAACTGAAGTGTCAAATAAGTTAGCTAAGTGGATTTCGATTTGAGTGGTTGGTTGGTGGGACATGCAAGTGGACTTAGTTGTAACTAAGTGTTTTGGAGTTGTAACAGAGTTGGATGTGTAGTTATGTGAGTTGTAAAATAGTTTAACTCAGTCAAGTGAGTTAAACTCAGTTGTGCTAGTTGTAACTGAACATACACTAGTGAGAGATCAGTGAATTAATTATTTAATTAATTCACAATCAGTGGTCTCACATGCAACTGAAGAAATACTACTGTTAACTACATGCATGTCAAATCCAGTGGAGACCCAATTGAAAGATAGGTGAAAGGGACAGTTTGACTATAAATTGTGACATTAGTGGGTGCACTCATGCAACCACACACAAATTGGATGTGCCCATGAGGATTGCGTAGTTAAGGCAAGAAGGATCTCATTCTTTCAGGGATTTTTATTAGCAGGGATTGCACAGTGGAGGCAGGATGTCAGGAGGCAGTAAATTGGCGCATGTATTTGCCAATTTTTGTATGACAGTGTGAGACGATTGTACATTGTACTGAGAGCTCTTGGATTGGAGTTTTTTATGAGATTGTTTCATGATCCATGACATATGCATAATATATTATAGTGGGGTTTTTAGCTTTATGCTTTCCCGGTAAAAAAATTTGTGTTATGTGTGATTGATATTTCTTCATGTGTTTGCAATTAGTGATTGTGTTTTAAATTTCCGCAAGAATTTTTGTAGAAGTGATTCTGTATTTAACAGTGGCATATAGTTGTTAGATCAGGAGAATCTAGGCAATAAATAATTTGTATTAAAATTTCTACATGGTATTAGAGAAAAAAAGATTGAAATTTTGAAGCAATAGCCGAGTTTGTTGGTGGAAACAATTCGAATTTACTGCAAGAATTTCTTGGTGCCATAATTGATTAGACATCGAAATGGATTTCAATGGTTTGCGACTAGAGTATGCACTCGAGGGAAGCTCTAAATACATTGCATGGAAGGATAGGATGGAGGCAGTGCTTGAAGATAATGGCTTGAAGGAATTCATCGACAGTGATGTTCGTAAGCCCACTTCGATGGATGTTGCATTACTTGACGCATGGAAAAATAAAGTAGCGAAGACGAGAAGGATTCTGTTGGAAGGTGTATGAGACCACATTGTCTCAAGCCTTCATTGGAAATCCACTCCATATGCTATGTGGAAGACTTTGACAGATCTTTTCCAAAGCAACAACGACCATAGGAAATTGGCGCTAAAGGATAAACTCAAAAATATCAAGATGGAGAAGGGTGAAAATATTCCAATGTATCTCACGAAGTTTGTCCAATGTTGGGATGATCTGGGGAGTGTGGGAATCACTGTTTCTGATGATGATTTGGTGAGCTTGGCTCTCTTGGACTTCCTAAGAGTTGGCATAGTTATCAAGACTCAGTCAATGGACGGGAAAAATTTCCCGATTGGGAATGACCGTGGTCGGATCTAGTGTAGGAGGAGTTCAGGCAGAACAGTAGAGATGGATCTTCATCAAAGCATGATGATGAAGAGGATTGTTCTTTGGATTCCAAGGCAAGGAAAGGGAAGGGGAAGAAATTCCACTCAAAATCAAAGTCTAAAGGCAAGAAGCTGAATTTGTCCAAGGTGAAGTGTTTTCACTGTCACGAACATGGGCATCTCGCCACTAACTGCCCACAGAAGAAGAAGAACAAGAAGGTTGTTGGAGTTGTAGCTGGTGAGGCCCTTGCCTTGCAATTTGAACTTTATTTCTCTTTAATCACATGCTTGGTATCAAGCGCAATGGGATCGGTGTGGTATCTTGATAGTGAAGCTTCCTTCCACATGATGGGAAATAAGGAGCTTTTCAGTGACTTGGAGGAGAAATATATCCAAATGCATATAGAGATGGGCGATGATGGATGATATAGTGCAACCGGAATTGGTACCATTACCTTTGAGAGGGAGTCATGTAAACCATTTCATTTGAAAGATGTTATGCATGTTCCAGGTCTAAAGAAAAACTTGGTCTCAGTCATGATGTTGGAGGACAGAGGCTATGATGTTGTTATCAGCAATGGAAAAGCTTTCCTGTGACATAAAAAAACAATTCAAGCCAAGAGGATAGGGATTCGAGTTAAGAATCTCTACAAGCTGGAGGTAGATGGTTGCGCTTCCATGATGGGTAAGGCAGAAAAAGTGTTGAGTCGGGATGAGGGAAAATTATGGCACAGGTGATTGGGCCATCTTCATCATGGAGCCTTGAAAGTCATGCAACAAATATATACTAGAATTCCAATGGGAACACTTGCTCAGTTAGATTAGCGCAAGGGTTGCACCATGGGGAAGTATGTAAAGTCCACCTTTCATGAAAAGGAGAACTATGCTTCAGTGATCCTAGAGAGAGTTCACACAGATGTGTGTGGACCATTCTCGGTTGCTTCAACAACAAAACACAGGTATTATGTTATTTTTGTTGATGAATTTTCTTGTAAATTTTGGATCTACTTCATGCAGAAGAAGGATTAAACATTCTCAAAGTTCTGTGAGTTTTAAGCATTGGTGGAGAAAGAGTTGGGGAAGAAATTGAAGAATCTGAGGAGCGATAATGGTGGAGAATACATCTCTAACGAATTCAAAGACTTCTCCAACAAAGAAGGAATTCGAGGAGAACTCATAGCGCCTCATAACCCACAACAAAATGGGGTTGTGGAGAGGAAGAATAGAACGATCGTAGATGTTGCATGAGCGATGCTGAATGATTAGTGCCTACCAATGCATTTGTGGGTGGAAACATGCAACTCCATGGTTTATGTGCAAAATCGTTGTCCTCATAGAGTACTTGGCATGAGTACACTTGAAGAAGATTTTATTGGTAAGAAACCAGCTGTTTCTCATTTTAAGATTTTTGGCTCATCTGTTTTTGTGAATGTGACCAAGAACGCCAGGAAGAAGTTGGAGCCAACCGCTGAAGTTGGGATATTTTTGGGGTACACATAAACACCCCATAATTATCGTATGTATTTGCCTAACCGTAATATGACTGTTATGTGACATGATATAAAATTTGATGAGGGGAAAGCCATGCGGTTGTCGCTTGAGAGGGAGATTGACTTGCATGCAAAGGAGGAACTGTTGGTTCCCAAATATGAGTCTCTAGATGTGGATCATCCATAGGAGGAGGTTCATAGAGTGGAGGAGTTCACTCACGTAGAGCTAAACATCAGAACTGGAAAAAGGCGTACCACAAAAGCTGATAGGCTGAGGCTTGATGCTGCACCGAATGTAGGAGCCCCTACTTCACAACGTAGAAAAAGACAGTCTCCTGACTAATTTACCTGATACATGGCTCTCATGAGAAAATGTATCGTGACTGAGCAATCTTCCTTTTAGGAAGCAGTGTAGGAGCCCACATGGGTAGATGCAATGGTGGAGGAGTATGACTCCATTGTCAAAAACAATGCTTGGGAAATTGTTCCAAGGCCAGTTGATAAATTAGTGGGAGGTTCAATACGGATCTACAAGGTAAATCAAGCTGTTGATGGGAGTGTTGAGAAATACAAGGCCAGATATCTCACATATCGAGGGGATTGATTATGAAGAAAACTTTGCACTTGTTGCACGATATTCTTCTATAAGGACCATCCTTGCTCTCTCAGCGCCGATGGGTTGGCACATTCATCAGATGGATGTGAAGACTTCATTTCTCAATGGGATCATTGAGGAAGAAGTGTACATTGAGCAGCCTGAAGGGTTTGAGATCTTCAGCAACGAGTCGCATGTGTGCAGAATCAAAAGAGTGTTGTATGGGTTGAAGAAAACACCTCATACACTCAGATCAACAGCTATTTCACTGGACTTGGCTTCACCAAGAGTGAGGCGGATGCAAACCTATACCAAATTGCAGTGGAGGGTAAGACTTTAATCATTTTTCTTTATGTTGATGATTTAATACTGGCTGTTGATGAGCAGCTGATACACTCATGCAAGGAGGACCTTGCAATGGAGTTCAAGATGAAGGATATGGGCCTCCTTCACTATTTCCTTGGATTGGAAATATGGCAGCGAGATGGTGAACTTTTTGTGTCTTAAGGAAAGTATGCTAGGGAGATACTAGGTAAGTTTCACATGGAGGGCTGCAAACCCATGGATACTCCTCTTCCAGGAAACTGGAGGAAAGAGGATGCTACATCTGGAGAGGCAGTGGATGCTACTATCTATCGACATCTGGTGGGTTTGCTAATGTAATTAGTGAATACAAGACTAGCCATATGCTATGCAGTGAATTAGCTTAGTTAAGCAATGGTTAAGCCTACCAAACTCTTTTGGAAGGCGGGCAAGCATGTCTTGATATACCGAAGGGGCACATCCGAGTATGGCTTATGGTATAGACAAACGAATGAGGTGAAGTTGCATGGCTTCACGGATGCATATTGGGCGGGCAACCCAATGGACAGAAAGAACACATTAGGGAGGATATTCAATATTAGATCTATAGTTGTTTCTTGGTACAACAGGAAACAAAGATGCGTTGCATTCATTTCAGCGGAAGAGAAATACATGGCAGCAATTCAAGCTGCATGTGAGGCTATCTGGATGAGAAAGATCCTAGTTGGTTTAGATCCTACAATGATTCATTGTGATAATCAGATTTGCATTAAACTCTCGATTAATCCTATGTTTCATGATAGATCTAAGCATATAGATATCTGGTATCATCATATCAGAGATTGTGTGTAGCGGAAGATCATGTTGCTTCAGTACATTCCTACGGAAGATCAGGATGCAGATATTATGACGAAGGCACTCACTAGGAGAAAATTCAAATACCCTAGAGATAGGATCGGGGTGAAGGATAATCCCTTTCTTGTTGAGAGGGAGTGTTGAGATTCAACAAGATGATTATCCTAGTGAAAATCAAGCACCTACACTAGGATTGAGACTCGGGCTATTTTTAGGTGTAATTCTATTTTTAGAATGGTGAGAAGTCTATATATAGATGATGTTCTATTTTTAGATGCATGTGCGAATTCTATTTATAGATAACATGTCTAAATATAGAATGCATGTTTATTATTATTATCTCTTAATAATAATTGGACAATAAATATTAATCTATTCTCAATGAGTAGTTGGAAATAGTTAACTAAAGTGTCAAATCAGTTAGCTAAGTGGATTTCAAGTTGAGTGGTTGGTTGGTGAGACATGCAAGTGGACTTAGTTGCAACTGAGTGATTTGAAGTTGTAACAAAGTTGCATGTGTAGTTATGTGAGTTGTAACTCATTTAAGTGAGTTAAACTCAATTTTGCTAGTTGTAATTGAACATACACTGGTGAGAGATCAGTGAATTAATTACCTAATTAATTCACAATCAATGGTCTCACATGAAACTGAAGAAATACTACTATTAACTACATGCATGTCAGATCCAGTGGAGACCCAATTGACAGACATGTGAAAGGGACAGTTTGACTATCAGTTGTGACATAAGTGGGTGCACTCATGCAACCACACACACATTGGATGTGCCCATGAGGAGTGTGCAGTCAAGGCAAGAAAGATCTCATTCTTTCAGGGATTGTTATCAGCAGGGATTGCGTAGTGGAGGTAGGCTGTTAGGAGGCAGTAAATTGGCGCATGTATTTGCCAATTTTTGTATGACAGTTTGAGACGATTGTACATTGTACTGAGAGCTCTTGGATTAGAGTTTTGTATGAGATTGTTTCATGATCCATGATATATACACAATATATGATAGTGGGGTTTTTAGCTTTATGCTTTCCCGGTAAAAAAATTTGTGTTATGTGTGATTGATCTTTCTTCATGTGTTTACAATTGGCAATTGTGTTTTAAATTTCCGCAAGAATTTTTGTAGAAGAGATTTTGTATTTAATAGTGGCATATAACTGTTAGATCAAGAGAATACAGGCAATACATAATTTGTATTAAAATTTCTACAAATGTGTAAGAACATACTCATTTTCCACAATAAACGAGAACTCACACTCATAATACACTCGAAACAAAGTCTTTATGCATTATATACAAATAATTGAAAAAGGTCATGGCTTGAAATTCAACATTTGGCCCTCTCGACCTTTTGGCCCTACTTGGCCCTTTGTTTCTTTTAGATTGTATCTATCACACCTACACACCTATTTCACTAATTCTTATTTACATTATCAAATACAAGGGTTTCTGAACTAATTCAGTTAAGATCCACATAATTCTCGTCTAAACCTTTAATTCTAAGATTTTCTAGATCCACTAATATTTCAAATAATCCAACTACCCTCAAATCTCTCCAACTCACTCAAATATTATCGAGAGCCATCTTAAGGAATATATCCAATTACAATTTCTTTAATTAATTACATTTTTTCTAGAAATAATTAAAAACATAGGATATACAAATAATTTAAACGAGAATACTCACTTAGAGAACCAACTCCCTTGGTAAAGA
The DNA here is from genome assembly GCA_034641835.2 of Pinus albicaulis. Taxonomy (NCBI): domain Eukaryota; kingdom Viridiplantae; phylum Streptophyta; class Pinopsida; order Pinales; family Pinaceae; genus Pinus; species Pinus albicaulis. Next base: position 1,608,969,210 of record CM076570.1, on the reverse strand, counting down.
AAACCCTAGGTCTAGTCAAAAAGGATTTCTAATTGGAAGTGAAATGCTCCTGCATCATACTCCTAAGGTAAAAAATAATCATGGTTTCCTAACCATGTGCTTCCATATGCCGATAAAAATACTCCTGGGTCCCAAAAATGTTTTCGCAACTGGTATTTCTCCTTGTTGTGTTGTTGCTGCTTTACTGCTTCCAATTATCCAAGTTTCCATATTTTATGTTGTTGGTTTCATAATGCTTCAATTAGCTACAACTCTTTGTTGATTGTCCTCTTCCTTTTGATGTATCTTTTCCTAATGCTTTCCTCATCAACATCCATAAATCATCAATCACTTCGTCAACCTCTACCTTCAATTGATCCTTGCTGCTATCTCTATCCTTGAACAACTGCTCATTCTCCTCTGGCATAAGAGTTATAAAAATCTTATCAATCCACTGATCACAATTTGCAGTCCTCTTCTCATTGTTTTTTAATGCCAATTCTTGCACCTTTATCTTCACAAGACAAATATGCGATCTTTGGCTATCTATTCTCCCTTCCAAGAATTTCAATTTTTCATATAATGGAACTAAAATTTCATGAATGGTACCTGTATCCTCTATGAAAAATCCCTCGCTTGGATTTTTTGTCCGCCACTCTTCCAAAAAATCCATCTCATTTTCTAAGATTTCTTCCTATGGCATGAGATTTTCAACTAGTATTTAAATATCCTTGAGCATGTCTTCATTTAATAATTCCTCATAATATCCATGAGATCATGATGTTTCATTCTCTTCTAGAACATAAATTAATATTTGATCTCCTTTCATAACAACTGTTGTGGTGGATTTGACACACGGGTGTACGAAATCGCACGAGTTTAGAGAGTGTGGTCTACCCTCTAAACTATAGGTAACAGGCAGTATCTGGGGGGAGCTCAGAAGTATAAAACTTAAATGAAGTAATACACTAAAGTATGCTCTATTAAAAAACTAAAACTAAAAACACAAAATAAGCTATATGGAGAGTTCCAAACAGTAACAAGGTAAACAATGGCTCGATGGCCTCTTCTTATTGAATGCTTGGAATGAAAACAAATCTTACCCACTTGCCAAAGGGCCCCTAGGAAATGGCTCTAGGTCCTGATGCAAGGATGTTTGTGCTTCAAATTCTGCCTTCTGACGCAGTCTAACTCTCTCTCTCTCTCTGCTATAGTGGACTAAGATGTTGGGTGGCCAACCATCGAGTCCTCTTCTGCTTCAGCTCCTTGGGTCACACACGATGCTCGTGTTGCTTGGGCAACTTTGGCTAGCATAACTTTGTGATCTCCATTTGTTCATCTCTTGGTGGGTTTATATAGGTGAGCTTCAAATCCTCCTTCCCTCCCTTGGTACATGATGATGGTGACCCGAGGGAGGGGTATGATTCCATTGTGTGCTCAAATATGCTTTTGTGTGCTCACACAATGCCTAAGGAGGTGCTGGTGTTGTCCTTAGGAGGCTTTCACACAAGGAGAAACTGTCTTTTGCTTGCTTGTGGTCCCAGAAAGTGACTTTTTTCCACTTCCAGGAATGTGTGCTTATCGGGCTCCAGTGCGCGCAGAAGGCGCTCTTTTCGAAGGAAAAAGTGCACATTTGAGCATTGATGAGTAGTTCAAATTTGATTTTCTCAAAACCTTAGAGATTTTAAATACTTCTTGATTCCATAATGTATCCCTGTCTTGTAAATCCTTAGGCTCGACATTAATTGATGTCGTCTTCTGTTGTACAATTTTCTAGTGTTAACAGTTTCCCCCTAATGTGTGAGTTCTAGGAAGAACTGTATAGCCGAATACATTATAGTTTCTTTTTTGTATCGTATGTAGAGAGAGAGAGAGAGAGAGAGAGAGAGAGAGAGAGAGGCCTGCGTGTAGAATAGACAACACCTTGCACCATTTCCGAGATAACCATGGCCTAAGGGACCCCCTGCAAGCAGAAAAAATATACAACATATTTGCGAAATTTCAACGAGGTGGGCATGTCCCATGCTCGTGATGCTATGGCTAGATAAACAAAATTGACAGATACCCGTGCTGTCTGTGCCACTACTGTGGTAGTGATGTTGGTGGTTGTTGACGATGACTATTGACGCCCTCAAGGGCGTTTTTTCTTTGACGATAGGTGGAGTGTGGTACCCTATATGCGTAATATTGGTATGGCATATTACTGTGCAATGTACGCATATGTACTCGTTGGGAACTTTCCGTGTAAGCATTGTTGTCAGAGACACTTATAAAATCATGGGTCTTCGACAGATCTTGATCAAAGTGCAATGGTTGTAAGGTACGATACCATCGTGACATAAAAGATTTTGCTGTAGTCGAATTTCAAGAGGATCGATGAAATCTATGGACAATGATGTCTCCCATAGTGCCACCCAAGGATACCCCTTTGCATGGGGAGGGGTCATCCAAGGTACCGCTTCCTTTTTGGAAAAGAGGTGTTGATGTTGAAAAAAAGGAAGCCTTAACTGAACCATAATGGGTTTAACATAGGTATGTTGGTGAGCAGTAGATGAAAACAGATGATGGGGATTCAGTGGCTTGAGGTCGAAGTATATTTGAGCAGCTTGGCGGCAGTCATAGGTATTTCTGAAGGGAAAAGTCCCTGGAGTCGGTAGGACTTCTAGGGTGGGTATGAACCGGCTATGATTGTCATAATTGTGCGTGCATGGGGGGTGTGAAATACTTCGACCAAGGGAGATGGGGGACTGTTGCCATGGGAGAAAAAGTGCAATATGAGGGCGAAGAGGCGAAGGGAATTGTTTGTGATCTTTGTACACTTAGCAAAAGAATAAAATAATGGGGTTTGGTTTGTAAAAAACACAGAGATGGGTACCCCAAAACATGAAAGAGGGTCGCTCACTTGATAGTGTGAGGACGGTGTTTTGATGGGGGTAGGGGTCCCATTGGTTATTCTCATGTGCAGGGTTGATGAAGCGGAAGATGTCGCAGATGGGTTAATGTTGATGGAGGTATGGTGGGCCAAATGTGGTGCGCGAAGGTGCGCTTTTATTCTTCTTGTACAACCCGATCGTCCGGGAAGGGGGTTAGTTTAAATGGTGAACTTGTCCTTATGCATGGTATATGGATGGGCATGAGGTGCTTCCGGGACTAAAAATGGTATGGCCATGGCATCACTTGTGGGGTGATGTATGGTCTACTTGAGATGATGATCGCCATGGAGGGGAGGCTCTACTGACCATCGCGGATGATTATCATATGCAGGGTGAGGTGATGATAAACGTGGTCGGGTATGAGGACTGTATGGCTTATTTCTAATGGAGAAATGATGTCAGGATATGCAAAGTTTTCTGGGACTCTATCATGCTGAGGGTAGAATGATACCTACTCCGGAACTTTTGGCGGTCAGTGTTGTGAATGGTTTGCGGGTTCTTCCTGCAAAAAAAAACTACCTCAAGTGAAAGAATCTTCTTTTCATCCAATATTATTGAAAAAGCATGAATTTTGGAAAGGAAGATGGGAGGGTGCATACCTGTTGACGCTTGAAAAAATATTTCTTCGGAAAACAAATGTGGGGCATCGCTTTCATTCGCCATGGTATACTGATGATGGTGCAACTTACAGTTTACAGAATGGACCTTCTGATCTCCTGTTATGGACCTCCGAAGTTCTGGAAAAGGGCGATAAATAAGGGATTGTGGCCCTAATCCTATTCATTTATACTTGCTGAGTTTTGGGAGATCACAGGTGATAGTAGAGCCTTTCTTGCTGTTGCGGTCAGCCAGTGTACCGGGGATTAGCGATATTATGCCGAGGTAACTCTCATGACGTCCTGCATTTTTATTTTTCTAGTTTGGTGATGCCGGGGGCCATACAAATTAGGTTTGTATGGCCTTAAAGGGGCTTTTTGCCCTAGATTGTGCGAGAGATCTAGGAAAATAGGCGCCTCCCTTGTGCGTATTTCTTAGGTACAACCGCACGAAGGCGCGTTGGTCCTACTTCTTTGCACGCAAGGGCGCGTATGTCTCAGAGACAGGCGCACAAGGGCAGTGTTTTTGAAAAAAAACTTGGGTTTTTTTTTTTTTTTTTGCTGTCCCTTATGATTTTTCTCCATTGTACTGATGGGTGCCTGTTGCTTGGAAGGTTGGTGTGGAGAGAATGAGATTGGCTCGAGATCCAGACCGCTCTAGCTGCTGATGCTGGGGCACGTCGTCAGTCGGCCACATGGGGCCTCCTGAAATTTGCTGAAAACTAGTTCCTTCGGTCACAGGATTGTTTCTTACGTTATATCATACAACATTGGCGCAGGAGGTGCAACATGTTTGTTCTGTGGGGGACGAACCTGATTATCTGTCCGGAGACAGATATCTACTTTGTGAGCAGATTATTGCCTCAGGGAGAGGCACTGAGGTATCCACTTCTTGTTGGATGGTGAACATGGATAGGTTCCGGAGGAGGCATTGCGGTGGTGTGCCTCTTACTGAGGGGTGCATCAATATTGCCTCAGTGACATATGTGGCCGAGTGGTGTGCTTTGGCCATTATTGTGCGATTGGCGGGGTTGTTTGCGCCTCATCAGGCATTGGGCCCACAGGTGGGGGTTTTACGCCATTTGAGGAACGAGCATTTCTTTGATTTTTCCCGCTTCTCCTTTGATTGTATGGTGTCGCAATTGAACCAGGTCCAGCGTGGATCCAAATCATTTGCATACGCTAGAATTTTGTGCAACATTATGTATGAGAGGGTCATTCTACTGAGGCTCGTGGTGGATGTGCCTATTGGAGGGCCAAGGGAGCCACGCATGAGGAGGTGGGCTCCGGTGATTCCATGCGACGGTGGTGGCGTGTGTTAGCCCCCTATAAATTTTGGACAAACAAAGTAGGGGGCTAAATTGTTTTTTTTGAGCCTTCAAGGAATGCATCTCCCCTGAAGACACATCATCCTTGAAGCCTCCTGTGCCTTTGCCTTTGATAAATTTCCCTCTTCTGAATCCCTTCATAAGGTCTCACTGATTGCAAAGCTATGCTCCAAAGGCCTACTTCTCCCCTTATATCCCTGCAGAAATGCCCCATTTTAGCCTTTGTTTTCCCCTTGGTCTAATTCCCCTTATTTTCCTCCATCGTTACCTTTTCCCGGCCCCGAAAATGCATTAAAATGGGACAAAATCCATTTCCTACCCTATAATGGTCGTAACACCCTTCGGCTAGCCCCTAAAACCATTTCCCCTCATGTGATCTGGGCGCTAGAACCACCCGCCAGCACACAAGAGCGCTTAACGCAGATATTTATCAGGCGAAAGTTGAACCGTCAATCTGTATTGATCGAATGGTTATCGCGAGCTCCACAGCGCCCATGGCCTAACCTGTTCATCGTTGATCATCGCATATTAACCGTTCGTTTACCTACAGATCCGACGGTTCGGAGTTTACCCGCCCTGGTGGTCCCCGTGCACTATTAAAAACCATCCGGTTTCTATCGCACCACCTTTCGGAGGTAGGCGGTATTTTCTGATTGGCTAGTGATTCCATACATCATCCGACGGGTGGCACCGGTACGTCTGGAAAACCACCCTCCCATCATGCATTAAAGTTCGTCCGTGGACGTGGAGCGATATCGCTGTGCGTCGTCCGATCTGGGGCGGGCAATCCAACGGCGAGCGCTCCACGAAGCTGTGCACGTGATAATCCATGGCCATCGTACCCCTGGCCCACTGTCCATCGCCCTCCGACGTGTTGTCCACTGTCAATCTCCTCCCAAGATTGGAAGGCCTAGATTTATTCTCAGTCCCGCGGTAACCCCATCTCGCCACGTCATCCTTCCACGTGTTCCCATCGTATATTCGCCCGTCCCTTCATATGTATTCCATTCCAAGGTCGATTTTAAGGTTTATCATGAGATTTGCCATCCGCGCCACCTCCCAACTGTATTTCCCACTATTTCCACCTCACTGTGAGTCCTCCACAACATTTTTCGCCATTTCACCAGTCTGCATAGCCAGTCTTGCCATCCCAGTTGCATCCACCACCTCGATACGTGTTTTTCTTAACAGGTTTTCGTGTTTTGCAGGGTTACAGGCAGGCAGAAAATCACCATGACCTATATGCGCTGTTGTAATGACACAGTGCACAGAAGAAGTTGAATTCAGAGATTGAAGATGTGCGGAAAGGTGTTTGCAACATAATTTCATCAAAGGACAGAGTTTAAACTCTGCAAGCCCTCTCCGACGCCATTAACGCTCAGATTTCTTGAACAAAGACGGTACGGGAGCGGCAGAGAGATCGAGGCAAGAAATGGAGGATTTTTTGAGCTTTTTCAGGGATTTTAGAAAGTAAAGGTACCGGTTCAAAGAAATCACAGATTGCATGAAAGGCCCAGTGCGCAGAAAACAATGCTATTAGGTTTTCAAATCAGCAGAATGTTTCTTCCTGAGCCAGGACACGGTACACTGTATTGTTTCAGTCTGCGTGGTGTCCAAGTGAAGTTTCCCCCCCTACAGTAGTCCTAGGCTATCAGAAGCATTTGTTGCACAGTATGGGAGATCTTAGCGTCTTGATTCTATGTTTTTGTTTAATTCACCAGAAGTACTATAGAGTACTGCAGCCTAGTACATCAGAGACATACCGGAGTAAATGGGAGCCAGGAGAAGACCACTCTTTCACCCAAAGAGTGCCATGGATAAATGCACAGAATTTATACAAAGTGGGTTTCGGCCTTCTTCCTCTTCTGAGTTTTTAATGCTGCATTTAGTTTTCACCTATCTTCTTTGCTCCACTGGAGATATAAATTCTTGAAGAAACTCATTGTAAAGGTTGTTGATCAGTTATCAGAGAATTGCAAGTAGTTTCTTTTGAGAGACAGTCTCTATGTAATGTTGTAAGATAGACTGAGGAATATGATTTCAGACTGAGTATTCAGCTATTGGCAATGTTGTACTTGACTGGTATTTCTGTTTAATATGACAAGCACATTTCTTTGGATCCTGATCTAAAGCAGCGGTGATGTTTTCCTATCTCTGTGTTTTAATTCATTTCATTTCGTTTCTACTGGCTTGCATCAGAATATTGGCATAGGAATTACCCTTATTAGGTACCCTATGTTTCTTCTCTCCTTGCAATTAATGTTTTTCTTCTGAATGTGTTATCTAAGAATTGATTTCAGTTAATTTAACCAGTGTAGTGGATGTTATTTCCTGCTCTCTGATGTATGAATTAAATGTATCTGTTCTTAGATGTTTCTTGTTAAAGATTTAGCTGGAAGATTTGGGAACAATGGGGATTAGATTTAGCCCTGTCCACTAGGATCCTTGTGCGACCAGCTGGTCTTTAACTTTGTGCCATGAATCTGTATTTTCTCCTCCTCTTCCACCATTCCATATTACACTATCATCTTTAAGATCGAATGTCTTAGATGACTAGCCCAATTGAAAGCTTGCCTATTGAGTAGCAAGCAAATCCTTTCCTGACTCCATTTCCCAATGGTTTCGAATACTCCCTGGAATATTTCACCTCTGCCTTATTCCTCCTTGCTCATCCTTGTCTTACATGGAACCCTTCTTTCCTGACAACCAACAACCAAAAAAACAATCAAACAAACAAAAATTGAGCCTCATAACTAGCCTAACATTTTAAATTTGAGCTTCAAAGACATAAAACCTTTGCTTAGATAGAGAGATCCCTCTCTAGACCCAGGAGGGGTAGATCCTAAGGTCTGAAAGTGGTTTGATGTTGTCTCATATTTTGGTCTTGCCAATCTGGCCAAAACATGGGAACCCCAACAGTGTGGTGGGTCATTATTGGAACGACACGACGGAGGCCTGGTTTGAGGCCAATCCGCAGATGCTTTTTCCATACCCTTACGCGGGGATGGATTTTCAGGGTGATTGAGATATTGGTCTCCCTTTTGGTTATGTTTGGGGTCCTGCAGGTATGTGTTATATTTATGAATTTGCTCGAGTTTTTGTGTTCTTGAGTGTTTTTCATTGACACTTACATTCTTTTGGTTACTCGTGCAGATTTTGGCGAGGTGGGATGCCCAGTGGCCCGACTGGTGGGTCATAACCCTCCACCACGACCGCCTAGTGGTCGGGGAGGTCGTGCCATAGGTGGAACGGGCAAGGGTGCCGGTAGACCTGGCGGGGATGGTGCTGGTCCTTCTAGTGAGGGTAGCAGCACAGGTGCAGCTGAGGTAGCGGCTGAGAGAGCTCGTGCAGATGCAGCTGAGGAGTGCATTGCAGCACTTACAACTCAGGTAGAGGCTCTAGAGGACTTCCGAGGTCGAGTGGACCATTTGACCCACGGGATGCCTGCTCGAGGTCTTATGGATGAATTCGAGGAGGTATGGCTACAGATAGTGATGGCCCGTGAGAGGTAATACCAGCCTAGTCTATGACGGGTAGCTATCGCAGTGGCGACAACAGCTCTAGTGGTGGCACCAGGAGCAGTGGTGGGCCCAGGCGCTCCTCTTGAGAGGGCACCCCCTAGAGTAGATTTGTACATTGGGAAAGCACCCATTATTAGGATGCTTCCCTTATTTTTGACGACCTCTATATTTTTGGGCTAGCCAATGGGCCAGTGATACTATTTTTGTACTCTGATACACATATTTTTGATATATATATGAGAAAAATTTTTTGCAGCTCTACATGGTGTGGTGTCTATTTCGGTTTATGCATTTTGTGTTATGTTGATGGATATAAATGTTTTTGGCTTTTTATTTATGGTGGTTTTCTCGCGATGCATTCTAGTCTAGGATATTGTTAGCTATGCGGTTAGCTATTTGGTTTTGATTCCTTGATACATGTGACAATGTAATAAAATCAAATTGTTTGCTTAATATTTTGGCACACAAATATTTTCTAAATAGGTTTGCATCTCTTGTTTCAAATGTTTGGTTTAAATGCGAGACTACTAACTGGGAATCTAGGTAGACATGCATATGGCGGATGCCCTGGTGGAGGGCCTCGCACATAAGTCCCATAACGGAATCATATTCTGCCTGATTGTTGGTTGCTGACCTGATGCACACGTCGTTTGAACATAGCGGCGATCGGTTAAGGTAGTAGATGACCTAGGCGGCTGCAACTAAGTTTTGAGACCACCGCGAGGCTCCATCAGCAAATATGAAATAAGGTTCAAGTTGGTGATCCATGGTGATATTTTGAGTTCGTTTAGGTTTTTTGGGTCAAAAATATTTTGGTGTTGGGATTTTTGTGTACTCTAACTCTAGGGGATAAGGGCTACAGGGGCCCTTATGGGTAGAATTTCTTGAGGTAAAGGCTGTTGACAGGGTTCGTGAGGTAGGTCCCGTCTGGTTCTGTCAAGATGTATGCCCCCTGCTGGAGGCAATGTTTGATGATATAGGGCCCTTTCCACAAGGTTTTGAACTTTCCTGGCCCTAAGGCTTCTTTTGTGACATCATAGCGAAGGACTAGCTCTCCTTCAGTAAATGAGCAAGGGGTGATGTGGCGGTCGAATGATGCTTTTACCATTTTCTTATGGGCCTCATTGTGTTGCAGCGATTGTTGCCTGTTTTCGTCAACTAGCTCTAGTTGTACTAGGTGTTGTTCTAGAGGCTAGGTGTTATCAAGGAGTTCAATTGTTGTATGCAAGTCTGGGATCTTGCGAAAATCGATGCAAGGGCGTAAGGTGCCTTGGTTTTTTGTGACAGGAATAAAGCTGAATTCGTGTGACGGGGAGGTTGTTTAAATCCTGTTTTGGGCGTGTGATGACGCAAGTCGTATGTGATGATTTGTGTCCCTGGCATGCGGCGGGGGAAGGATCTCTGCAATGGAGTCCGGAGTGAGCCGATAGTTGGCCTTCCAGCTCGGGTAGTCAATTCTCGGTAGATGGAAGTTGTTTTTATCATAGATAGGTCTGAACGTTTGCAGCAACAGACATCCCTCTGGCGCGTGATTATGACTGGTGCACATGGTGCAAGGTATCACCGCGCTGAGAGAGTAGATAGTGTGAGAATCTACACTACTCGATGTTCCAGATGTGGACGCTTGGAAAGGGTCTGTTGCGGACCAAGTCGTCTTCTCTTTCCATTTTTGCGTCGTGGGTTGAAACTTGCCTCCCTTTTTGGTGGGTGGCTAACTTAATGCTTCTCTAGTTGCTCTCAGCTTGGGGAGATGTGTGCACTTAAATGTATGATGAAAGTGTGAGCAAATTCAGCAGTAAGTGCGTGTGATATTCTCTTGATTAGAAAGAAGCGTTTGGGGGAGAGATGATATTATGTGGAGACTATTTGCAAGGGGTTTGAGTTCTCTGCATTGGTTGATTCAGTGATCATTTAGATCACATAGGCCGCATGTTATCCTAGGCTTGGCCTGGGGTTTACGTGATTTGTGTGTGGTCTTATTAGGCTTAACACAACATTGCGGTGGTGGGATCGTCGGGTCGACGATGTATCTTTTATGCCACTCTTGGAGGTCGCTCGTCCTCTTTTCTATGACATTAATCATGTTGATAGTGGGACGGATCCGTGAGACATAAGTACAATGTTGGTCATAATGATTACCCTGATATATCAGGTAAAATGTCTGTGATATGGGTCTCCCATCGTGCGTGGTCTGAGGCCGGGCGGGGTACCATCATCGGTATGCTGCTAAGTCAGGGCAGTGGACTACTATATGGTCTGTCTTCTTGCATAACATGCATGTGGGTGGTTTTCGTGAAGTGCCTATAGGGGTAACTATGGGTTCCCTGCTAGGCCGTTCTTGGCTGACAAGAACATGATAGACCCGCTCATGTCCTCTGCTTGGGTCATGGAGCTGTCGATGGATTCAGCGTCCATATCATCTTCTTGGGAGAGACGAACTATGGCTGAGCGGAGACTAGCAAGGGCTAGTCGGAAGCGAGGTATGTAGTGAAAATCCTCCAATAAGTGATTGTCAGTGCATAACGGGCATGTGAATTGTGCTGCCCGTAGTCCCATGTAGTAGACCCTTTCGATTGGATACCATCTGTGAATGAGTTCCAATGCGGCACACTCTTCGAGGTAGTGGCCACATTCATCACATAGCGTGCAACTTATAATTGGCATTAACGAGGGGCATTCTACCTATCAGTGCTCCTCTTGTAAGTACAAGATAGTGTGCGGCTTGTCATTAATAGACTGGATGGAGGGATCCTCTTGATAGGATCACTCGATCACATGTAAGGTGTCCCTATACCATGGTATTTCTGGACAATGGTGGGTATAATTCTTGTAGGTGTCACAGAGGGCCCATGCACGATTGGTACGTAGCGGTTTTCCTGTACTTTTGGTGGCGAGTTCCTTTTTATGGGAATGCCATTTTGAGGTGCCTGCTTCGCAGTCCAGGAGTGGTTTTAATTCATCCAACTTCGGGCATATGTGAGTAGGGTGTCATGTGACATCACATATAGCGCACGCTGATGACTCCCGCTGTATGGTGGGGGTCACCACTTTCTTTCCTTTCTTGGAAATTTTATTTATCGTGGTTGCTAGTTTCGCAGTGGGGATTTCCCTTGCGGGGGCAGTTTCGCCTGCTACTTGGGTAGGTTGGGGCTCGTTGGGACCGGGGGGCTTTAACCCAAATGCAGTAACGTTGGTAGCTAGCGTTCCTGGAGGGGGAATGAGATACCATACTGGGAATGCCAATGATATGTTGGGTAGTACCAGTGTTGCCAAGACCTGCTAGGAGGTGAAGCCAGGAGGTGGGTATAAGAAAGGAGTTTGGGAGGCGGCATAGACTAGGGAGGCTGCAGTAGCTGATGCCTCGGTGTCATTACTACTTGAGTCCGTGTCCTGACTAACCTCGATGCTTGATGTGGACATCATGCACACTGGGGCTCCTATGACATCGGTCGATACCTTAGGGATAATAGGAGGATCTCCTAGGAATGAGCCTAGGATGGACGACGGTTTGAATTGGCCCGGGCCATATTCTTGATACCATACAAGACCATCTATGGTTGTATCTACATAGGGTAGAAACATATCTGTGTTGGTCAAAGGATACTTTTCAGTGTGCGTTAGCTGGTCTACTGTGATGATTCGATCCTCGTCGGGGAACATCATGATGCGAAAAACGGAGGATGCTATGGTAAACATGGCGTACATGTAACTCCACCCAAGGAGTATATTGTAATGCCAGTGAGTGTCCAAGACTTAGATGTCTATGTGGACCATTTTTTTGGCTAAGCAGACCAGTACATTTTGGAAGAGATCGATGGGGGTTGAGGGCCGACCGTCGTATGCTCTAAGTGTGATGATGGAAGGTTTGAGTTCCGGGGTTCCTAACTTCTGCCATACATTCTTTGACATGATGCATTTGGATGCACCCTCGTCAATGACACATCGGTGAATAGTGATATTCTGTACCGATACTGGTATCTGGAAGGTGACCATGGAGGGAAGCCTAGGGGTGGATTTTTCTAAGTCAAAATCCATCATGCGCGTGTCGGTAGGGTCGACGGTGCCTAATGCGGAAAACAGGGCTTTATGTTGCTTTGGGCACGACTACAGTACCTATAAAGCGGACATAGCAGCAGGTAACTGGGCTAAATCGTCTACAATGCTGTAATTGTGGGCTACTTTGGAGTAGTTACCTGCTCGCCTATTAGGCCCTTTAACCATTTTTGGCAATGGTTCCAAAGGAATATTTGGAATGGTCAAAGGTGCAGTTGGCGCAGACGTACTAGCCCCTAACGTATTGGTGTCTGGTGGGGTGTCGTAGCTGCGATTACGGGTTTGGAACAACATTTCTTCCCCAGCCATGTAAATTTCATGGTTGTTTTTCTCGGAATCGTTGGGGTTTTGCTGCTGAGTGCTGACTGTTCCTTAATGGGGGAAGGGTTCTTACATAACTACATTTGTCTGGGAAGATCCTCCTTGTCCTCGGTTCTCTGAAGCTTTTTAAGCTCAGGGAGTTTGGGACAGTGGTGAGTACAGTGCTCGTACTCACCACATATTGAACAAGAATGGTTTGTTCGTAGAGGTGGCCTTTTTCCTTGCTTTTGGTTATTGCTTGGCTCCTGGTTCTGGTTCCGGTTGGAGTTATCTCCAGCCCGGGATCGTGGTGGGTGATTTTGGTTGCTGCACCCCTATCTAGGGTTCCCTTTGGGTTTTTTTTTTACCTTTCTTTTAACCACATTAGGAGGGTAGTTCTCTTGATCATACTGGTGTGATTGATTTTGGGACGGTTGCACAAAGTCCACTTGTGCATTGTTTTGTGTCGGTGGGTTATGTGCTTGGGACTAAGCATGCTGCTGTCCCACATTTGCACCTGGCCGTTGGGGGGGAGTTCTTCTGTCAGTTTTTATTCCTGCATACTGGGTCCCCTCAGCCGGAGGGTAAGGTCCTCCTTGGTGATACGCTGGCGCCCTATTAGTCAAATTTTGCTGCTGCATATGATGACTTTGAAATCCGGGTTGAGACATGTTCTGGGTAGACCCATGTGTGTAACCAGGATTCTGACTGATATTGCCTAGGTACCCTTGGGTCATCAACCTAATAAGCCCGTCTATAGAGTTTGACGTGCCTGGAAATTCTTGATAAGTTTGCAGGCGTGGGGCGTTAGGCAAGATATTGTATATGTATCTTGATTGCGTATAGATCAGTTCAAGATGTTGGGCGTTACTGATTGCGTCCTCTTTGGATGTGGGGTTACGTTGCGCCACATCCTTTGAAATCTCCGCCATCAGAGTTTTCAAGAATAAATCTAAAAGGACTTGGTCGTCGAGTTGTGCTTTGCATAAGCTGCGACACCGTCTCCACTCATGGAGATGTTTAGAAATGTGGGTAGAGGGGGATTGTCTGAAATGAGTCATTAATTCCATTCCCGAATCTTGGTGAATGGGTAATTGAAAGTATGTGAGGAACGCAGTAGCAAGGGTGCTAAAGGTTCTATGTGAAGCAGGGGGTTGCTCGACGTACCATTTCGTGGCCACTCTCGTGAGAGTGCATTGAAACAACTTCAATCGAATAATATTGTCAATGATGCTATTCGATGAGAACCACATGTGAAAGATCATTATATGATTCGCTGGGTCTTCTGCTTTCTTGCCCTCAAACTTTGGTATTTCTGAAGGGAGCTTCGTGGGCATGGGAGGCCAATTGGGGTCATGTGCGATGGGGTCATTGGTGAGCTTGGTTTAATCCAGTATATTTAACATCACTAAGAAGGGTGACTGAGAGGTTGACGCCATGGAAACGTGGGAAGACATGAAGTTCTATTTAGAATGAGGGTTAGTTTGTGACGTACTCGGTTGTGAATTCAGCTAGCTTCCTGTATGGGATGCACTCTTTTGTCCCCTAGGGGACGAGGGGGGAGTAATGTGCAATATGTTGTTGGGAGACTGACTAGGGTTCCCAACTAAGGTTGCTCCAAGAAAGGAGGAACCAACCACTGTGGCAACGTTCCATCTTTGACGCCTAAACGATGAAAGACCTGAAACCCCTCCTGATAATGGGGGGAGGTCCAAAAGACGCCTGGATCGACGAGGTTCTGTTGGAACTGTTTGAGGGTCGTCTAGGTTAGGTTTTGGAAATTTTTTTTGAGGGGATCGAGTCTATGATCATGACAATTTTATGGCCACATACATAAGACAAAGAGAAAATGAAATGAATTTTCCTTTAACTTAATCTATGTGAACAATAAAAAAAAAAATGGTTTTGTTTGTTTACGCGTGACACTAAAAAAATCCTAGAAGACCTAATAACGTCCTCACACACTTAAAAGTAATTGGGCCTTGAGAGAATTTCTTGCGAGTGTTGGCACAACGTCCCGAAAGAACTGGCGATGCCCCCAGTCAGCTGAAGAGAATCAATGAAGGTAAGGGTAGAGGTTCTGGCGCTTTCTTGAACCGTCACCTATAGGGTAAAGGATGCCCTAGTTTTGGCCACTAAGAACCACCGTCCCACATGAGCGTTCGAATCTTGGGCTTATTGGTAGTCAGCTAACAGTACCGAGTATCAGCCCGGTCAGGTAGCCCCAACTGATACCGCACACACTGTGCCTAAGCCTAACCCCCTCTGAATCGAGTCTCTGCCGCGCTCAGGTTTTCTTTTCCAAGGGCTGATTGGTGGATTTTAAAAATCCATAAAAACACAACTTCTATGTTTCAAATGTGAAGCGTGATCAAGGCGGCTTATTGGATGCCTACCCCCTTGATCCTAACTTAATCGATAATTTCTCTTGTGGCCCCTATGGGAAGAGTTTAGTGAGTTGGTTTAAGTTATTTTTAGGTGGCTTTATTTTCTTAGTGGGTGAATGTGTGTGAGCGTATGGTGAAAAATCTCATAATTTGAACATATGGATATCGGTGATCCTTTACAAAAGTCCCCTAGTTAAACCATGTGACGTTGTTCCTTGCTCAAATAAAAATCATTTGCGGATAATGGGCCGCTTACAAAACCTCCTAATTATTCTATGTGAGTGACCAAAGGGAGATGGCGAATCACAAATGTAGAGTGTTCATATGCTTGTCTAGGGTCACCCAATGGTGCAAAGACAACAAATATTACTTGCTCTAACTTGCGATTCAATCCTAGTCCCGCAATTTCATAAATGCAAAAATTGAAATTTAAACTAAATAATTTCTACACTAGCTTATGCATGTGTGGTCATGAGCCACTTACTTGGACTAGCTGAACTAAGTGTGCATACCAGAATTTGAAAAAAACATAAATTGTTCGGAAAGCGATGGTTAGTTTGCCCCCTACTTAAAATATGTGAACACTTTTAGCAAAAAACCAACTTAAATGAAAACTAACTAAATGCCTACAAAAAGCAACAATAATCAGTTTTCAGAAGCTGTGGGGTATCAACACAGGTGTTGGCAGATACATTAGGGGCTTCCCAACACACCTACAAGCAGAAAAAATGTAGAAGATAGGGAGAAAAAATATCTCTGCAAATTGCATGCAAAAATCTCTGACAGGTGCGCTTTCCTTCGCGCAGGTCACTCCTGAACGCGCCCTGCGTGTTTGTGTGAAAAAAATGCGTGCAAAATTCCTCCAAGTAAGAAAAAAAATTAGGAGCTGCCTTCTTTAGTCTGTCACCTCAGTGAGTCTAGGGACTGCAAGATGGGTCAGAGGACTGTCAGCTCCACTCCAGCATAGGTTAAGGGTCTCCTGCAAAAGACGGCACAACCACATAAACTTGAAACACGTTAGTGGAGTCGCCAATCCTGTTGTGGTGGATTTGACACACGGGTGTACGAAATCGCACGAGTTTAGAGAGTGTGGTCTACCCTCTAAACTATAGGTAACAGGAAGTATCTGGGGGGAGCTCAGAAGTACAAAACTTAAATGAAGTAATACACTAAAGTATGCTCTGTTAAAAAACTAAAACTAAAAACACAAAAGAAGCTATATAGAGAGTTGCAAACAATAACAAGGTAAACAATGGCTTGATGGCCTCTTCTTATTGAATGCTTGGAATGAAAACAAATCTTACCCACGTGCCAAAGGGCCCCTAGGCAATGGCTCTAGGTCCCGATGCAAGGATGTTTGTCCTTCAAGTTCTGCCTTCTGACGCAGTCTAACTCTCTCTTTCTGTTGTAGTGGACTAAGATGTTGGGTGGCCAACCATCGAGTCCTCTTCTGCTTCAGCTCCTTGGGTCACACATGATGCTGGTGTTGCTTGGGCAACTTTCGCCAACATAAATTTGTGATCACCATTTGTTCATCTCTTGGTGGGTTTATATAGGTGAGCTTCAAATCCTCCTTCCCTCCCTTGGTACATGATGGATGGTGACCCAAGGGAGGGGTATGATTCCATCGTGTGCTCAAATATGCTTTTGTGTGCTAACACAATGCCTAAGGAGGCGTTAGTGCTGTCCTTAGGAGGCTTTCACATAAGGATAAACTGTCCTTTGCTTGCTTGTGGTCACAAAAAGTGACTTTTTTCCACTTCCAGGAATGCGTGCTTATCAAGCTCTAGTGCTTGCAAAAGGCGCTCTTTTCGAAGGAAAAAGCGTGCATTTTAGCATTGATGACTAGTTCAAATTTGATTTTCTCAAAACCTTAGAGATTTTAAATACTTCTTGATTCCATAATGTATCCCTGTCCTGTAAATCCTTAGGCTCGACATTAATTGATGTCATCTTCTATTGTACGATTTTCCAGTGTTAACAGTTTCCCCCTAATGTGTGAGGTCTAGGAAGAGGTCTAGGAAGAACTATATAGCCGAAATACATTATAGTTCTTTTTTGTATCGTACACAGAGAAATAGAGAGAGAGAGAGAGAGAGAGAGAGCAAGGCCTGCGTGTAGAATAGACAACACCTTGCACCGTTTCCGAGATAAACATGGCCTAAGGGACCCCCTGCAAGCAGACAAAATATACAACATATTTGCGAAATTTCAACGAGGCAGGCATGCCCCATGCTCATGATGCTATGGCTAGTTAAACAAAATTGACAGATACCTGTGCTGTCTGTGCCACTACTGTGGTAGTGATGTTGGTGGTTGTTTATGACGACTGCTGATGCCCTCAGGGGAATTTTTTCTTTGACGATGGGTGGATGTGGTACCCTATATGCGTAATATTGGTATGGCATATTACTTTGCAATGTACGCATATGTACTGGCTGGGACCTTCCTGTGTAAGCGTTATTGTCAGAGACACTTATAAAGGCATGGGTCTTCGACAGATCTTGATGAAAGTGCAATGGTTGTAAGGTACGATACCATCGTGACATGAAAGAATTTGTTGTAGTTGAATGTCAAGAGGATTAATGACATCTATGGACAATGATGTCTCCCATAGTGCCACCCAAGGATACCCCTTTGCATGGGGAGGGGTCATCCAAGGTACCGCTTCCTTTTTGGAAAAGAGGTGTTGATGTCGACAAAAAGGAAGCCTTAACCGAACCATAATGGGTTTAACATAGGCATGTTGGTGAGCGGTAGATAAAAATGGATGATGAGGATTCAGTGGCCTAAGGTCGAAGTATATTTGAGAAGCTTGGTGGCAGTCATAGGTATTTTTGAAGAGAAAAGTCCCTGGAGTCGGTAGGACTTCCGGGGCGGGTATGAACCGGCTATGATTGTCATAATGGTGCGTGCATGGGGGGTGTGAAATACTTCGACCAAGGGAGATGGGGGACTGCTGCTATGGGAGAAAAAGTGCAATATGAGGGCGAAGAGGCGAAGGGCATTGTTTGTGATCTTTGTACACTTACTAAAAGAATAAAATAATGGGGTTTGGTTTTTACAAAACACAAAGACGGGTACCCCAAAACATGAAAGAGGGTCGCTCACTTGATAGTGTGAGGACGGTTTTTTTCTGGGGGTAGGGGTCCCATTGGTTGGTCTCATGTGCGGGGTTGATGAAGCGGAAGATGTCGCAGATGGGTTAATGTTGATGGAGGTATGGTGGGCCAAATGTGGTGCGTGAAGGAGCGCTTTTATTCTTCTTGTACAACCCCGATCGTCCAGGAAGGGGGTTAGTTTAAATGGTGAACTTGTCCTTATGCATGGTATATGGATGGGCATGAGGTGCTTCCTGGAATAAAAATGGTATGGCGATGGTGTCTCTTGTGGGGTGATGTATGGTCTACTTGAGATGACGATCGCCATGGAGGGGAGGCTCTACCAACCATCACGGACGTTTATCATATGCAGGGTGATGTAATGATAAACGTGGTCGGGTATGAGGACCCTATGGTTTATTTTTGATGGAGAAATGATGTTAGGATATGCAAAGTTTTATAGGACTCTATCATGCTGAGTGTAGAATGATACCTGCTCCAGAACTTTCAGTGGTCGGTGTTGTGAATGCTTTGCGGGTTCTTCTTGCAAAAAACAACTACCTCAAGTGAAAGCATCTTATTTTCATCCAATATTATTGAAAAAAATGAATTTTGGAAAGGAAGATGGGAGGGTGCATACCTGCCGACGCTTGAAAAAATATTTCTTCGGAAAGAAAATGTGGGGCATTACTTTCGTTCACCATGGTATACTGATGATGGTGCAACTTACGGTTTGTAGAATGGACCTTTTGATCTCCTGTTGTGGACCTCCAAAGTTCTGGAAAAGGGTGATAAATAAGGGATTATCGCCCTAATCCTATTTATTTGTCCTTGCCTTCACCAGAGATGAATTCACCACCATTATCGCTCCTAAGAGCCTTCACCTGCTTCCCCAACTCTTTCTCCACTAGTGCCTTGAACTCGCAGAACTTTGAGAATGTCTCACTCTTCTTCTGCATGAAGAAGATCTAACACTTACGAGAAAAGTCATCAACAAATATCACATAATACCTGTGCTTTGCTGTTGAAGCTACTGAGAAAGGTCCACACATATCTGTGTGAATTCTCTTAAGGATCATCGTGGCATGACTATCCTTCTCATGAAAGGTGGCTTTCACAAATTTTCCCAAAGTACATCCCTTACACTAATCTGACTGTGCAAGTGTACCTTTGGGAAGCCCGGTAGAAATCTGCTGCAAAATTTTCAAACCGCCATGGTGAAGATGGCCCAATCTCCCGTGCCATAGTTCACCCTCATCCCGGCTCACCACTGCTCCTACTTTTCCTGCCATTGCTGCGTAGCCATCTACCTGCAATTGATAAAGGTTCTTAACTCAAACCCCTATCCTCCGGGTTTCACCATTTTCCTTACTGCACAGGAAAGCCTTTCCCTTGATAAAGACAACATCATATCCCTTGTCTTCCAACATCACCACAGAGATAAGATTCTTATTCAATCCTGGAACATGCATGACATCCTTCAAGATGAAAGGTTTTCCAGTCTCCCTCTCAAAGGAAATGGTCCCGATACCAGTCACACTATATCTACCATCATCGCCCATCTCGATGTGCACTCCAAGATCCTTCTCATCCATATCAACAAACAAATCTTTGTCTTTGGTCATATGGAAAGACGCACCACTGTCAAGAAACCACACTGAACCCATCACACTTGAGACCAAGCATGCAATCAGTGAAAAATCCAGCTCAAAATGTGAGGTTAAGGCCTCTCCAGTTGTAGATCCAACAACCTTCTTATTTTTCTTCTTCGGTGGACAATTAGTGGCGTAATGTCCGTGTTGGTGACAGTGAAAGAACTTCACCTTGGACATGTCCTGCTTCTTGCCTTTCACACAGGATTGAGAAGTATTTTTCTTTCCCTTCCCCTTCCTTGCTTTGGCAACCAAAGTGCAATTTTATTCATCTTAATTCTTTGATGAAGATCCATCCCTGGTACTCTGCCTTATCTCCTCCTGCACAAGATCTGACCAAAGTTGCTCACATCCTGGCAGTTTCTCCCGACCATTGATAGAGTCCTCATAGGAATGCCAACTCTTAGGAAGCCCAAGGAGAGCCAAGCTCACCAAGTCCTCTTCATCTACACTAACCCCCACACTTCCCAGCTCATCCCTGCACTGGACGAACTTCGTGAGGTACTTGGGTATACTCTCGCCCTTCTCCATTTTTATTTTCCTGAGTTTATCCTTGAGCGCAAACTTCCTCTGGTCGCTATTGCTTTGGAACAATTCTATCAAAGCTTTTCACATCAAGAATGGAGAAGATTTACCATGAAGGCTGGACACTATGTGATCCTTCACACCTTCCAACAAAATCCTTCGACATTTTGCTATCTTCTTTTGCCATGCGTCAAGTGCGGCAACATCGCTAGAAGAAGGTTTTGGAATTTCTGCATCTATGAACTCCTTCAACCCATTATCCTATAGAACTGGCTCCATCTTGTCCTTCCATGAAATATAATTCGAGCTGCCCTCAAGGGCATACTCCAATCGCAATCCGTTGAAAGACATCTCAACTTCGACACCAAGAAAACACTACTGCAAATTCGAATTCCACCAGCACAAAACTCAACCGCTTCAATGCTTTGCAATTGCTCCAATGATCAATGCTTTGATACCATGTAGAAATTATATAACTGATATGTTATATGTCTAAGATTCTCCTGATCATACACTATTTGACTTCATGCACAATACAAAATCTATTCCACTATTGACCATCATATGTGGAAATTAAATCAATTGCATGCACACATTAAAACCATAAAAATTCACACACATTAACACAGTGATTTACGGGAAAGCCTGAAGCTAAAAACCCCAAATATATGTATATAATATATGTCATAGAGATCATGTAACAATCCTCATACAAAGCTTCTCACAAGCTCTCAGTACAATCCAATCGCTACACACTAATCAGGCTAGATCTTGTAAATCCATGCACGGATCTTTGCTACCTGCTAGCCTACCTCTAATGCGCAATACCTGCTGAAGAATGGCTCTGAATGAACTTGAATTGGTCCAGCCTTGCTCATGCAATCCTCATTGGCATCTCCATCAGTGTGTGGTGAAAAATCATGCAATACTATAGTCACAACTGATAGTATACTTGCCCTTTCACCTATCTCTCCACTGGTCTTCACTGAAATTGTCCATGCACTGTAGTTAACTGATGTATTCTTCATTTGATTAATGAGTTAATATTTAGTGAATTAATTATTAATTAATTCACACCACTCTCACTAGTGTATCAATCAGTTAGACTAGATACAACTAGCTCAACTGTGTCTAACTGAGTTAAATTGAACACAACTCCACCAACTACCTCAATAACTCCACCAAACTCTGTCACATGAGTTCTAACTAAAGTCTCCATGAGATAGCTCCAATTAACCCTCAGGAATAGCGTAATTCCTTCTTTCATCTCCTGTGCCACATCTGTGCACTTAACTGAAGTGCTCCAAGAGAATAAGTTAATGTTTATAGTCCAAATATTATTAAGAGCTCATAATATTCAACATATCTATTTTTAGACTGGCAATCTAAAAATAGATTCTGCCCAATATGTCTAAAAATAGAAGTCCATCTATTTTTCCAACTTCACCAACCATCCACAAATAGCATCCTACAACTCATAAAATATGATCGACATGTCTAAAAATAGACATAGTCTAAAAATAGACATAGTCTAAAAATAGACTTGCGCCAAAAATAGCCTGCGGGCCCACTTAGTGAAGGCGACTCTTTTCACTAAGCTCATCATCTTGTTGCAATCTCAACAGGATATGGAAGTGTATTTTTGTAGCACTTTTTTGAGTCTATGCATAGTCTTGTTGATGGTTGGGTTATTGAATTGATCTCCTGTGTTCATGATATTGATCAGGATTTTCGAGTCTTCGAAAACTTGTATGTCTTCTTCTCCGTGCTCTTGCGTGATCTGATAGCCTTTGAGTAGTCCTAATATTTCTGCTTGATTATTAGAGCTCTGCCCAAGGCCCCAAGTGAAACTGATTCTGTTTTTCCCAATCTAGGGATAAATGACATCCCCAGCTCCAGAGGTAGCTGGGTTTCCCTTAGAAACTCCATAAAAAAATATTGTGGTTTTGTCATGAGACTTCCACCAATTTTAAAGTCAGTCTCAGGAATCTGTAGCCTCCACTCAAAATTATGTCCGGGGCGAGCGGGTGGCTTATAATTGAGAGTTGGCTTCAGAGGCGCACCGATCCAACTTATCACGTCTTGGGAGAGGTTGTTGTCTTTCTTGTGACGAAGGTTCGCCAAGGACTCAATAAGAAAGGCTTTCGCTTTGGAAGCTACCACCTTGGGGGAGTAGGATCTGCTGTTAAATATAGAACCATTTATGGACAACCAAATTTTCCAGCAAAAAAATTTAGGAATGGCGAACTAGATTATATTCCACAAGGACTTTCTCTGAAATTCATGTGGTGATTGCTCCATCCACGAAGTGAAAACATTTGTAATCGAGCACAATGAAGGAGGTTGGATATTAAGTCCATGCAGTGCATTCACCCAAACATTATTTGTAAAATCGCAATCCAGGAACATATGTTCCATTGATTCTAGTGCTGCGCAACAAAGCGGACATCTGTGAGGACTGATTATTCCTCTTTTGTTCAAGTTTTTTCCTGTAAAAACATAATTATGGATGAGGAGCGAGGTGAAAAAATGTACCTTTGGAATACCGTCGTGATCCCAGACCTGCTTCCATAGAGTTGGGGAGTGGAGGGGGATGTTAGGTTGGAGGGAAAAAAACCCAAGCACAGTAGAGTACTTACTGGTCATGCCCCAACCCCATTTGTCACTTGAGCGATGATGGATTGGAGCTAGGCCAACAAGCGATGCTAAGAAGAAAGATAACTAAGGGAGAAGCCATTCCGGGGGGCGTGGTATGTTCTAGGCAAGCCATTGGCTAGTAACATCCCAGGATGAAATGTCAGCCAGTGTGTTAAACCCATGATTTATGAGCCACTCCAACAAATCAACTATTTCTTGAACTGATTTGAGGGGAGGGCGACCCATGATTTTGTCATCCCAAAGCCAGATGTTTTTCCCACTGCCCGGGATTCTGAAGAGGTGGTCTTTGAAGAACTCCCAACTGGGGTTGTAGAGCTTCCAAAGTGTGGTACCCTTCCGAGTTGTTCCTTCATCCATATTAGACAAGGAGAGACCATGCATATATTTTTTGATAAGGACTTGACTTACTAGATGTCGGGGGTTCGAGAAGATTTTCAAGATCATATTCCCTCCCAAGGCCAGATTGGCCAGTTCGGGATCTCTTACTTACATGCCCCCATTTGAAAGAGCTCTTTTCACTATGTCCCAGCTAACCAAATGGAATTTTTTTCAGGTTTCCCTTTCCATCTTGCCATATAAATTTTCTTAGGAGCTTTGAGAGATGATCAATAATTGATTTAGGGGCCAAAAGAAATGTTGCTTGGTGTAAGGGGAGAGAGGAGAGGATAGATTTCACCAAAATAAGCTTTCCAGCTATGGTAAGCCACTGTCCACCCCCAAAATTTCATTTTAGTCTTTATTTTTCTAAGGATCTCAACCTAATGAAGGGCCTTGTTGATGCCCTGAGTCAAAGGCAGGCCCAGGTATTTGATTTTATCCCAGCTAGAAAAACCCACATAGCCAAGAAATTGGGATATCCGATTCATGGTTTGTTGGTCAATCTCCCAGCTGTAAACTGCACTTTTTCTCCTATTGACTAGGGCTTTAGAAACTCTACAGAAGTTGTGTATAACCTCTTTAAATGCCCTTGCAATCTTAAGGGAAGACCCCCCAGGAGTAGGAAGTCATCTACAAACAAGGCATGGATGATTGGCTCAGTTCCTCTCGCAGCCTTGATTCCAAGAAGAGAGCCTTTTATCTTCTTTGCTGACAGCTTCCGGCTAAGGCAGTCGACCATCGAGATATATAGGAAGGGGGACAGAGGGCAACCCTGTTTAATGCCCCTCGAAGCCTTGAAGTAACTGACTAGCCTGACATTTACCAAGGGGGAAATCCATGACTCTCCAATACAAGATTTGATTAGCCTAATGAGAGTAGAGCTGAAACCAAAAGCAGAAAGAACTTGGCGAAGAAAGGAATGTCTTACCCGGTCAACAACGTTCTCCATGTCTAGTTTGACGATCATTCCTTTCTCGTGGCGTTGAATACTGGAGTGGATGGTTTCCTACACCAGAGCCACATTGTCCAAGATGTGCCTTCCTTTGACAAAACCACCTTGATTGGAAGAAATAAGCTTTTCTAACAGAGGCTTGATCCTGTTCGCTAGGAGCTTGGAGATGATCTTGTAAGAAGCATTGCAGAGCGAAATTGGCCTGAAACAGTCAAAAGAGACAGGGTTCGCTTCCTTAGGGATCAGAGTGAGGAAGGTTGAGTTTGTGCTTCCCCCACTTTGGATTTCTGCTGGAATCCCTTTATCATTCGAATCAGATCAACCTTTATAATATACCAATAGGTTCTATAGAAGTGAATGGAGAACTCATCCGGATCGAGGGCTTTGTCTGGCTCCATCGCCTAGACGACTTTGCTGATTTCCCCTTCAATGAAGGGCCTCAGGAGACTATGACTGTCTTCCTCCTTTATCAGACTTGGGATGTGAGAGAGGAATTCTGAATCTTCCTCCTCATTATCATCTCAACTTTCTATATAAAGTTGCTGGAAGTGAGAGGTACCAGCCTCACGAATTGCAACAATTCCTTTATGCACATTCCCATTCGTGGAGGTAATTTCTACAATGTGGTTTCTTAAGAGGCGGGTGCGGATTTTCTTGTGGAAGAAAGCATAATTTTTATCTCCAGATTTGAGCCAAAGATTGCAAGATTTAAGCCTCAAGGTCTCCTCCTCAATTCTGAAGGCCTGGAAAGAGCTTTGTTGGGCAGCTTTCTCAAGCTGTATTTTTGAGGAAGTGATATCATGTTGTTCCATATTCATTTGTAGTTCAAGTAGCCTCTTGGTGGCTTGCTTTCTAAGGCTAGTAGATGAACAAAGGGTTTTTTAAGCCATTCTTTCAGCGCTAATTTAATGGCTTTGATGATTGTTCCCACACATAACTAGTTGATCCATTGACTAGGGTGGAACAAGATTTCGATATAGAATCCTGAAACCCATCCCTTTTAGTCCATAAAGGCCTGAATTAGAAAGGAATGGGACCCAATTTTTCCTCTTATTCTAACAATAGTAGGATAGATTTATGGTCATAAATCAATTTAGGCAGAATTTTGGAGGAGATTATATTCTTCTCAGAGAGGAGGGAGCTCTGAAAAAGAAATTTGTCTAGACAGGTAGAGATGTGATCATTCCCAGTTCTATTGTTTTACGAGGTGTAGAGACCAGTTTTGGGTTTAAAATATAGTAAGTCCCATTCTAGGATCAGCTCTTCGACAAGAGGGAGGATGGGGTCTTTGCTTATATTGCCACCTCTTTTCTCCTTAGGTTCGAAGACTAGATTGAGATCTCCAGCTAGGACTATATTCTTGGGAGTGTAGGCTTCAAGGAAATCAACGAGGGTTTGCCAACAATCCTTTTTTTTGATATAAAGGACCGGAACATAAAGATTGAAAAGATCAAAGGAGGTCTTACTCACAATATGCTGGAGCTCGGTGAAGATCCAATGCTATGTTTCGAGGGAGCTGAATAGATGGAATTTTTCAACCGCCCAGAGAGTGGAAAGCCCACCACAAGTACCCCTTGCACTAACTGCTTTCCCAAATTTTGTTTTCCATTTGTCTTTACTAATCTCTAGAAGGGCTACCCCTTCTATTTTGGTCTCTTGGAGCAAGAGGATCTTGGGGGTATCAGATTTCAGAAGGTTCTTCACTGTTTCCATTTTTCTAGGATTCCTCAAGCCTCTGCAATTCCAAGAGACTATACACATTATTTACTTGCATAGGGGTGGCCTTTGTGAGGCTTGGGTCGATTGTTTCTGCTTATGGACATCTCAATTGTAGACTAGTTTCCTTGCATATTTTGCTTCTCAACCTCTTCTTCTCTTTCCACTCTGTGTGACTTCCTCCCGAATCTTTTCAAGGGCCACTCGAACGTTTCTTTGTCCGAAGATCCAGAGGATTCAAGGGGCTTCTTCGCTGTCATCTCTGCATAGGTCAGGGATGTGGAGTCTCCTCTTGGGGATACAATTTGTGTTGAGGTAGTTTCTTGCTGTATTTTATCTTCTTCTGTTGGTTTTGGCTGTTGTTCTGTCACTTCGACTTCTGATGCAGTTTGAGGTTCTTCTGGGGTGCTTAGAATATCGAAGGGGTTGGAGTTTACATCTATGCTAGGAGGGACAAAAGTTCCTTCCCCTTGTGTCGCCGAGGTAGGGACAACATTTCCTGTAGGCTTAGTTTTCCTTTTGGTTCTGGTGTTATTTTTATTAGAGGCAACTTTCTGCACCTAAGTCCATTGTTCCTCTTTAGAGGTCTCAGTCTCCTCCACTGTTTTCTTTTTGCAATATCTGGAAAAGTTTCTGTAACCATGGAAAAACTGGCATTTGAATGGGAGCTTCTCATAATCAAGCTCTTGGATGTGAGTCCAGTCAGCCACCATGAGTTTAATAGCCTCAGGGAGGCCTTCCTCCAAATCGACTTCAACACGGATTCGAGCACAAGAGAACTAATCTCTCCTTTTAGCTCTATCAATATAATTCCCAAGTTTGTTATCAATGGTTTCTAAAGATTTAGGATTCCAACGGTGGAGAGGAAGGTGGGGCAAGTGAACCCAAACCGGAACAATCAAAGGAACGTCTTGGCTTAGATCGAAATCCGGGGTCCATTGGTTGAAATATAGGCCCCGGGGCCCCATGAAATATGGACCATTTTGGAATAGCAGGTTCTTGTCATCAGCTGCTTCGAAAACAAAAACAAAGAATCCCTTATCGACAAAGTAGATTCTGATGCCATATTTAATGAGAGGAGTCCAATTCCTTTGGGTCCAGGCTTCAACAGTTTTTGGCGAGGGCCAGAGCCCCATGAACTGCCCAATGAGCCCGCGTTCTGCAAGGTTAAGCGTTGATCTACAAGGTTCTTCAGTCGGTAAATCCACTGTGGGGATCTCTTCAAGTCTTTTCACAAATTTTTGTTGCAGGTCGCTTGATGCTGCTAGATACTAGCCTTTTGAAGGCCAATAGATCCGGAGGTAGCGGGGGATTGGGCTCAGGATCCCCTCCTGGGGCCATGACAACAGAGTTGTTACAGGACCGTAGGGGAGAAGCAGGCAGTGCGCTCGGGTTTGCTATTGCAACTATTAGGTGGGCATACCAATGTGGTTCATTATTACTAAAAGAGATTTGATAAGATTTATATACTTTCTTTCTTTTTTTTAAATTTTTATTATTTAAAAATTATATTTTAATTATATTTATTTATTTTAACTTTAGATTTATAAATTTTAATTGTTTTTCTTTTTTTTTTAATTTTAGTATTGTAATTATTAATTTTTTAAATTTTGATTTCATTATTTTTTTGTTAGTTATGCATTTTGTTATTATTATTATATATATTTTTTTATTAATTGAAAAAAATGTTATTTTTTTCAAGTTAGTTTTTTTTCTTTAGATTGTGTATTTTTTTTAATTTGTTCATTTTCTCTCTCTCTTTTTTTTTAATAATTTTATCTTTAATACCATCCCTAAAATTCGTTGGAATTTTATTTTCATAAAGGTGATACTTTATCTTTAATGTCATCCTTGGATTTTTAAGGTTTTCCAAATACATGATATGTTATCTTTAATACCATGCCTAAAAATAGTTGGAATTTTAAGAATTTTGATCTTTTATCTTTAATGTCATGTTTTCGTTGAAATTTTAAGGTTTTTTAGAGTCATGATATTTCATCTTTAACGTCACTATTAAAAATTGTTGACAATTTACCCCAAAAGGAAAAAAACGTTATTCCAACATCAATACTTTTCGTTTTCAATGTGTTTTTGCACACAAAAAATTAGCGATGTTATTCCAACATCAACGCTTTTTGTTTACAGGGTCAACGTTATCCCAACATCAACATTTTTCATTTTCAGGCCAGCACCAAAAAAAAATGGCAATGTTAGTCCAACATCAACACTTTTCGTTTTTAGGTTGTTTTTTGCACAAAAAAAATTGGTGACGTTATTCCAGCATCAACACTTTTCGTTTTCAGGTTGTTTTTTCTACACAAAAAATTTCCTTTTACTTCCATTTTTAAAAAATGTTAAAAAATTACCCCGAAAAAAAAGAAAGTGGTTATTCCAGAATACAATTTTTCATTTTTGGGTTGTTTTTTCATGGTTTTTTGATGTAATAGTTCTCGTTTGATCGGTAACTTTGTTAAAATAATGAAACTGTCTAGGTGGAATTGGTAGGTGGCCACCAATATCCACCTGGATCATTCCTCCCCCCTTAGGATGCAACGTTTCCCATTGCATGCAAAGCCTCCATGAGGTGGGGAAATTTTTGTTGAACCTGGTCCCTGGTGAACCACTTGCCCCTAGTGAAGGAGTTGACCTGCTTTGACAACTAGGTATAGTTGGATCCTCTATTGGAGGGTGTCCTTGATCTGTGTGTCCATGATCTGATTGGTTTTTTCTCGTTCCATGCAGTCTGGGTTTAACTCTATTGGTGTGAGTTGTTTTGCAATGTCGGATGTGTCCAACAATGGTGGAAAGTAAGGCCAAAGGCAGTCCACATTGAACACTGTGTGCAGACCAAGGAATGGTGGAATACTGAGCTTGAAGGCATTGTACCCTACTGACTTGGTGATGGTGTATGGCCCATATTAGAGTGGGTGAAACTTGTAGTGGGGCCAGCGAGGCCCTCCTTCTGAAAATGTAGCCAAACTTTGTTGCCCACCTAGAACTTGCGTGGCACCCAATGTTGATAATGTCAATGGTTGTACTTGGCATTGTTTTTTTTTAAGATGTCATGGACATGCTGTAGGATACATTGGATGCGTTCAATAAATCTGGTTGCTTTATCAGCCTCAGATAGTACATGTGAGGAGCTTTGCCTCATGTTCCCTTTCTGCAACAAATTTTGGATTTGCCTCTTGATTCCATCATTCTCCAAAACAGAATGTCTATAGATCGGCCCATTAGGCAGCGACGATTTTGGGGTCAAATCAATGGATTGCTGTACCTGACAATGTAGAGGAACCCCTGCGGGTGAGGAGAAAATTTCCTTGTATTCCTCCATGACTTTGTCCATATGTGGCTTCCACGTAGGGGAGCCCTGTTTGGAGGCTGCGACCACAATATTTTTCTTGCTATGTGGGCGAATCGTAATGAAAAAAAAATTCTTGGTTTGGGAAATAATATTACTGCATTGCTTTGCAGTACTCAAAGAGATGACAGAAGGCGATACTAACTCTGGTATCTTGTACAACTTATTTCCCAAAGTAATAATAATATGTTGCTTCCACTAGTATGGTTGGCATAATAATACATCAGACACGTCAGGAGGAGTAACATCACACAGTACCTCATCCATGAAGGGCTTGATGTTGTACGAAAGGCGACACTGTTGGTTGACGTGGAGATCTCTTCCTTGGTGAAGTGACCCGATGGTATACAACTGTAGGTGTGTTGTGGTCGGTAGGCTGATATGCTTCATGACCTCTGTTGAAATGAGGTTATTTTGGCTTCCTCTATTGAAAAGGAATTACAGTAGAGAACCCTTCACCCACATTAGGGAAAGGAAGAGGTGCTCCCCATCCTCTGGATCCTCGGGCTCCTCCCTCTATAGCTTGGTGGTGGCAATGGTGGCACTAGGTTCTGCAACAATGATCTGCTTCCCTTTTTCATTACCCTTGTCTGGTTCTGACTCAGAATCAGAACATGCATCTAATTCATATGCCTTCTGTTTGGCCACCAACGACTGTTTGGACCAACACTCATTTGTGTTGTGAGTGGAGCTATTATGGAATTCACATCACTTCCCTGTGTCCTTATTTTTCTTTGCAGTTTTGTTCTAAGTTTCCCTGCTTTGGCTTTGACCCTTATTCTTCGGTTCAGAGGCACATTTCCCTGGCTTCAGATTCGAGGATCCAAAGTATCGCTTCTTCTGCTTAAATTTATGCTCGATCTTGGAGGCATATCGATATGTTGTGCCAAGCGAGGTAATGTCGAGGAACTCTGAATGTATCTGTGCAAACATATACGGTACTTGAGCACCAAATTTTTCTCTGAATATTTAATACCGAATTTTGTGCGCATGGCATGGAAAAAATTTGTCAGCTCGTGCACATCTTGATCCCTTTGTTGTCGCGGCGTGGTCAATTAGATGTACTTGTCTGCATAGCTCTCCATGGGGTAATATTGTTCTTTGATTCTGTCTCAGAATGAATTCCAAGTGGGTGCAGCCAAGAACAGAGAGGGTTCCCTCTCGTACTTTTGCTCACAATAGGTTTCCCACCAATATTTGACATGGGGGGTGGCTTTGAGGAGTGAAAAAGTAATCTTTTCTCAGTCAGATAAATCATGGACCGAGAAATACCCTTCCAAAAAATTCAACCATCTATCTACGACATCTGCATCTATCTGGCCTTCAAATACAGGAATGTCGAAACTTGTACCTTGGAAGGAGTGGTGCCTCCAAAGTGGCTGTTGGATGCAGATGCATCGTCGGTGGGCAGTCATTGAAGGATCTTGGTAAATTATCCATCATCATGTTCCTTTGTTTCTCGAGGGCCTCCTTGAGCAATATTTTGATAGGATCTCTTGCTCCCTTGTCTTTCTTTTCTTCCTCCATGAGCGGTCGTCAGGGTTTGCGAGGCTGATCTTGCAAAGGTTCAACCAGATCGAACCCTAACTCCTTATACTCTAACCTCGTTGGGGACATGAAAAGTGATGATTCTTAGTATTACAACAAGAATGTTGCAACTCCAAAGGCTACCGACTTTTATTATCAACCCGGGGTTCGTACAAACTTAAGGGTTTCAACACTATATGTGCAACATACAATGTGTCCTTATTTTTTTTATCTGATTTAATGGAGTGAATTTCGTGGACTCAAATTCTAAACTAATTGCAAAAAATGAAGTTTTTCTTTCAAAAGAAATTAATCCTAGGAAAGAACAAAAATTTGCAATTGAAATCCTAAGAGCATGAATTCAAATAAAAAATCCTAATATACTTTGTGAAAATGAATGTCATAAGTGGTGTTTATTATCCCTCAATCATGGATTTAGATCCTAAGTGTCATTATTCAATCCTAATAGACAAAAAACCAAGCTTTGGGAGCAAATCTGGTCAAGTTTCCACATGCTATAAGAGTGTTACAGGAAGTTTTGTTTTGGATATAATTCACCGAATGAATAACTAAATAAAATGAAAATGGGATGGGATAAATTATGTTAGAAATTAGGATATCTTAGGTCTCCATTACAAGTGGAATCACTCCAAAATACTCCTATTCACATGTGCTAAAAAATAACAGAAAATTACTACTCTAAAATTTGGAAATTCAAGAACTAGTGAGCTAGTTAATCTATCAAATTACTAACCTAATCAAGTGAACATGAAATGGGGTAAATTTTATTATTAAATTTAACATTATTATGAAATAATCCAAGTGGATAAATTAAAATGAATCTCATTAAACCATTCTAAAAAATAGCATAAATTTACTATTGTTTCTCTACAAGGCATTTCCAAAAATCTTATATTCGTGAACTAGTAACCAAATCCAAGTAGATTAATGATTAATATGACCTTAAAAATTTATTATAAGGATGAATAATGATTTTGAACTTGTAAAAAACTTGAAAAATAAATCACTTCCATCATTTAACTCAATCCTACAGCAAGAAAAGAAACAATACTAAATATAGAAATATGCAAAACAGAAATAAGAGATGCATGTGAATAAGAAGTGAAAAGGACATAAATAAATTATGAAAGAGGGTTTTGAGGCTCCTGGGATGGCCAAGCCCAAGGAGGACTTAGAGTCCTATGGAAGAAACCAAGCCTTAGAAGCTGAAAATGACACCAATATTCACTATTGAATCAGTCCAAGTACATTCTTGCAAGAAAAGAAAGGGGAACTGCTAAACAACAAGTTTTCTCCACAACAAGACTAAAAAACACATGCCTCTAGAGGAAAATTTGAATTGGTACTTATAAAAAATGATGAGGAAGCATTTTCCTTGAAAGGAGGAGGCTTCCCCTCCAAAATCCCTCAAATAGTGGACCTGGTTCTCAACACTAGGAATCTGCATTAAATGACACGGAACACATTCCTAGATTTTCTCAATCATTGGAGTTCCAGAATTACTCCATAAATTCTCAATAATTTCAAGATATTTTGTTCATTTATTCTCCAATATTGATCCTCCAGTAGTAGGGAGAAAGTACCTAAATTATCTCCTTCTCCAAATCTTCTTAATCTGCCTAATATTCTCACATTATTCTTCAAAAATAAATAATATTAGGCACAAATATGAAATTATCTCTAAACTTTCCTAAGAAAATATTAAAGCTTAAAAATAAAATTATTAAGTGTAGGAGAGATTTAATATATCTTTTATGTTTCGAAGAAAGCTTAGATGGGCCTTAATTTATGTCTAATTTAGAGGCCCATCACAAAGAAGGATCGAGAAAGAGCAGACCACTATGATACCACTGATCTGAACTTATGCAGGAACGAAATAAAATACATAAATAAATGTAAACGCAAAGATGCAGCAAAAGTAAAATTTAATTTCATTAATATCAAATAACTGAGGCTCAAGGGAATTTTTATTATTGAACAATAAGAGAAAACCATAAACAACCAAAACCATAACCCGAGGAGATGTAACACCAAGAGTTTATGGGCCTCGTTGGGGTTAGTTGGGCAGCCAAATTCCTAGGGTCATAACTTGGTCATATTATCTCTGTTTGGTGCACATGATACCTCGTTGGAAATATTTCTCCGAGGACTGCAGGTTTTGCTGCAACCCCCTTACTTCAGCTATGGTATGGAAACAAACCTCAAAAAAACGTCCTTTAGGGGGTCAAAATTGCTCCGAAAGATCAAGACCCGCAAATTGCTAAAAATAGTAAATAATAAAATTGATGAAATTGTCTAGGTGGAATAGGCGGGTGGCCAGCAATATCCACCTAGATCATTCCTCCCCCTTAGGAAGCAATGGTCCCCACTGCGTGTAAATCCTCCATGAGGTAGGGAAATTTGTGTTGAACCTGGTCCCCGGTGAACCACTTGTCCTGGTGAAGGAGTTGGCCTGCTTTGACAAATCGGTATAGCTGGATCCTCTGTTGGCAGGTTTTATTGATGTGTGTGTCCATGATCCGATGAGTTGTTTCATGTTCCATGTAGTCCGAGTTTAACTCTGACGTTGGTGTGATTTTTTTTTGCAATGTCAGATGTTTCCAAGAATGGTGGAAAGTAGGGCCGAAGGCGATCCACATTGAACACTGGGTGCAGAACAAGGAATGGTGGAATACTAAGCTCGAAGGCATTTTCCCCTACTAACTTGGTGATGGTGTATGGTGAGACATGCGGTGGTGCCTAGCAAGGCGCTCCTTCTGCAAATGTAGCCAAACTTTGTCGCCCACCTGGAACTTGCGTGGCACCCAATGTTGATCATGTCGCTGCTAGTACTTGGCATTGGATTTCTCAAAGATGTCATGGACCTGCTGGAGGACGTGATGGATGTGTTCAATAAATATGGTTGCTTTATCAAGTTTAGACAATACATGTGCGGAGCTTGGCATGATGTGTCATTTCTGCAACAACTCTTGGATCTACCTCTTGATTTCATCATTCTCTAGAATAGAATGTCAATAGATTGGCCCATTAGGTAGCAATATGTCTAGGGTCAAATTAATGGAGTGCTTGACCTAAAAATGTAGAGGAACCCCTGTGGGTGTGGAGAAAATGTCTATGTATTCCTCCATGACTTTGTCCATCTTCTGCTACCATGCAGGGGAGCCCTATTTGGAGGTTGTGGCCAAAGTCTTCTTCTTTCCTTGTGGGAAAATCGTAATGAAAAAAAAATTCCTAGTTTGGGAAATAATCTTACTGAATTGCTTTGCAATACTCAAAGAGATGGTGGAAGAAGGTACTAACTCTGGTATCTTGTAAAAATTATTTTCCAGATTAATAATAACAAAACGAGGCCTATACTCATACAAAACATGGCGCTTCCACAAGTATGGTTCACATAATAATACAACAGACACGTCAAGAGGAGAAACATCACAAAATACCTCATCCATGAAGGGCTCGATGATGTATAGAAGGCAACACTACTAGATGAGGCAGAGATATATTCATTGGTGAAGCCACCCGATGGTATGTGAATGCGAGTGTGTTATGGTCGGTAGGTCAAGCTGCTTCATGAATTCTTTTGAAATGAAGTTCTTTTGGCTTCCTCTATTAATAAATAATTGCAGTGGAGAACCCTTCATCCACATCTGGGAATGGATGAGGCGTTGCCCCTATTATGGATCCTTGGGCTCCTCCCTCTAGAGTCTCATGGTGGAAACGATGGAACTGGGTTCCGCATCAATGATATGCTTCCCTTTGTCATTCCCCTTTTCTGGTTCTGACTCAGAATCAGAACATGCATTTGATTCAGATGCCTTCAGTTCAACCACCAATGACTGTTTGACCTGACACTTGATTGTGTTGTGTGTGGAGATATTATGAAATTCACACCACTTCCTTGTGTCCTCCTTTGGATTTGTGGTGTTGTTCTGAGTCACATCGCTTTGGCTTTGCCCCTTGTTCTGTGGTTCGGGGGTGCCTTTCCCTGGCTTCATATTCATGGATCCAAATTCCTTCTTCTTCTGCTTAAATTTCTGCTTGATCTTGGCAGCATATCGATATGTCGTTCCAAGTGAGGTAATGTTAAGGAAATCCATTTACTATTGAATGTATCTTTTCAAACAACTGCAGTACCTGAGCACCAATTTTTTCTCAAAATATTTAATACCCAACTTTGTTCGCATGGTATAGAAAAAAACAGTTAGCTTGTGCACATCTTGATCCCTTTGTTGTTGCCGCGTGGTTCAATGGATGTACTTGTCCTCATAGCTTCCCATGGGGTAATATTGTTGCTTGATGAAAATATTGGAACAAATTCCAAGTGTGTGCAGCCGAGAACAAATAGGGTTCCCTCTCATTATTTTGCTCAAAGTAGGTTTCCCACTAGTCTTTGACATGGGGGGCTAATTTGAGGAGTGAAAAAGTAATCTTTTCTCAGTCAAAAAAATCATGGACTGAGAAATTTCCTTCTATAAAATTCAATAATGTATCTATGGCATTTGCATCTATCTGGCCTTCAAATACTGGAATGTCAAATTTGAATTATAAATTGAAAGGAGTGGCGCCTCCAGAGTGGTTGTTGGATGCAGATGCGCCGTTGGTGGGTAGTCGTTGAAGAATTTGGGAAAAGTTATCCATCATAGCATTCTTGTGTTTCTCGAGGGCCTCCTCGAGCAATATTTTTATAGGATTTCATGCTCTCTCTCCTTTCTTTTATTTCCCCATGGGCAGTCATCGAGGTTTTCGAGGTTGATCTTGCAAAGGTTCAACCAGATCGAGCCCTAACTCCTTATACCCTGACCTCGTTGGGGACATGCAAAGAAGGATCGAGAAAGAGAAAGCCGTTATGATACCACTGATATAGACTTATGCATGAACATAATAAATTATATAAATAAACATAAATGTAGAGATGCAACATAAGTAAAACTTCATTTCATTAATATCAAATAAATGAAATATTCTTATAGGGAGAATGGACATAAACTAGCTAGGGCGATGGTAGCTTATATCTGAGAAGAGATGTGGTGGCTATATGTCTCTAGACTATGTTACACTGAGGCTCAAAGGCCTTTCTATTATTGAACAATAAGAGAAAACTTTAAACAACCAAAACCCTAACCCGAGGAGATGTAACACCGAGATTTTATGGGCCTCGTTGGGGTTAGTTGGATAACCAACTTCTCGGGGTCGTAACTTGGTCATATTATATCTGTGTGGCACATATGATACCTCATTGGAAATATATCTCCAAGGAATACATGTTTTGATGCAGTCCCCTACCTTAGGCTATGAGATGGCAACGAACCTCAAACAAATGTCGTTTAAGTGGTCAAAATTGCTCTGAAAGTTCATGACCCGAAAATTGCTAAAAATAGTAAATAATAAAATTCATGAAACTATGTAGGTGGAATAGGTGGATGGACACCAATATCCACTTGGATCATTCCTCCCCCCTTAGAAATTAATGGTCCCCATTGCATTCATAGCCTCCATGAGGTTGGGAAATTTCTGTTGAACCTGGTCCCTCGTGAACCACTTGCCCTGGTGAAGGAGTTAGCTTGCTTTGAAAACTAGGTATAGTTGGATCCTCTGTCGGTGGGTGTTCTTGATTTGTATGTCCATGATTCAATCAGTTGTTGCTTGTTCCATGCAGTCCAGGTTTAACTCTATTTGTGTGAGTTTTTTTTCAATATCAGAGGTGTCTATGGAAAGTAGGCCTGAAGGCGGTCCACTTTAAAAATTGGGTTCAAACCAAGGAATTTTGGAATACGAAGCTCGAAGGAATTGTCCCCTACTAAATTGGTGGTGGCGTATGGCCCATATTAGAGTAGGCGAAGCTTGTGGTGGGGCCCAGCGAGGCGCTCCTTACGCAAATGTAGCCAAAAATTTTTGCCCACCTGCAACTTGCATGGCACTCGATGTTGATCATGTCATTGCTTGTACTTGGCATTGGATTTCTCCAAGATGTCATGGATCTGCTTGCAGATGTACTGGATGCGTTCAATAACTCTAGTTGCGTTATCAACCTCATATAGTACATGTGGGGAGCTTGGATTGATGTGCCCTTTCTACAACAACTCTTGGATCTACCTCTTGATTTTATCATTCCTTAGAACATAATGTAGATATATCGTACCATCAAGCAACTGTGTGCCTAGAGTCAGATCAATGGAGTGCTTGATCTGATAGTGTAGAGGAACCCCTGTGGGTGAGGAGAAAATTTCCTTGTATTTCTCCACAAATTTGTCCATCTACTGCTGCCACATAGGGGAGCCCTATTTTGAGGTTGTGACCACAATATTATTCTTGCCCTGTGGGAAAATCATAATGAAAACAAATTTCTTGGTTTGGGAAATAATCTTACTGCATTTCTTTGCAGTACTCAAAGAGATAGGCGGTACTAACTCCAGTATCTTGTACAACTTATTCCACAAAGTAATAATAATAGAATGAGGCCTAGACTCATACACATCATGTCACTTCCACAGGTATGGTTGGCCTAATGATACATCAAACACGTCGAGATAAGAAATATCACACAGTAGCTTTTCCGAGAAGGGATTGATGTTGTACGAAAGGCAACACTATTGGCTGATGTAGAGATCTCTTCCTTTGTGAAGCCACCCGATTGTATATTGTTGCAGGTATGCTGTGGTCGGTAGGCCGAGATGCTTTACGAGATCTGCTGAAATGAGGTTCTTTTGGCTTCTTCTATCGACAAGGAATTGTAGTGGATAACCCTTCACCCATGTCTGAGAATGGAAGAGGCGTTTTCCCTCCTTTGGATCCTCAAGCTCCTCCCCCTGGAGCTTGGTGCTTGCAATGGTGGCATAGGGTTCAGCATCAATGATCTTATTTCATTTTTCATTCCCGTTGTCTGATTCTGATTCAAAATGAGAACATGCATCTAATTCGGATGCCTTCAGTTTGGCCACTGGCGATTGTTTGGCCCAATACTCGCTTGTGTTGTGAGTGGACCTGTTATGAAATTCACACCACTTTCTAGTGTCCTTATTTGACTTTGTGGTGTTGTTATAAGTCACCCCACTTTGGATTTTCCCCTTGTTCTACTATTCGGGGGCACCTTTCCTTGGCTTTGGATTCGCAGATTGAAAGTCTCGCTTCTTCTGCTTAAATTTCTGCTCGGTCCTGGTGGCATATCAATATTTGGTGCCAAGCGAGGTAATATCGAGGAAATCCATTTTTTCCCATATGTATCTACGCAAAAAAATTTGGCACTTGAGCACCGTACATTTCTCTGAATATTTAATACCCAAATTTGTGCACAGGGTATGGAACAAATTCATCAACTCGTGCACATCTTGATCCCTTTGTTGCCGCAACGTGGTTCATTGGATGTACCTTTTCTCATAGATCCCCATGGGATAATATTGTTCATTGATGTTGTCTCGGGAAGAATTCTAAGTGGGTGCGACCGAGAATAGAGAGGCTTCCCTATCTTCCTTTTGTTCATAGTATGTTTCCCACTAGTCTTGGACATGGGGTGCAACTTTTAGGAGTGAAAAAGTAATATTTTTTCGGTCGGAGAAATCATGGACCTATAAATACCCTTCTAGCAAATTCAACCATATATCTACAACGTCTGTATCTATCTGGCCTTCAAATACAGGAATGTCAAAGTTGACTTGTACCTTGAAAGGAGTGGCACCTGCAGAGTGGTTGTTGCATGCAGATGCATCGTCGGTGGGCAATCGTTGAAGGATCTGGGAAAATTTACCATCATCGCATTCCGTTGTTTCTCGAGGGCCTCCTTGAGCAATATTTTGATATGATCTCTTTCTCCCTCATCTTTCTTTTCTTCCCCCATGGGCAGTCATCGGGGTTTGCGAGGATGATCTTACAAAGGTTCAACTAGATCAAGCCCTAACTCCTTATACGCCAACCTCATTGGGAACATGCAAAGAAGGATCGAGAAAGAGCAGATTGATTTAATACCATTGATCTGGAATTATGCACAAACACAGTAAAATATAGAAATAAGCATAAGTGCAAAGATGCAACAGAAGTAAAACTTCATTTCATTAATATCAAATAACTGAAATATGCTTAGAGACAGAATGAACATAAACTATCTAGAAAGATTTGTTTTCTAGATTAATCCCTCTTGCGGAAAAGAGTGATCTCCCTAGTACCCCAACAGGTAGCTAGAAACAAACAAACATTTGAATACCTATTTCTCTAAACTATTAGCATTCATATTATTATAACTTAGAAATGAGGAGGTTATGCTCCTACCTTTCAACGAGATGTTTGATGTAGCCTTTTTCCTTTCGCTCCAAAGCAATCCTTCAATGCTGAGAAGAACCTGCAATCACAAAAAATGCAAATGATCAAAGCACCTACAGTATATAATAATTAAAAACACCAATTCAACTTAATGATCAAGGAGACTAAGTATTGACGTTGCTTCAATGAATTCAGAAACAAGACAATGAGAAAAAGAGATTCATATGTATTATCAAGAATAAAAAAGAGCAATATTACAACCTGAGCCTTGATGTTGTACATATTTCTCCCGTATGTCTGCGCAATTGTATCCTCGGTTTTACAAGCCTTCCTCTCTAGAATGACTAACATAGATTTGTGTTCAATGAAATCTTGTGTGCAAAGGTGTGATCTTCAATGTAAAATCAACTACCAACTTAGTATCTACCCTTAAACCTGAAACTTCAGCTCAATTTATAGAGAGATTGAGGAGGTTTCAGATCCATCAAGAGAGGGATGAGATCCTCTAATGAAGGGATTAGGGTTCCTTTAGCCAAGGGATAAGCTCCATGAGTGTAGGGATATAGCTCGAACTGGGGCGACTCTAGAGGCTTCCAATTGGGAGAATATTCACCCAAATAGGCTTCTAGAACTTACTTTTTTGTGTTTAATTCCTTTTACGGGGGTGCACAGTTTTTATTGGTGAAGAGAGCGGCAATCGTCGCGGCTAATAGAATAAGTATCAATGCATGTGCAGGAAATGGTCACACAAAGCGCACAGGTAACTTTTAAAAGGTTTTAAAGAGATTTTTTCCAGTTTCCAAGACTTGGTTCAGGAACATGAATGTTTTTTTACTTCTAAGGAAGCATGGATATGGATGGTGATAGATCCACAATGACAATAAAATTTCATGGTGACAAAATGACGTGTAACACGATGGTAGCTTATCTCTGAGAGGAGATGTGGCATCTACATTCCTCTGGAATGTGTTACAATGAGGCTCAAGGGTCTTTTTATTATTGAACAATAAGAGAAAACCCTATGTTATCACCAATAAAATTTCATTTTTTATTAGGAGAGTCATTTAGCATAGGTTTCATCATCTTGGAAAATTAATTCATGAAATTGATGAAATTTTATGAATGGGTCATTATCTTAAGTTTAGAGAGTCCCACTTGTCATTTCATCATGGTCAAATCTATCAAAATCCACCAAAGGTCTCCATGAATTAGTTTAAAATTTGGTTGTGGCCACCTATTTGTCTTTTCCTGAGTCCGCAATGAAATTTACAAAAAACAGGTTGTTTTCGCTAAAGACTCACTTGACCAATCCATAGCGAATTTTCCAGAATTATAACGGAAACTGCTATGAAATAATTTTTTTCTACACTGATAAAGGAAATGGTGAGGTGTCGAGTCTTTAGAGGTTAAAGGTCAATTTTAGATCACGTGATCAATTAGAAGAGTCATGCAACATGAATAATCATAAGTGGTCACTTTTGAAAGTTGTTTTCTGTCAATTTTCCTTCTACCTCTGTGTATAGTTGTTGTTATCACCCTTCATAAGTCTGGCTTTGTTTCCAAGTTTCTTGTTGTGCAATTCTTTTCTTTTCGGGTGTCAAAGTATCAAGAAGGCCAACGCAGTGT
This sequence comes from Pinus albicaulis, assembly GCA_034641835.2. Lineage (NCBI taxonomy): Eukaryota > Viridiplantae > Streptophyta > Pinopsida > Pinales > Pinaceae > Pinus > Pinus albicaulis. The sequence goes on along the minus strand of CM076570.1, from coordinate 1,608,928,346 downwards.
TAAGAGGGATGGCCATGGAGAAGAAGACTAATAAAGGGGGATTGGTTGTAAAGTATGAGCCCATGGATATAAAATTTCTCAATGAGGACCCTAGCTTTGCAGAAGCCTTTAGCAGTGTTGGGTGCATGAGATTCTGCCATAAATTACAACGTTTTCATGCCCATTTTTCAAAGGAATTTGCAGTGAATTTCATGGGAACTACATCAAAGGTGGATGTGTTGAGTTTTGTGGTTTCACCTGAAATAATTTCCCAAGACACATAGATTCCGAGGATGGGAGAAGAGTGGTTTAAAGCCACTAATTTCAAATTATAGAACTATGATGAATTCATGAAACCTGAACACATTGGAGTAGATATGACATCTAGAATCCCAAGGAGTTGCCTTAAAGAAAACTACTCCAAACTACTGCTTATAATTCAAAAATACTTCACATGTGAAGGAAGGTTCCATATGGTTTATTAGTATCATTTTAGGCTCTTGTAACATTTCAATGGTAATAAATCTGTAGACCTTCCATTTTTCTTATTTAGAATCCTAGGCAAGATGTCAGATAAAGTTCAAGCTAGGCCAGAAGGTAGTGAAACTTCAATTTTTCATCATGGGTTAATTAAGCTATTGGTGTTGGAGGATTTGAAAAAGATGAAAACTGGGCCACATTCCTGTTTCATAGTGGTTATGAAGTAAATACATTAACACCCAATAATACACCTAAATCAAAAGCTACTTCTTCAAGCAAGAGTGACAAACATATAGCTGAAATAGAGGGTGGAGTGTAAAAACTCTGGTAAACTTTATAAGTATATATTATTATTGATAAAAGATGAGATATGATTACAATGGGGAATCACCAAGGCTTTAAATATAGCCTTATGGTGTCCCTTAGCGAAGAGGCATGATCTTTGATCATGCCCTTTCACTTAATAAAACCTAAGATAACTATATCTAACTAATAATTAATAAATATACATAACATTGCCCCTCTCTTAAAGATGCTTTGTCCTCAAAGCATACGTAATGAAGGACATCGTTGATGAAAGCCTAGGTTTCTCGAGTGGCGAGCTCTTGCTTCCCACATTTTAAAAAGATCGTGGAGCATCTTCTCGAGTTCAATATTTTGTTGATGTGGATAGTGAAAAGATCTGATATCGACAGGGTCGGATCCTGTCTTGACTTCTATTGGATGTTTGATTTTCCTATCTGGAGGCACTTTTATGGGTAGATCCTCGAATACTTTTTCGTGTGTCCAAACTAGTCCTTGTTCTTCTGGTGACTCTTCGTGGCTCCCTTTTGAAGATAACATTTCTAACTGATGACATTGTACTGTAGATGTTGGCGCTCCTATTTGAATCATCTTCGTCATCAGAGAGGAAGATACGACTTGATCTTATGGGGCTTGGAATCCATACAACCTGTGTTTCTGCCCTTTCCACTTAAAACTTATAAACTGCTTCTGATGGTTGGCAGAATAAGTACCTAAAGTTTGTAGCCATTGAATTCCTAAGACCACATCTACTCCTCGTAATGGAACGGTGTAGAATGGAGATTCTAAATGAAAGTTTTTTATATGTAGTTTGACCTTATGGCATTTCCCTACTTGCTCAATCTTCTTACCATCGGCCACCATTACCTTCATATTAGGCATGGGGAAGGTAAATATGTTAAGTATTTTTGCCATGGTTGAATCTAGAAAATTGTGGGTACTGCCAGTGTCGACGAGAACCATTACGTTGTTGTTCTTGATATGTCCTCTTAACCTTAGGGTTTGAGGTTGTGATATGCCTGTCATAGCTGATAATGACACTTGTGGAATAGTTTCGCCATCCACTTCTGGAGAGAACTCTAAGTTGTCTTCTAATCCTTCTATATATGAATCATTATTGTTAGCGTCATTAGTTGCTTCACAACTGTATAGATTTTTCGCTTTTCCATTAGCACATCTGTGCTTAGGGTCCCAGTTTTCACCGCAACGTTTGCACTTGCCCTCTCTCATTCTTTGTTTTTCCACACTAGATTTTTCTTCTTCACGAAGATGGAGTGGGACATATTTTGTGTCATCTATATTTTTAGATTGAGGAAATCTTTGTCTCGAATATACTTTTTCTGGTTTTGATAATCTTTCAAATTTCTTTTCAGCAGCTTTTGCTTTTTGCCTTGCTACTTCTACTGATGTAACTTCATGAAGTTCAAGCTCTTCTTGTATATGGATTTTAAGTCCTGAGATGTAAGACTGGATTAGACGAGATTCTGACAATCCCGGTACTCGTGTTGCCAAGGTCTCCCATTCTCTAGTGTACTCATCCACATCTCCTTTTTGGCATAATTTGATAAACGTTGAAAAAAACTTTTCTTCTTTTATGCCTTGAAACCTTTTGAAGAATGCATCCTTAAATTTCCTCCAACTGATAGCAAGCATCGTCTTTTTCCACCACATATACCAATTATATGCTTCTCCTTCCATTTTCATGGAAGCATGCTTAATTTTTTTGTCATCACTAGTAATGTCATAAATCTCAAAATATTCTTCCGCTTTATTAAGCCATGCAACGCTATTTTTTTCATTACCATCAAACTTGGGTAGCTCGATTTTGGCTTTTCGCTGATATGCTAATGGTGGAACAAGAAGAGGATATTGATTAGCAAATGCATTCCAGAGCTGCTTATTTTGAAAATCTGCATTACTATCTTCTTGATGATGTGGGGAATCGGTTTTTTCCTGATGCTCTTTTGAGTTCCCTGAATCTGCGGAATTGTTTTGTTGATTTTGTTCCATGTTAGGAAATATTGGGGATTGTGTCTGACTTAACTTATCTATCTTATCATTTAGCTTATTGAAGAGTTATGTGGTCTCATGATGATTTAGCCACATTTGTCTTTCTATTCGATTTGTCGTGTCATGAACCTTTTTGATGTCGTCGGAGTGTCCTGCAACTGTACCTTCAAGATCGACTAATCTTTTTCCGAATTCTTCGGAATTATTATTGATTTGTTTCTCGAGATCCACCAATTTCTTCTAGAATTCGGCCATCGACATCGATGAAGACATTGAATGTGTATGAGGTGGGGAATATTTTTTTGCCAGTTTTTCCCTCTATCTTTTTTTTTAAAATTAATTAATTAATTAAATTAATTTTTTTTTGAAATAATAATAATAATTCTATACATATACATATACATATACATATACATATACATATACATATACATATACATATATATATATATATATATATATATATATATATAATTATGGGGAAAAAATTGTTAACCTTCAAAAGTCACGTTGTTTTTAAAAGTCACTTTGTTTTGAAAAGGCACGTTGTTTTGAAAAGGGGAAATGGGTTTTAATACCATGGGCAATTACCATGGGCCCAAAAACCACGAGCTTGTAAACCACGAGCAATTACTCTTCCTTTTTAATTTTACTTTGTCTTCACATGTACGTATATGTACTTCTTTATATATATATATCTCTTTTTACTTTTTCTTTTTCTTTTTCTTTTGGAACTATTTTCTTTTAAATATATATATATATATATATATATATATATATATATTATATATGTATTTCTTCCTTCTTATTTTTAGAAACAAATGTTGTTGCCCACAAGCACTTGGTTTTTAAAAAAATCTGCAATTCTGAAATTTTCTTGTAATTCCTTAATTCTGGGTGATCACAAAGATCCCGAAGAGCGATGGCTCCGATACCAATGGAGTGTAAAAACTCTGGTAAACTTGAATAAGTATATATTATTATTGATAAAATATGAGATATGAGATATGATTACAATGGGGAATCACTGAGGCTTTAAATATAGCCTCATGGTGTCCCTTGGTGAAGAGGCATGATCTTTGATCATGCCCTTTCATAATAAAAACTAAGATAACTATATCTAACTAATAATTAATAAATATACATAATGAGGTGTAAATGAGGATGAAATGAAGCCCATTGTAGAGCCCATGGATTTTGAAATAGAGCATGCACAGGAAACATAAGTGCCATAGTCCACACCTACAAATCGCAAGTCCAAGCGCATCAAGAAGAGTCATGGAAGGATAACAAGGAGCCAAACACTTGGGAAAGGCAACCTTGAAGACATTATTCAAGCTATAGACAAATAATAAACTCCAGTGGTCAAAGCTGTAGATATCAAAGGAAGAAAGAAGAAAAATAAGGGTCTTACTGGAAAAAAACTTGATTTCTCAGGAGAATATGTAGGGTTTATGTTCCAACCAAGAAAACCACTCACCGGGTTGCAGCTTGCTAAAGGTGTCATGGATAGTAAAAAGACTGAAATTACAGACAAAGGTAAGAAACCTATGGTAGAGGACATCATTGATTTGTCTCCAACAAAAGAAGAAATCATTGTGCAGAGGAAAGGAAAAGAGAAAAAGTGAAATTTTCAATCTGAAAATTATTACTGTAGTAACTGATTTATTTTGCCTACTTATTTGATAAGTTATCTACAGATGCTTCAATAAATTTTGAAATAAACACAGTTGCAGTACTTCACTCTAATCAAAATCAGAAGAACATAAATAACACATATAGCATAATACAAACAACCATATGAACACAATTATTTTTGGAGAATTGTCCCTGGAAAACCCCAATGTGGGAAAAACGGTGCAAAAAATGAGGGTTTGTATTTATCTTCAGCAGTGAAAAGATATTTTACAAAAGTATTGGTGAGCAAAATAAAATAGCATACATCTTATGTGAATTTTCCAGACACCCTAGATAAATTCCCGACACAGGGATGGCCTCCTAGCCCCTCTGTTTCATTTTGCGTAGCTTCTCTACCCAGTCGAGGGAGGGACTGCGTAACTCTGTGTGGAGGGCATGATGCTTCCGATCAACACTGCCTTCCCTTCACCCTTCTGCCTTATGCTTCTTCTCTGTCTGTTGATTTTTCCCTCCTTCTTTTGTCTTTGCAACCCCGCCTCTACAAATTCACCTACTGAAATCTAATTCTCTTACTTTAGAATCTATTTCCTTTGGGTACTGAGAATGTACCCGACTTGATTTCCAAATGACCCTCAAGCCTATTCTTATAGTCTTCTCACTGATGAATCAACGACTAGGATTATATCTTTAATCAATGGCTCAGATTAAAAGATGACTTGATCTTCGTTTTCGAGAAGATTCTCACTTTTCTTTATTAATAACCTTTAATTATTTAATTTCCCTAAGTTTAGACTTAGGGACCACATTAAAATAGTTAATTATAGGAGTTGAGTTATTGGATTATTGGATTATCTTGTGTTTTATTTTGAAAATTTTGATTTCGATGAAGAGATTTCTCTTCTCCAGAATTATTATTTTTATTTTGAAGATTTTTATCTTGATGAAGAAAAATCTCCTCATCAGAGTGATCATCTTTTTCTTTTTCCTAAATAACAAAAGAAGGCATCTTCTTCTCTAATATCCTACTAGATCTAAGTTGAACGTTATTAAGATCTAGTGGAGTTATCATATAAGTCTGAAAATTTTCCCCTCCATGTTATAAATAGGTTGTGCATTTTTATTGATTGGGTTTGGAAGTGGCTGAGCAGGTAGTTGGTTTGGCCTTTGTGGAAATGGTAATGAAAGTTTAGCCTTTCTTCCCATGTCCTAATAGAATTTGTTATTAAGCCCATGAACCATTTTAATGTTTCATCCTTAAGAGTTGCAAGAAACAATTTCAAATTTTGAGAATCGAGTAAGTAGTCATATGATCTACATAAAACTTCGAATTCAAATAGAAATGTTTCAGGATCTTCACTCCTTAATCAATGAAAATTGGGGAGGATGGTAGGTGAGATATTCTTCAATGTGGCAATTGTATCCTCATCTAATATATGAAATCCAATGAGATCTGCTTCTTCTCTATTTCCTCCTCCTTCTCTTCTTTCTTCTCTTTCTTCTCCCCTTCCTCTTCCTCTACCTCGACCTCCACCTTGTCCTCCATCTCCAATACTAGGTCTACCTCCTCCTGGTCCTAATTGGTCATCATTCAGATTGTGTACTTCTCCTTCTCCTTCTCCAACCACTGTAGATTCCTTAGAACTAGTCTAGGTTTCTAAATTTGGAATTATTTGTTCCTCTTCTGATTCTTCTGGTTCCTCTATCAATGGTATATTAAAGAATACTTCTTCTTCTTCTTCTCCACTATGGATTTCTAGCTCTTGGGCTAAGATTTGTTCTCCATTAGAGGTCAAAAATATTACACCTTCTGTTGGGGATCTAGGGTCTTCTTCTTCTATAACTGCTTCAATTGATGAAGTTGGAGAGTCTCTACACCTTAGGAAGTCTATGTATTACTTCTAAGAATGGAATACAAGTTTGGGTGAATTGTGTGGCACTACGAGGTCTTAATGGAGTGAGTGGTGTTGTTGGGATCAAACTTTTACCTCTAGCTACAAATCTACCTCTAGAATCTATTTCTCTATGCATGTCATTTTTTTATGTTTTTGTTGTTTTTTTTTAGATTAAGAGATAAGGCTCCTAATTACACTTAACCGACAATGACGGAAAAAAATTTAGTCAATTTAATGTCTTGAATTTCTATCGTAAATTATTAACTGGAGTTAGTAATCTTATGAAGTGCAAGTGCACTATATATGCTAGAAGCGTTTTCTTACTTAATTCATTGTGTTGATTTTATATGTTTTGGATTTTTTTTTAGGATTTTGTGTTTATCTTGAATGTCTAAATCGAATTGAGAAAATTAAAATTGATTTGTGAAATGAAATCTAAATTCAACTATCAAGGCTATGATGAGAATCCTATTTTAGCTTATCTAAAAGTTAACAATTGACTTCAAGAAAACTAAAGTTCTAGAAACAAGAAGGAACTTCAATCTTTTTGTATGTTTTTGGAGTTTTTATGTGAATGAAATTAAAAAAAAAGAAATCACTAAAAAGTAATCACTCTTAAAGAAAGTATTTTAATGATTGAAAGATAAAACTTGCAAGAAGGAAGAAAAGGAAACATTTATCTAAGAAAGGAAATTAATCTATGATAAAATTATATTGCATAAAAAGAAATTATTCTAAATGATAAATCTTAAGCTATATCAAATCAACCTATGCCGGCCACTATGATAAATTATTTCTAAATCTATTTAATCAATAACAAAACATCTATGTAAACTATCTCCAAGTCTATTCAATTATAAAAAAAACATCAATCCAAATTATCTCTTAGTCTAGCAAAACATCTATCTAAATTATCTCTAAACCTATTCAATTATAAAGTAGAGCATCTAACTAAATTAACTCTAAGCCTATTCAATTATAAATCAAACCATCTATTCTAATCAAAAGGAAATTCTGCAACTGAAAATAACAAGCAGTGAAGTAACAGTGTCAAATCTGATCATCTATACTATGGAAATTCGAAAGCAATTTGCAATGAAAATAAAAAGAGAGCATATGTCTATTGTACGAAAATGAAATATATATTTTAATCTACAAAGCACAAATGTAAATAGATTTTATCTATATTATCAATTGCAATAAGAAAACAAAGTAAACAAAGTTTATATTTATGTGGAAAACACAACAAGAAGCATAAGAAACTATATTATGAAATGATAGAAAAATAAACAATTAAACCTCTTATGTGTAGGGGCCCTACACAACATAATGGTTCTGAACTTATTCACAACTAGTTACGCATTGATGATTCCATAAACTCCTTCTCCTTTGCTTGATAAAAATAGAGTTTCAATATATGATAGTCTTCCAATAAAATTGAACTTGTTTCAAGTTTACACAACCCGATATTTATAACTGATTTGAATTGAATGTTTGAGGCTATCACGCCTTTGGAGACTAATAAAAATATGCATAAAACTCTAAACAAAAATGTGATTTTTTTTTCTTTCACAATTTTCTATGTGGAGAGAAAATCGTGAAGCTTAAGCTACTCGCTCGCTTGTTCTGGTTCTTGCTTTGACTGACCCTTTGACCACAATCCTAGGCACTTTCCTTCTTGATTCTGTACAGGTATATAGGATAGAATCCATGAATGGATAATTTCCCAATTGCCCATGTACTTCGTGTCTTCATTCATTATTCAGAACCTGTTAGACCATGGTGGTGGCTATAGAAACAAAGATTAGCTACAGAATTGCATGAATTCTGTAGCTAAATACAAGTTTTATTCAAATAATAAGAAAACTTTAAAAATGAAAAAGAGTTTATTAAGGTACCTTACTAGGCTAAAAATGTGCAAGTAAATACTTTCTTGAGCTTATGGAGTCTGACAAAAAGGAGGAAAATGCGGAAATTTATGAATCTTTACACTTTATGCAGAAATTATTTACTGTTAATCTGGTTATGCTCCTCCTACTTAGACAAGTTATTAACTGAATAAATTCAAGTTAAAATCAAAGAAAAACACATAACATATCTCCACCAATTCATATCTAGAACAAGTACATGCACACATAGACAAAGTGACACAATTATTTCTGGACAAATAGTACCCGGAAAAAACCCAATGTGGGAAAACCGGTCTCTGCCTACTGGAGGGTTTTATTATTAAGAATTTTCTGAATACAACAAGCCTAGGTTCCAGATCTGGAAAAATCGATAGATAGATAATAGATCCACAACTCATTGGCTAATCTAGGGACAAAATAGTGACTGATCCACACCCTCAAATGGGATTTACAGAACTCAGCCAAAACTAGGGCCTAGAAACCCCAGCGTTGCCCCTGAAACCTCTGTGTCATCCTATGAAGCCCCTTTGACCCTTAGCACTACTCCGTAAAGGTATGTGTTACCCCAGACTGGGTGACATAGGCCTTACGCTGCCCCTTAGGTTCTTTGTGTAACCCCTGAGGGCTTCCAGCTGAAAAATCATGCTATCCTTGGAGGGACTGCATTGTCCTTGCTGCTGCAGCTTCCTTGCTTCTCTACTTTGTCCTCTGAACTGATATCTGCCTCTTGTGTATTCTAGACCTTGAGATTAGATCATCTCCTTGGCCTAAATTCCCCTCTCTACAGCTGAAAAACTTCTGAGAATTCTTATCAAACCTGCCCTAGAATCTCAACTTAGCTTCAGTGCTCTACCTATGTGTGTCTTTACAAATGACCCCAAGCCTTTCCTTTATACTTTTATCATTGGGAAACCAACAACCAAGATTGAAACTTTAATCAATGGCTACGATTAAAAGAAATATTGATCCGTGTGACTTAAGGAAATTTCATCACATGTTTAATTAAATTCACTTTAATTATTTAAGTTTCCTAAGTTTTAACTTAGGAAATACATTAAAATAATTAATTAATTTAATATCTCCTAAACTAGATGAAATTTCCCAAATCAATTTTTGGGTCTTGTAGATCAAGTTTACTCTATTCCCTCCACAAAATTTGGGACTTAGAGCACAACTGATGCTACTCCAAATACACAAAATCTCAACAGAAAATGTAGTGAAATGGATGTCAAAATTGAGGTAGTGTTGAGGCTCTACAGTTTTGACCATGGTTTTGTTCCCTCAACTTAAATGGGGGGTTAATCCTTAATCCTAGTCTTGTGGTATCTCCCCTATTGAAACATGGTTTTATGAAGGACATTACTTGGCAAACCTCAATTTTGCTAGCATGGTCCTATTTTCCCGTTCCACATTTTTCACTCATCTTCGCACATTACAAGCCATATTTCATCATTTTCCCTCTCTAGATCCACATGACCAATGGGTCCATAAGGCACTGACACTCCCCCTTCCCTTGTCCACATATCTAGTTCGAGCTTGGAAATGTTTCCCCATAGGTTGATGCAACTAAAAAAAGGGTTAAAAGCAGGTTATGGCCACAAACAATAAACAAAAGAAAAATAAGATCATGAAATGAAAAATACGGTTGGGACATTTAATATATCACATAATAAAAAACCCAAACATGGGCTCTACCCCTTATCATGGTCATCAAATTGGTTCCTAGGGCCTCATGAGTGCCCCCACATCATCAAGGAATCCATGCATGTACCAAACCCTAGTGGGAGATAAACTACTTCACCTTAAGGGGGTAGTAACTACTTTGTATCATTCATATAATGCACTCATTTATTGGATCCCCGATGAGTAATACAAAGAAAAATCAAGAAAATACAAAAGACAAATAAAATATGGGTTGAAAAACAAAGGATGGGGTAGCTCATGTATCCACAATTTCTCCCTCCTACATCTATATACCCAATATGTGGGCATCCATCATTATTTGTATCCTTGTACACATGGAATTTTGCCTTCATATCCCTCTGACCCTATCTGTTTCATCATCACTCATATACCACCTATCTTTTGAAGGATGTACATCAGATATGTCTTTCCCCTTAGGGACTGGGAACACCTAATAGGGTCATTTATTAACGACTCCTAAATAGCGAGGTAATGATACTTTGACATCAAATCCCCAAATTCATAAGGGAAGCCTCATATGAAGTATCAATGTGTCATTGATTAACATGCTTGGTTCAATTATATGCACTAATGAATTATTATACCTAATGTCGAGGATGCAGCACTGGAGACTATATTAAAAGGTGGTTTCATCATGTGATGGGTATAATTTCATGTCATGGGTACCTCCATAACCCTAAATAGTCTACTCATTTCCCCAGCATTATCCAAAAGATGCTACACTTGGACCAATGTTCCCCAATTGGCTTAACATTTACCATGTGGTGCGGTAGTTGTGTTGAAAATAAAGTAAGAAATTCCTAATTTAATTTTTCCCACATTAATTAGGAGAAATTATAATTTCAATTTTAGTAAAATACACATAAGTAGTTAACTGATGTGGCATGGAATTGTCACTTAGTTAACTTGGTTGATTCAAGTTGGATGTACTTGATTTATGTTTAGTTATGACTCGCTGCTAATTTCTAGTAATCAGGTAGGGTAATTTCAGTTATTATGAGTTAAAATAGTTCTAATTGATTAAGAACTAGTGGAGGATCCAGTAGTGGGGTGTAACTTCAGCTGATCTTTCAGTTACATCATCAATCAGCCTGAAATAATTGATTCATGTAGATAACTTGAGTTACCCATTTGAGGTTGGAGTTCAAAGGAAATGTACTATTAGTAGTAGAATTATCCAAGTTGTACAAGTGGTGCATGCAGTCAGAGAAGGACCTACAAAAATTGCATAATTCCAAATGACAAATTTCCCTAATTAATAGGGGGGTAATTTCTTATTGAACAGTGCAAGGAAATAGGAGCTTGGGAAGGCATGAAATTGGTTCAGTATTTGCCAGGGTCAGTATGTGAAGCAATGAGATAGATTATATTAGTGCAGAGGTTTCTCAAGCTTGAGAAAGAATTGCATTTCTTCGCTATTTTATTTTAATGTAATACATATACGAAGGGGTTTTGAGTTTTTTCTTTCCCCTAGATAAAATTATGAGTATGTATGTTGAATATTGTATCATGTTTATGTTGTGATTTCTCAATCGATAATTTTTTTTTTCCGCTGATGAGTAGAGTAGATTCAAGTCTTTGTTTTGTAAATTACATAAGAATATTTAATCTACAAGGAATTTATACATGGTATCAAAGCAGGAACCACAATAGAGAAGATATTTTGAACTTGTTGTTTCAGGAGGATCGAATTTGTAGGATCAATTCTTCAAAGCTATCAGGATGGAGTTCTACATAATAAGGCTTGAGTATGCCCTTGAGGGAAGCTCAAATTATGTTGCTTGGAAGGACCGCATGGAGGCAATCCTGGAAGACAATGGGTTGAAAGAAATCATTGATCATTATATCCAAAAACCAGTAGCAATTGATGTATAGGATCTAGAAGATTGGGAGAAGTGTGAAGCCAAGGCACAAAGGATCATATTGGAGGGAATATGAGACCATATTGTCTCTAATATCCATGGGAAAGAGACTCCATATGCAATGTGGCAAGCATTGACAGATCTAGTCTAGAACAGTAGTGAACACATGAATCTGACACTCAAGGACAAGTTCCATAATATCAAGATGCAGAAGGGCAACACAATACCACAGTACTTGAGAAAGTTCACATAGTTTTGTGATAAAATTGGGAGTGTTGGTGTTATATTTTTAGAAGATGATCTGGTAACCCTAGCATTTCTATGCCTTCCCAAGAGTTGGCACAACTACTAGGATTCAATAAATGGGAGGGAGAAGCTACCAAATTGGGAATGATTGATGTTGGATTTAGTGCAAGAAGAGATAAGGTGGACCATCATAGATGGAATGTCATCCAAGTTTGATGATGTGGTGAACTATGCTTTGGTTGAAAGGAAAATAAGGGGTAAGGGAATAAATCCCAATCCAAAGGGGATTCTAGGCAAGGCATCAAGAAGAAATACTTGTAGAAAATCAAGTGATTTCACTGTGATGAACTAGGACACTTATATGCCATGAAGTGTCCACATAAGAAGGTTGGAAATAATTCCTCAAGAGGAGTAGCAGGTGAATCTTTGGCTTCCCAAGTCAAGTTGGACTTCACCCTCATTACATGCTTGGAAAGCAAAGTGATGGGTAGTGTGTGGTATCTGGATAGTGAGGCTTCATTCCATATGACGAGAAACAAATAATTTTTCAATGACTTGGAGGAGACGGATCAGTAGATGCACATCGATATGGGAGATGATGAAGGTATAACATGACCAGTATTGTTACAGTTACTTTTTAGAGGGAGTCTGTCTCCCCTATCAGGCTCAAGGATGTGATGTATGTACCAGGTTTGAACAAGAATCTTGTTTAGGTAGCAGTATTAGAAGGTCGTGGCTATGATGTGATATTGACCAAAGGGAAGGCTTTCCTGCAACACATCACCTTGGGACAAGTGAAGAATATTGGGGTTCGAGTGAAGAACCTTTACAAATTAGATGTAGGATATTGTGCAGCATTGAGCACAAAAGAAGAGAAGGTGTAGAGCTGAGACATCGATGAATTATGGCATAGAATATTGTTCCATTTTCACCATGGCACTTTGGAGATCATGCAGCCAATTTCTACAGGACTTCCCAAAGGTGTACTAGAGAATAGAGATACATGCAAAGGGTGTAAATTGGGGAACTAGTACATGAAATACACCTTCAATGATCGGGATAGTAAGGCACAAGCAATCCTCGAAAGGATTCACTCATATATGTGTGTGTGCCTTTCTCGATAGCCTCCATGACCAAGAACATGCATTATGAGATATTTTTAGATGATTTCTCATGGAAGCGTTGGATTTTATTCATGCAGAAGAAAGGCAAAACATTCTCCTATTTTGTTGCATTTAAATAACTTATTAAGAATGATACTGGCAGGAAAGTGAAGGCTCTTAGGAGCGATAACAGTGGATAATGTGTTGAATGAGTTTAAGAATTTCTATTCAAAAGAAGGAATCCGATGGGAGTTGAAAACCCCTCATAACCCACAACAAAATGGGGTGGTTGAGAGGAAGAAAATAAGTATTATGGGAAATTTATGGGCAACGTTACATGAGCATAGCATACCACTGCACTTGTGGGTTGAAGCATGCAACATAAATGTTTATTTGCAAAACATGATTCCTCACAGGGTTCTTGGCATAAGTTACTACACCAGAGAAAGCTTTTTCAGGGAAGAAACCAGATTTTTCACACTTCAGGATATTTGGATCATTAGTTAATAGTCATGTTTCCAAGGATGCAAGGAAAAATCTAGAGCCTATAGTTGAGTTGGGCATATTTGTGGGATACACTGAAACAACTCACAACTATCATGTGTACTTGCCATCTATCAGGATGAAATGGTCAGAAGAGATGTAAAATTTGATGAGGAGAATGCAATGAGTTGTTATCTTGAGAAGGAGATTTAGTTGCAGCCTAGTCAGGAGCTTTTGGCTCCAAAGGAAGAACATCAGGAAGTTGTGGAGTAGCCACAGGAAAAGGAGCAAAGAGTGGAGACAACCACCCAAGCAGATACATCCATAGGAGGAAGGAATCAAAGTAGGGAAGTTGAATAATTGGTTCATGATGCAAGAGAGAATGTGGGAGAACCCACATCGCAAGCAGGTAGAGGAGGCCACTGGATCGGTACACTAGCTACATGGCTCTCATGTGCGAGCTTGTAGAGACTAAACCATCCTCATTCGAGGAAGAAGTGTAGAAACTAGTTTGGGTTGATTCCATGGTAGAGGAATATGAATCGATCGTCAGAAACAATGTTGGGGAAGTGGTCCCAATACCAGTAGACAAGTCAGTGGTGAGTTCCAAATGGCTTTACAGGGTAAAACATGCAACAAATGGTAGCATAAAGAAGCACAAGGCCAAATTTATGGTCAGAGGGTTCTCTCAGGTGCAGGGAATTGACTATGAGGATACATTTTCTCCTGTAGCAAGGTAAGCTTCAATCAGGTCAATTCTAGCACTTTTAGCACAGATGGGATGGACGATCCATCAGATGGATGTGAAGACAAAATTCCTCATTGGAGTGATTCAAAAAGAGGTTTACATTGAGAAACTAGAAGGATTTGAGACCTTCAACACAAATTCACATGTGTGTAGACTCAAGCAAGTGCTATATGGATTGAAGCAAACACCCCATTCTTGGCACACCAGGATCAACAACTATCTCACGAGGTTAGACTTCACCAAAAGTGAAGAAGATGAAAAAATTTACCATATGGTTGTTGAAGGTAAATTATTGATTATAGTATTATATGTTAATGATTTAATTTTGACCAGAGATGAGAAGTTGATCATTCCTTGCAAAGAGGATCTTGCAAGATAATTCGAGATGAAGGACATGGGGTTCATGCATTATTTCCTTAGTTTGGAAGTATGGAAAGGGGATGAGGAACTGTATGTCTCTCAAGGTAGGTATGCAAACAAAATATTGAATAAGTTCCACATGGAGAAGAGAAAACCTATGGAGACTCATCTAGCAGGGAATTGGAGGAAGGAAGATGTTACTTCAGGTGAAGTAGTGGAGGCTACCATATACAGATAGCTTGTGGGTTCACTTATGTATTTGGTAAGCACACGACCATACATGTTCTATGCGGTTAACTATCTTAGTAAAGAAATGGTTAATCCAGCCAAAATTTATTAGAAGGTGGAAAAGCATGTGTTGATATACCTCATAGGCATCACTCAATTTGGTCTTCGGTATAAACGAACATAGGGAGTGAATCTATAAGGCTTCACCCATGCATATTGGGTGGGGAGTCGATTAGATAGGAAGAGCACATCAGGAGGCATTTTCAATGCTGGGTTAGTAGTAGTTTCTTGGTACAACAAGTAGCAAATATATATTGCACTCATCTTAAGAGCAGAAGAGTACATGGCTGAAAGTCAAGTAGCATGTGAGGCTATTTGGATGAGAAAAAATATTGTTGGGTTATTTGGTCAGAATATGGGTCCTATTGTGATTTACTGTGACAACCAGAGTTGTATCAAACTCTTTGAGAATCCATTATTTCATGATAGATCTAATCATATCAACATCCGGTATCACCATCTACGAGATTGTGTGCAAAGGATAATCATGTTCTTGGAATATATTCCTACATACTAACATGACGTAAACATTTTGACAAAGGAATTTTCAAGATGAAAATTCGAGTTTCATAGAGGAGGGATCGAGGTATGAGATAATCCATTTCTTACTGAGAGGGAGTCTTGAAAATGCAACAATAAATTTCTAATTTAATTTTACCCAAATTAATTAGGAGAAATTCGAATTTCAATTTAAGTAAAATACTTGGAGGTAGTTAAGTGAGGTGACGTGGCCTTGTCACTCAGTTGACTTAGTTAATTCGAGTTGGAGACATTTTATTTGTGTTTATTTATGAGTGATTTCTAATTTATAGCAATTAAGTTCATTTAATTTGAGTTATTATGAGTTAAACTAGTTCTAACTAATTAAGAACTAGACTCTAGTGGAGGGTCCAGTAGTGGGGTGTAACTTCAATTGATCTTTCAGTTAACTCATCAATCAACTTGGAATAATTTATGCATGTAGATAAATCGAGTTACCCAATTGATATTAGGGTTCAAGGGAAGTGTACTATCAGTTGTAGAATTATCCAAGTTGTACAGGTGGTGCATACATTCAGAGAAGGGCCTACCAGAATTGCGCAATTCCCAATGAGAAATTTCCCCAATTAATAGGTGCTAATTCCTTCTTGAATATTGTAAGTAAATATGAGCTTGGGAAAGTAGGAATTTGGCTAAGTATTGGCCAGAGTTAGTCTGTCAAGAAGTGAGATATATTATACTAGTGCAGAGGTTGCTCAAGCTTCAACGAGCATTGTATTTCTTCTCTATTTTTTGATTAATACAATACAGATAGGAAGGGCTTTTGAGTTGTTGATTTCCCCTAGATAAAATTCTCAGTATGTGTGTTAAATATTGTCTCATGTTTATGTTTTTATTTATCTATTTATTAATCTCTTTCCATTGATGAATAGAGTATATTCAAGTCTTTTGATTTAGTAAATTACATAAGCAGATTGAATCTACAAGGAATTTCTACAAGTTGATCCAAGGCCCAGGGGAGGTATTGTATTACCCCTTGAGACTTGGGAGTGTTGTTGCTGCTACAAAACCCTCCAAAATTTTGGATTATATCTAAATTTCAAAGCCTACTTCTATCTTGCAATTTGTTGATTCTAGTAGTAGGGGTCATATAATGCATATCCTTTAAGTTTTCTAGTCCCTTTGTGAAGAAAAATAAAGTGTCATATTTTGGCATGGGAAGTGTCGCATATCACAAAAGTGGAGTTATGGGTCATTTCAAGGGGTAAATTTGGTGTCAATGTGTCCTATTTATGATATATACCTGTATTAGACTCACTCCCAAAGTTTCACACATTGTTGCACTAGTGTCGTCACTTTCATCGCAAAGTACATCCTACGTGTCACACTTGGAGGAGATTGTTGTATTGATGTCGCATTGAGGGGATAATGTTGTTCTTGTGTACTGAGTGTTCAATGTTGTGTCATCAATTTTTATGAGTGTGTGTGATCATTCATAATTCTAATCCTAGTTTCACTTCTACCTCATTGACCCCACACTTAGTCAAATTCTGGAGAGCTTTATTTTCGATCAACTTGACCTCACTCAGCTTGATTTAACTATGCATTACATAGTAGTAAGCCTCAATTTGATCCCTTGCCTCATGGAACTGCGTAATGCATAGTATTTTCCTCAAAGGGCTACGCATTGGGAAGTCACAGTGCTCAACCATGTGGTGAGCCTTGGTATTGCACCAAGAGTGCTGCAACTCCGAGGGGCTGCCCTACTTTACTTTATCAACTCGGGGTTAGTACAAAATTTGAGGTGAAAATGATATATACACAAAAGATGCATTATGTTCATGTCTTCCTCTTCCTCTTTACGAAATGATGCTACTTCTAGGGGTTCTCAGTGAAGTCTGTCACACTTTAATGAAACTAAACTAGATTGCACAAAGGAAATGATAGAATTGGAACTAATTTAATGTGCATGAAGGAAATGACTATAAGAAAATAAATTAAATTGCTGAAAATAAATGGTAGGAAGGAAACTAATTTAATTTGTAGAAAACAAATAACAGAAAGGAAACTAATCCTGAACCACACTTAACTTGGCCAAATAGCTAAATGCACTCTACTTATCCTATGATCTATCTACCATGCTTATATCCATGCAACTAAGCTATCCATGACTTAATTCTAATTAAAAAGATTTAATTTTCAGCTTAGAGGGAAGAAAAGGGCTAAAAGAGGCTAATAGGGGGTTTAACACATGAAACAAGGTTTGGAAGCAGAAAGAGGGGGTTAAACCCTTATAAAAATTTATGATAGCGTGAGAAATGAATTTGGAGCGGATAGAACTCAAAAATGCAATGGCAGAGTGTGATGGAGGACAAAAGTTGCAATGTGAGATGTTGCAATTGCAACTTCGCAAGTTTAAAGGGATAGCGGTAAGGATTAACAAGAATGAAATAAGTTCTGCGAAGTGCGAAGTGTGATGTAGCGAATCGCAATATCGCAAGTTTAAAGGAATAGCAGTGAGGATTAACAAGAATGAAATAAAATGTGCAAAGTGCAATTGTCGACGTGGTAAAAGTTGCGGGCTGTGATCTGCGATGTGGTAAGTTCTGCGAAGTGCAATGAGTGACCTGGCGGAGTTATCGCATCGGCAGAATAAGCGGTAAGCGTTATGTGAAAAGTTAAACTGTGCGATTTTTGATTTGCGATTTCGCAATATCGCAATCACAAGAATGAGCGGTAAGTGTTAAGGTAAAGGCTAAAGGATGTGAAGTGAAATTTGCGATGGCAACGTGGCGGTGGGACTGACAGTGGGGCGCGCTTTTGCAATATCGCAATTACAGGAACCAACAGTAAGTGTTAAGGGAGAAAAGGTAAACGGTGCGAAGTGCAATTTGTGATTTCGCAATATCGTAATCACAAAGAACAAGCAGTAAGTGTTAAAGGTAAAAGGTAAACAGTGTGAAGTGTGATTTTAGATTTCAAAATATCACAATTGAAAAGAATGATTTGTAAGTGTTAAAGGTAAAAGGTAAATGGTGCGAAGTGCGATTTGTGATTTCACAATATCGCAATCGCAAGGAATGAGAGGTAAGTGTTAAAGGTAAAAGCCAAATGTTGTGATTTTCGAAGTGAAACGTACGGTGGTGGGAGACTCAAGGAGCAAAGGATGAGGTCAGGTTTTCGGTGGTTTTGAATGGTTTTTCATGTGTTTTGCATAAAAATGGTAAGGCAGTCGTTAACGTAGAAAAGCAAAGGAATATGGCTTGAAGGGCTTAAGTGCATTAGGAAAAAGGGTAAGTGCAGGGTTAAGGTGAGAAGGAAAGGAGGGGAATGGAGGTGTAAGAGGAGTGCTCAGAAGTGAAACACACCTATGGGTTCATGCATAGGAAACATACATAAATGCTTGATAAAAAAGCGAAAGAGAGACTCGGACTTGGTAATACAATTTCTTCCCGAAACTCAAACAGAAAGAGGGTGGAAAATCCTCTTGTAATTGCTCTTTGTTGTCTCCTCTGAGTCTTTATGTTAAAATACTTATAAAAATTATTAATAATTCATGATTTTATGCACTCAACCTTATATTAGGCACTCAGATTATGTTAGCATTAATCACCACCTATACTAGCATCATAAAACCAAATAACAATAAAAATGCAAGAAAAATGTATCTAAGAAGGCAAAAAGGTGACTATTAACCCCTCCAAATATTTCTAATGATGGAGCTCATCATCACCCCCCTACTGAATGGTTGCTCATCCTTTGAGCACATAATCCTCCTCCTGCATTTCCTTTAAGGCTCTGACAACCCCCTAATTTCCTAAGGAATAAGTGTGGGAATTTCCCCGAGGGGGTAGAAAACATTATTCTTTTCTACATTCTCCCATTCTTTATCTTGTGCATTTGTGTCCATTTAATTAGTCAGCCCCAACAACAAAGTTGGGTTGATTTTTAGTCCCAACCACTGGATATTTTTGGCCTGCATGGCCCTCTTGTATAATGGTGCCCTTTCCAATGCATCCCTCAGTCTTCCTAGAGTATGGTACTCATTGTTCTTGAGGTTGTAAGGGAGGTTGTTCCATCTCCTCTGGTTGGCCATAATGCACTCATATTATATCTCCCTAGAAACATCATCAAAGTTCCCTATTACCTATGTTTGAGTATGAAGGTAGCTTTCAACTAGTGCAAGGTCCCTTTCAATCTCTCGTCGGTTAAGGATAACTCCTCTTGGGTTGAACAATTATGGTCTGATATGTAAGGGTTCTCTATTTCTTCTTCTCATGACTCTCCATATCTATTTTTCTCTAGTGTTCTCATTCATCATCCAAGATACTAAATCCATCAACTGCATATCCCCCATTGTAGGATTGGGGTTCCAAGTATCCAAATTTGTCAGCACAAGGTTATGCACATAAAAATTTGCCATCTTTTCTTGATCCTCCATGTTAGCTTGTTTGTAGAAATACATGAATTGCCTACAATCCTTGAAAGGTAGGGATCCATGGGAGGTTATATTTTTTATATCAAATAGGAGTCATTGCTCCTTGAGGTATACAACATATGATTCAGAAGGGAATCCTTGCTGAAGGGCTTCTATGCATAATTTTGCTGTGGTGGTTACTTTCTCCCCTTTTTTCTGCAATTGCTCCTTTAGTGCTACATTATCTACCTGTTCCTTCTGCAACTGCTCCTTCAGAACTATTTCTTCGATTCTTTCCTCCTCCCTTGGTGATTCTTCAATGATAATTGGGATCGTGGGAGGATTTTCTGGCTCTCTCCGATTTATCCTCTAACTCTTGTTAGCTCTAAAATACATAGAGGTCTGCCATTTTCTCTTTGCGCTTAAAGGAGATAAGGTGGCAACTACCTCTTAGTCTTGAGGGAATGTGGTGTTGTGCCGTGAGTCTGCTTCTTGCTCACTTTCTTCTACCTCTATGACTTCTATTGCTATCTCTTCTATTTTTTCTTTGGCCCTTTGTCTCTTCCTCTTCGTCTTCTAGTCCCTCTTGTTCCTCTTCTTCTGGTTCTTCTTTTGGTTCTTCTTCTTCTTCTAGTTCTTCCTCTTTTTCTGGTTCTTCTTCTTCGGCTGGTTCTTCTTCTTCTCCTGTTAGGCTAGAAGTGGAATTCTGCCTTGTTTGGGTTGCTACAAAATCTTCCCTGCTCATATTTATGAAAGAGGACCAGGCCATGACACTGTTCTGCTGTTGCTTTTGCATGCTGTTTAAATATGTAGCCAAAACTCGGCACTGCTATGCTGCGGCTCCCTTTGGTCTCTTTCCCTAAAAAATTCTCAATTCACTAGTTTGGATGAGACGAGATCTCTTTTTATTAGATTGCGCAGCTAATTTTGAGCGCTTATGTAACTTGGCTCAACTCCAATTTTCGTTAGAGACCGTTGTTTCCTACTCTTTTTATTTCATGATGGATTGTGTGTTTCCTCCCCTCATTATTCTCTACTCCAATTGATTTAAATTATTTTATTTTGCATGCACAGGTGGTGTGTCTTTGCAGTTATCCTCCAGTCATATTTCACGATGGTGGCCAAGCTAACTGGCCAACTTTCTGCCCCTTAAACTCTAAGTGTGAAAATTTAATTATTTCTAGATATTATGGATGCATAGCGAGGGGTGAGAAGTTATACCTGAGTTTGCCTATTGTGGTCAAGGCGTTTGTAGGAGCTGGAGGTTGGAGACAAGCCTTTTAGATGTTGTGTTCTTCACCATATTCATGTACTCTGAATGAGCAGCTTGTTGAATGAGCAGCTTCCTGAGTGAGCTACAAATATTTTATTTTTGTTTCTCTTTGCTATGGATGTCGTGTGGGGTTCTTGAGAATCCATGGGTGGAATTATCATTCTCCTAGAGTCTGTTGTGTAGCTTTCCTTTTTTTTCTTCTTGGCAGTACATGAAAAACTGTCTTTGAAGGAACTTCCTGATGTTTGTAGTAGTATGTGTGTTGCTTCTTTCACTACTTTGTGCTCAGGAATGGAGGAATGTGGTGCATGGAGGTGGTGGAGGAAGTTATGAAGATGAATGAAGTGAATGATTGGATGGATGGTAAAATAAAAGAAAGGAAAAGAAGATGAATGCTTCCCTGGGTTTCTAGAAACCATTAACAACCTACAAAATAGAAAACATAGAAAACACATAGATGCAGATGTATATTTTTGTTTTTGTTCCTTTTTTTTTTGTAAGAAAGTGGGTTGCCTCCATGGAGGTTTTCAACCCACAAAATTTCCTTGGGCGCCTCAGAGAGGTTTTCACCCACGGATCTTCATTCGCTTTCTCTCTCTCTCTTTTGTTTTTGAGCAAGTGAGTTGCCTCCATTGAGGTTTTCAACCCACAAGCTTATTTATTTTTCTCTCTTTTTTTTATGAGGTGTGGGAAAATATGGAGTTTCCCATCACATACACCTCTTTGCTGATTTAATTTATGAACTCAGCCTTTGACAAAGGATTCATGCAAATTTTAAGTCTATGACCATTGACAAGCAAGGGGATTCCTTCCTCATCTATGGTTCTGATTTGAACTGTGCCATTATCAAAACATTTTTCCACTGTGTAAGGTCCTAACCATCTTTTCATCAGCTTTCCTTTAAAATATTTAAACCTTGAATCATACAACAACACCCAATATCCTTCTTGGAAGGTCATTTCTTTGATGTTCTTTTCATGCCATACCTTCCTTTGTAGCTGAACTACCTTTGTGTGAAGACGTGCTTACATTCTGAACTCATCCAATCCATTTAGTTGCAACAACCTCTCTTTTTGGGCATTTGATAGATCTATATTTAATTCAGCTTTCATTCTTAAAGTATTGAATTCGAACTCAACTGAAAGGAGAGCTTTCTCACCATAGAATTGTTCATAAGGAGTGAATCATGCTGTTGTCTTCCAAATAGTGAATCATGTTGTTGTCTTCCAAGTAGATTCTACCAATCTGTATGCCCAATCTTTTCTACTGCTTCTCACAACCTTGGTGAGGATTATCTATAAAGCTTTGTTAGTTACTTCTACTTGGCCATTCGTCTGAGGGTGATAGGCAGTAGAAGTTCCATGCTTAATCTTGTGCTTCCTCAAAAGATTCTCAATGATGTGAGAGGTGAATTGTGCTCCCTGATCAGTGACTATTTCTCTAGGGTATCCAAATTTGTAAAACACATTCTCCCTCAGAAATTCTGCTACTTTCTCCTTGGTTGCTACCTTCACTCCATTTGCTTCAACCCACTTTGTCAAGTAATCATTGCATACTATGATATACATATTTTGTTCGGATGGTGGATCGATAGGTCCAACAAAGTCCATGCCCCACTTATCAAATCACTCAAGAGCCACCTGAGGGTGTAAAGGAATTTCATCCCTTTGTGTGGGTTTCCCCATCCTTTGGCACTGGTCACACCTGTTGGTGTATCTTGTGGAATCTTGGTGAAGGGTAGGCCAATAGTATCCTGCCTAAAAAACTTTGTAAGTAGTACTCTTTGCAGAAATGTGGCCTGCACATGGGCTGTCATGACATTCAGAGAGGATATCAAAAACTTCTTACTCCCTCACACATCTCCTTAGGATTTGATCAGGGCCTAGCTTGAAAATATTTCCCCCAATCCATGTGAAAGGGGCATTTTTTTTTATGATTCTTCTCCTCTCCCTGAATGAAATATTAGGAGGGAGTCTCTTAGCAACCAAGTAGTTGGCTATATCAACAAACCATGGTGAGAGTGTTCACATAGCAAATAGATGCTCATCCAGAAGCTAGTCATCCACCATTCCTTCTTCACTTGTAGGGAGAGATAACCTGGACAAAAAGTATACAACAACATTCTCCTTTCTAGGTTTATCTACAATAGTCAAATCAAATTTATGCAAAAGTAACAACCATCTAATTATTCTAGCATTAACATCTGGTTTTTTCATTAAATATTTGATGACTTCATGATCAGTGTGAACAAAGGTTTGATATCCAGTTACATAATGCCTAAATTTTTTCAAAGCATGGACAATGGCTAATATCTACTTCTCAGTAACAATATAATTCAGCTCGGCCTTGTACAAGTTCTTGCTTATGAAATAAATGGAAAAAGGGATTTTTTCCTCTAATTGTCCTAATGCTGCCTCTATAGCTTTGTTTGATGCATCAGTGTGGATGTGGAAAGGGAGAGTCCAATTTGGACCTTGGAGGATGGGGGAAGTAGTCAACTATTCCTTAATGAGCTCGAAAGCCTCTTGACAAGGACCAGACCAAATAAACTTACAATATTTGGCCAATAACCAAAATAATGATGAAGCCATCTTGCTGAAATCTTTGATGAACCTTCTATAGTAACCAGCTAAGCCTAAGAAACTCCTGATATCTTTCTAATTTTGAGGAGCAGGTACCCTTTTGATGATAGTGATTTTGTTCGGCTCTACCTGTATTCCTACTTGGGATATGGAGTGACCTAATACAACCCCTACTTTCTTCAGGAATTCACACTTTTCTGGGCTTAAGGAGAGATGCATCTTAATGCACCCCTTAGTAATTTACCCAAATTGGAGAGATCTTCCTAGAAGTCATCCCCATATGGTGTGAAATCATCCATGTAAATTTCGACAGAGTCATGGACTAACTCATAAAAGATGCCGAGGAAAGCTCTTTGGAAGGTAGCCAGGGCATTGCAGAACCCAAAGGGTAGGAATCTATAAGCAAAGGTACCCCAAGGGCAGGTGAAATTAGTCTTATCATGCTCTTCAAGGGTGATTTGAATCTGATTGTACCCATTGAACCCATCTAATAAGGAAAATAACTTCTTCCTCGCAAGGCCATCCAAGACCTTGTCTATAAAGGGCAAAGGGAAATGGTATTTCTTGGTGGCTTTGTTAAGTTATCGATATTTAGCACAAATTATGCACTTCCAATTCTTCTTTGGGACTAGGAAAAGAGGGGATACCCACTCACTTTTAGATATAGTATATATGAACCCTACATCCAATAGTTTCTGCAACTCTTCTTTGACTATGTCCTTCAGAGCCAGGTTCATCCTTCTTTGGGGTTGTATCACAGGCTTGCATCCTTCTTTTATGTAAATTTGATGTCTGCATACTGAAGGATGCACCCCTTTCATGTCCTTGTAATCCCAATAAAATGCTTCAATATTTTCTTTCAAAAGCTGGCATAGTTGCTTCTCTTCTTCATTCAAGAGGTTTGGGTTGATTTTTAGAGATTCGGATGGGCTAAACTCAATAACCTTGTTGGTTTCAGAGGTTGTCTCAACTGAGTGCACTTCCATCCAAGGTTGGCTTTCAGAATCTTTGAGTAAGGTTTCGAGAGGAGTGTTAGTGGAGGACTGGTTTTGAATGGCATGGTTGATGAGTTCATCTTCATCAAGCTGCCCCCCTCTACAAATAACATCTATGGTACACATAGAGGCAGTGTTATATAACTCATCTTCTTCATCCTCCAACCATATAGGGAGATCATGATCAGTGGAAGGCTGGGCTGGAGGATATAACACTAGTTATTTAGACAAAGGCCAATTTTTGATAGTCATGTTTCCGACCCAACAACTAATATAAGCATCTGCAGTGGCTAACAAATGTCTCCCTAAGATGAGAGGTATTATCACTCTAATAATTCTAAAGTTGTGAGATATTTGATTTAAAGTAAAATAACATTAGAGGTAGCCACAGACCAACTTTTAAACTCTAAGATCTAGCCTTCTTAGGGTTCAGAGAGGGCTCTCTCTATAAGATTCAACTTTCTTTTGATTACATGATATTAGGCTAGTTATGTTGTGCAAATTGGTTTTGGTTTTGTTTGGTTTGGTGAGAAAAAATCACTTAATGAGATGGATAGTGAGAGATTTTTTTGTCCATTGGGCTAAGGAGTCAAATGTCAAGTAGACAGGACTAGGATCAAGGTCAAAAAGTCAAATATTTTCAGGGAAAGATAGAAAAGTCATTGAAGATCTAGGAAGGCTAATTGGTGAAGTGTTTTGATCGGGATAAAGAGCAATCAAGGATTTTTTCATCCGGATAAGGAAGGAGTAGACAGTATAAAAGAGGGAGAAATTAAGCTTTCCCTACTCTAGAAATCAACAGAAAACATAGAAATTATAACTAGTTAAAGACATGGTGCTTTTAACAAATCCTGTAATAATACTCCTAGTTCATAATTCAAATTTAGAACACATATATGGATGCATGTAAAACATAAGAAGATAAACAAAGATAATATAAATTACTTCACTTCAATGGCTCATCACATGAATCCTGACATATGATGCTAGATGATTTGATCTAGTCTGCTACTTGAACTTGCTACAAAAAGCCTTCAGGTACAGCAAAAATGACCATAGAAATCTTCAGCGATTTATTCCACAATAATACTTCAAAAGATGAAGTATATATACAAAAATGTTTACAAAATATCCTAGAATAATCATAGGATTTTTCTAAGGAAATAAAATATCTTTTACAACAAATAGTGACAACTGCTTAACAACTTAGCAAGTTGTCCTATTTATCCAAATAAAATAGAAAATGTTGTTGTGGATTGGGTTTAGCTGGCTGCTTTGCTGCCTTCAACGTTGGCACAAGATATTTCAAATATGTTTTGAAATATTATCTTCCTTCCGATACTCTTTAACCACTTATACACTTTAACTACTGTAAAACTGCCTTACTGCTGTAATTTTCTGTTTTCACTGTGTGAAATCAGTAAACTATTTTTATCCTTTTTACTGCAATTTGAATTTTTACAGTAAGTTAGTGACTAATTCCCAAGATTATTCATCAATAATTTTAATATTTTTCAACTTCCTAAAGTTTTCATATGCCTCAGAAAATCTAGCAAAAGGTGGTTTTATAACAAATAAGTGTTTTATCTCATGTTGAAGATAAAACAAGTCTTCAAAACTTTTAAGTAAAACCTTTCCTATAGGAATTCCTTATCCCTTTGTTTTGTCTACCTGCTCTTTTGCATGATCTCTGATCTTCTTGTTATAGTCCTCTTGTGGCATGAGTTTATCATTAATAACTAGGATGTTTGGCAAAGCTATTTGCCTCGAGGTCTCAAATTTGACCTTGAATTTGGTTATAGCTATGTTCATGTTTTCACATTTTTCTTCTAGCTACTTCATTAAATTCTTCTTTGAAATTACTTTCATTATTTCAAGGATTGTCTTTGTTCTATCAATAATTTCTATCTCCTCAAGTTCTTGTTTGTTCTTACTGTTAAGAAATTTGATTAGTTCTAGGGCTTGCTCAGGTTTGGCTCCTAGTTCTTCCTTTGTTTTCTGAATCTCTGCTTAGGCTGCCTTTAGTAAATCCCTTTGCTCATAAATCACCTGTATTGCTGGCCAAACATCATTGATGCAGTTAGAATCCTATACCAATAGGTGTCATTTTTCATGATTGACTTGTTGAACTATGTAATATGTTCAAACCTTTTTCTTGTTGCAAAGGTGTTCCATATTCTTAAAAAATCAAAAAATCAAAAAATTTAAAAAATGTAAAGAGGGTATACCCTAAAAAGAAAAATCAAAGGGTGAAAAAATAAAATTGGCCAAAAAAGTGAAAGAAAATGAACCCCATCAAAAGAAAGGCCAAGGAAAGTGTGCAAGTCTAAATGCCACTACTTTTTGCTCTGATGTAATAAACAAAATTGTGTGCAGTTTGTCAAACTTTTGCCACAATTTATGAAGAGTCAAATAGTTTAAACTTGACTCATTCATTTTTCAATTTCATGTTGTAGAATAGAGAATAAATATCTGACCAAATAGTTTAATCTTGGCAGATAAGTAGATAGGTAGAGTTAATAAAAGGTGCTCAACAGTTTAATCTGAGCCCTTGGATGTAATAAGTGTAGAAATAGATAGGTTTGCCATGTAAAAGGAAAAAGTGTGATAAGGGTTTGCCAGTCTAAGTGCACCCTAATAAAGAAGAGAAAATGGTAGAGTAAGTAGGTAGGGTAGGTAGATGTTGTTGCAGAATTACATGTGATGAATGATGGTTCCAAATGTGTTCAATTTTACTTTCATCACAAGTGCAAAGGCAGATACTACATTGGAAAAGTTCACAGCAAAGAAAAGTCAAGATTATTAACTTCCCCTTCATTTTTCCCTAAATATTTCACTAATTTCCCCTAAGTGCTAAGGTATTTGAAGATTAGAGGGGCTCAAGGCATTTCCTTGACTTTTGGAGGGACCGGACCCTCGGCCCAATAATTGGAAAAAACCTAAGTACTTAAAATCATTCATCATCACACTCATTTACTTCCAAAAATTCTTTTCCTAAGTAAAATCCCATTTTACTTAGAAAAATCATGAGATATTTCATAAAAAAAACCCTCAAAATCACATTTTATCCTAAGTTTAAGTGATGAAGTGATTATAATGCAATTTGCTTTTAAAATCTTCACCTTCTTAGTTATATTAATGTATTTTCAGTTTACATTGTCCCCTTGTCATATTAACATTGATTTTATGTATTAACTCCTTATAGAAATAACCTTCTCCTATTATATATAACTCCTTTTTATATAATATCCCAAAAAACCCATATATTATAATTTTAACCAAAGTATTTAATCCCCACTTATTCAAATAAAAAACCCACTTTATACCCCCTTTGGTTAAAATATATCATTATATATTAATCCCGCTCCCTATGGTAATTGGATTAATCTAATTTAATTATCATATAATAATAATAATAAAATACATTAAAAAATGATTTAAAACATGTTTTATTACGTGTTTTAAAAACAAGAATAACCCATCCCTTGCATATTTTTCCTCCTGCTCCTTCATCGTATACAGAGGAATTAATTAATCCCCATGATTAATTAAGAACCTAACCCACCATTCAAATCACTCCCAATGCGATTAATCAATAATAAAACGCATCGGGCCCGCCCTATTAAATCCCCGTCAACTTCATGTCCCTAACACCATTCGATCAGCCGCTCCTAGATCAACGGCTATTGATAATTTTGCTGGCCAGCCTGATCCGAACAATAACGCGCGGGGATCCGGTGGTTTTCAAACAGTGCCATGCCACGCGTCATTCGCTCTATGGAATCACTGCCCATCCGCTCAATACCGCCTTCCCTCAAAAGCGGTGCGGGGGAAAACCACTTACCGCCTACCCTCTGTGACGTGTCCACCGTACCTGTTGACGTCATCCATCAAAAACCCGCCAACCTTTTGACTTTGTGAATAAAACAAACGTGCCCGCGTGGTTTTCATTATCTCGTGCACTAACCAGTCTCCCATGCAACAAATTTTAAAAATAAATTGTTCAAGTCTGCCGACCGTTACCTTGCTGAAGAGAATTGCAGTCGAGTATTCCAAGGTTCTTCCGCCATAACCAGTACCTGTTCAAATCACTGTTCATTCAAAGCTTACCCGCCAATATCAACCGTTTACTCGTTTAAACACAAACACCCTAGTGTGGCTCATTTTCACCTGATTGTGCAGTAAAACCCTTTGTAACCCAGTTGCGCCACCTGAAGCCTCTGTTAACCAATTCGAGCATGGTTTACCTCCCAAAAATCATTCTAGATTCACTCCACAGACCTCTCAAAATCAAATGAAACATTTTCGACCTCCCCTGCAAACCAAAGCTTTCTTAACAATTTGTTTTGTTTTACAGGTGATCAGAAGACCACATCCTTGGATAAACAGTCTTAATACTAGTCATAAGACTTGTTTACTCCAAGAGTTTTATCAAATCTATTCAAACAGAGATGGAATATAAAACATACAGTTGAAAGACAAGCAAAGGAAACAGGATATTAAACAATTTACTGTTGAAATAGACAGTGAAAACCTAAACTACACATTAAAGGTAAAAGGACACAGTAAAGAACAATTAAAGAGTATCAGATTGAAGACCAAGTCAATTAAATCATCTAGCATGAAGATAAACAACAGGGAAGACAGTTACAAAACAGAACATACAAGTTCATGACAAAATGAAGACAGATAAAAAATAGAGCGGTAAAAAGTAAAAAGTAAACAGTAAACAGTGAAAGTAAACATGAAGATATTAAGGGTTAAACAAAGATGAAAACACTTTCACCAGCCACAATGAATTTTATCCAAATTAAAAGTGAAAAATAGTCAAAAGAAGTTTAAGGTTAAAAGATGAAATTAGAGCAAAAATGGTACATTCTTCAAAAATTTCCTGTTTAAGTCATAGTTTTGCAGATACTATTGTGATCAATACAAGATGAATTTTTCAAAACTGAAGGAGGTTTATGTTCTTAATAGGACAATGTACAAAAACCTCTCTCACTTTTCTAACATCTATTATGGGTTTGGAAATATTAAACAATGTTGTAAAGCACTTTGTGCAGAAAATACCAGTTAAGTCATCATTTTGCAGAGAGGATTGTGGCCAATCCAAAATACATCATACAAAACTGAAGGAGGTTTTTGTTCCTAAGAGACCCATATACAAAACCGTGTCTCAATTTTTGCACAGTGATTTCAGAATCAGAGATACATGCACATCTTTAAAGGCTATTTTTCAGATTCTGTAAAACTCTGTTTTACACATATTTTTGCAAAGCCTATTGTGCACAGCTGGAGAGGAATTTTAGGAAAATGAAAGAGGTTTAGCTCAAAAAAATATTAATCCACAATAACCTCTTTCACGTTTTACATATCTATTACTTATTGAGAAATAAAAAGATATCATTGGACCCCAAGTTTGCAGAATTGTTGGAGCAGAATGCACAAAGAAAGGAAGCAGTTAGTGACTTGGATGCCTCATCATCAACTAAGAGTTGGATCAAATTCGAATTCTCCTCTTTGTCATCACCTATCCATAATAAATAGTGCCAAATAGATGCATTAGTTTGAGTGTCCTTTACTTAAGTTCTATTTATGTAAAATAGTTGGAGAGATTTGTGAACCAATCTTGATATTTTTTCAAGATATTTTAGTTTAGAATTTGTATAAATACTCCCTCAATTGGAGTATTGAGGGTGGATTCTTATACTCTGATGTAACATTGAATATTTTGGAATAAAGAGCTTTGGAGAAATTTTTCGTGGCAAAACTGGACAAGGAATTGAGGCAGAAGACTTTTCTCAGGATTCATGCGTCAAATGAAGGATCAATAAGTCATTTCTATCTCATGTTTTGAAGTTTAATATTTGTTTACAATATCATCTGTGTTTCATTATCTTAATATTTAACGAAAAGGATTAAATCAGAAAGTACTTAGGTGTAATCTGATTTCAGTCGTTATTATTCTAAATGTTTTCTTCTAAACTGGTTTAAACAACGAATTCTTAATTGCTCCTGTTTGTCTAGTTCATATATCTTTGGTTATTTAGTAAAGAATACTTAACTACTGTTTATTGATAATCAATCTATTTCTCTTCTCTTGAATGTGTTGAAAGATTCTTTATTGCCTTTCATCCATTTGAATTCCATTCCATTCACTTTAGATCTATAATTGTTTCTAGTTTGATTATCTTGCCCCGATAAACCATCTTTTGTTAAAAAACTTAAGCCAGTGCAGCCAATCCTTTGACTCCATTAGCCCAATGGATTGAAACTATTTGATCTTAAATCTCACTAAAGAATTCCATTAACCTAAATTCAAACAAACTCTTGGACTTTATAACTAGCCTAATATTTTAAAAAACAAAGCTAAATTTTATAGAGAGAGCCCTCTCTGGGTACATATTAGCTAGATTCTGTACCTGAAGGTTGGTTTGTGGTTACCTCGGACCCCTTTCCTCTTCCAACAACTTCAAGGAAAATCCTGAAAGACAACATGGATTCAATGATTTTACTCCATAATTGATTCTTCACATAAGACATTGGCTCTTTCAAGGTTAAATCCTTTTGTAGATTCGTCAACTCAACATTTAACATGTTTTCCCTTTTTTCATGAGTTTTGGCATTGATTAGGGCTAGCTTTTTAGTGTCTTCAAGATTTTAAATCACTTTATTCAACCTATTGATTTCATTGGTTTGTAGTGACATTTCTTCCATGGCCTTAACTATTTTACTAGCCTCATCTGTTGGGTACACTGTTGATGTAGATGGCTCTGTAGCTGAAGTGGTGGATGAGGTTATTGGAACTGCAGTAGCCAGTGGTAATTTTGGTGCCAACTCTTCTGCAAGAGTTGAAGGCACGACTGTAGTAACCATGGGAATTACTGTAGGAGTTTCCTATGATTTTGTAATTTCTCTTTCATGGACAAGCTTGTCCATTTGGATTTCCATTTCTTTTATTTTTGCTGTCAATTGTAAAATTATATTCATCATATCATCTTTTTGGCTTTGCTCTTGCATTATTTCTTTGGCTTGTGGATGCTCAGTTGGTGGAATATTGAGCTATTTTCTCAGTGTTACAATATCAGCATTCTTTTTCTTCACTAACTCTTCTGCTGCTTTGACATTGGCAGGATCATATCCTACTTGAATAACCAACTCTTCCAAAGACTTAATCCTAAGATATTTAGCATATGAGGAAGCCTTGTCAACTTTCATTTGATCTCTCATATTTATTATTGTATTCTGGAGCTTGTGGACACTCATGGCCTTTATAGTTATGGTAGAATATAACATCTCAGAAGTTTGCCTGTAAAATTCAATTTGATCTAGTGCATGGATACTTTTTGTTGGTACTTCAAGATTAAATTTTTTGTAATCTGTCACTGTTTTTGGAATCCTGACTGTTGGTTGAAGCATTGACATAATCAACTTCTTGTTTGAATAATCAAAAGCTGATAGAAGTCTATTTTGAATACCTGGTGTTTGTTTCAAATACTAAGAATATATCTCATTTTTTATTTCTTCATTCTTTGTCTTTATCTGCTTATATTTCTCTCTGATGTCAAGATCCTTATCCTCTGTTGGCTATGAGGAGGATGCCTCCATACTATGTTGTTTCTCTATTACCTGTGTGTTTGAATGATTAGTATGCTCTTCATTTAGAATCTCTGTGGTTGGCTCATTTGTAATGATTGTATCTGCATCTTTGTTTGTCTCTGGAATAGCTGTATCTTCCACTTCTATGGTCTCTTTGTTTTTATCA
>CM076570.1:1608667196-1608895728 GCA_034641835.2 Pinus albicaulis | reverse complement strand
ACTAGACATTATTTACATAAAAAATTAACTTGATATGAGAATAGTGATAATTTGCAGAAATAAAACTATAAAATTTATGCATAACAATTAACGATTGGTCTCGTATAGTCATCCAAAATAGCATGTTTTAATTAGAACATAAATAATTAATTCATGCAAATTAAATATGAGTATATTTTCCAAATTACATATAATTAAACTAAATAAATATTATAAGCATAAAAATTAAGCAGAAATTAGACATATTTCCAAATAAATGCTTTAATTCAGAAAATTCTCAAAATATGACATTTTAACCAAAATATGTTTATAACCACCAAGGCAAAGATAAAAAAAACTCTGATACCAAATGTTAGCTTAAAAATAACAATTCTAAAATACGGAATAAATACTTTAAAAGAATTTTAAAATACAAATAAATGCCCAATAAATCATACCTCCAGCCATTAATGACTCGCAAGCTATTTTGTATGCAAAAAATTTCCGGTTGCTTCATTGTATAAAAAACTTTCACTACCAATCTGTTTTGTTGAAACTCTTTAAAACTTCATATTTTTCTTCAAGTGATGAAAGTGGAGAGATATAAAGCTTTGCAAACTCTGCCCATGGATTTACAAAACTCTCCCAAAAGCTCTCAATAAAGCAAAAATTAAAGGAAACAGAAATCTGAAAGGACTTCCAAGCTCTCCTCACTCTAACTTGATGGTGTAAAAACTGAAGGGGTTTGAGTTAGTGAGCTTGGGGACCAAACATAAATATTTATAGCCATCCATCAAGCTTATGTTGGCTATGTGTCAAGTGTTCCACAAATCATGGTAGAGAACTGCAGTGGGATTAATGGACCACTTCAGAAGTTCTCAACAAGAAATTAATTAACTGCAGTTTATTTCTGTAATTTAAGGAAATTACTGCAGTTGGTTTCCATAAACTAAGGAAATAACTGCAGTTGGTTTCCAGGAATAATTACTGCAGTTATTTCCAGAAATAACTATTCTGGGTTATTTCCCGAAATAACTAGGAGAGGGGCGTAACATCAACAGTTTCTCATCCCCACACTGAGGAGGTTTAGGTTCCCAGTTTCTCATCCCCAGGCCTAGGACGTTTAGATTCCCTTGTTGAGCCCCGGTCTGCCATTCCCTTCACCACCCATCATAAAAATATGCTGGTCCTGATGTGCTGCGTAAACTGCTCTCACTAATTACTATGGTGTTGCCCATGCTTCTTAAACAATTTAGGGATGTAGTTTTTTAAGCCCACATTG
Source organism: Pinus albicaulis (assembly GCA_034641835.2). Taxonomy (NCBI): domain Eukaryota; kingdom Viridiplantae; phylum Streptophyta; class Pinopsida; order Pinales; family Pinaceae; genus Pinus; species Pinus albicaulis. Next base: position 1,608,894,467 of record CM076570.1, on the reverse strand, counting down.
AATAGAGGAGAAAAAATATAACGAAACGAGGCAACACCTTAGAGGAAAAATGAGACAAGTGGAATTCATTAATGAAATGTGTAATTCCATGAAATTCGTCTTTATATATGTGACTAATTATATCATTATCAATTAAAATTAAAAAATAATTAGAAAACTACTAAACTTTATTTATCTAGGAAATTATTAATTATCATTAAAACCATATTTTGGCCACCACTGAACCAAATGATCCTGGAATAATAAGGTGGGGTCTAAGGTCGGTCCTCTTAGAATTGTCATCATTATTTATTTATGATTTACATATATGGCATACACATGATTATAAAGAGAAATTAATTTCATGTACAGTTACTGCATTGAAAAATGAATCACTGGAGGAGCGAATAAGATCTAATTATTCTACTCAATACCCATCTTTCGTGTTTCTGTTTCTTGCCACCAATTCAACAAAAAGTAATGTTAGAATGTAGATACAGTGAAAATGTAGATATTGTAAATTCTTCAAGAACCGAGTATTATAGCTGCCCATACTTCAAAACCAAATGAATTATCTTCTGAGTTTGATAATTCACTATCCAAGTGAATTGGCATGATTTTAGTGTTTTCCTTTGATTTGTAGTTGTTAAATTGGTTTCATATTTAAACAACTAACATGAAAACACCCAAGTATTTTGTTCTCTTTCGTTTATTACACTGTGCTGAAAGTTTTTCCATATCATTATGCATTAATAAGTGCATTTATTGAATAAGATTTACTTGTTAATAATAGTTTGGCTTTCCTATTTTTTCTCGTGTGCAGATGCATCATGCAATAAACTGAAATTTGAAGAGTCCTTGTAATCTTTGAGGAAGTTCATCAACTTTCTTTTCTCTCATTGACTATGGTTCAATAGAAACAAATCGGATGAGAAAAGAATTTTTCCTAGCATCATTGTGGTCCGAACTTTTTTCGTGGGTATTTTTTTATTGTATGTTATTACAATCAATAAGATTTACTTGTTAATAATAGTTTGGCTTTCCTATTTTTTCTCCTGTACGAATGCATCATGTAATGCACTGAAGTTTGAAAAGTCCTTGTAATCTTTGAGGAAGTTAGTCAACTTTCTTTGCTGTCATTGACTACGGCTCAATAAAAACAAATCAGATGAGCAAAGCATTTTTCCCAGCATCATTGTAGTTCGAGTTTTTTTGTGGGCATTTTTTAATTGTATGTTATTACAGTCAGCGGAATTTGGTTAGATAATGAAAATATGAAGTTTACATATAAACTCTCCAGCATTCTATGTTTGTTGTTAGTTTCCTTTTATCTGGAGTTGTATATTAACTCAGCTACCGGTTTACTTTGGGTAACTCAGCTATCAATCTACTTGCCCACTCAAGGGAAATTTAACTTAGCCACTGGTCTACTTTCCCACTCAAGGGAAATTTAACTCAGCGACTGGTCTACCGATCTACTTTCTTAACTTAGCTACCAGTCTACTTGCCACTCAAGGGAAATTTAACTCAGCTACCAGTTTACTTTCCCACTCAAGGGCAGGGACTTGCTGCCCCACAACCCCTCTTGTTTTTATTGTTATAGTCTTTTGTGTGTGATACTATGTGGGTTTAACTTATTTTTATTGAGGTTAATTTATTTTGCATGATATACAATGTGGGTTAACTTGTCATTTTCATATTTTTGAGAAAGTGAATTAATGAAATCTTTGAATATTTCGAAATTGCTATTTTTTTCATACTTTTGACTTATCCCCAACTTATATTTAAATTGGGCCACTTGCCTTGCTTAAATTAATTCTACGAGAAAAACTTGTATATAGACCATGTTGGATTTTTAAATAAACTTAATCAAAGAACCTTGTGAAAAACTACGTTCAATGCCCCGCTTGAACAACACTATGCTAGAAACATTTTAACGAACTAAATCAAATGCCCTCCATAAACGAACATCATGATTAAATCAAATTGGATGCTATTAGATGATATGTGAATTATTTAAGGCCTTAAACATCATTTAATTAGTCCATTCATAATGATTTTTTTTGGGTTATATTTTGGAAAATGTAGTTATTTTAGATTTAATATATTTTTGTTTGTATTTCACTATTTATTGAAAGAATACGAGACATGTTTATTGGGTGTAATTTGTAGGTGGAGTTGGTAGGAAATATTGAGCAAAGTATATGAGCATCTCTCTCTAAATAAAAAATCTAAAGGTTGCATGGGCTTAGGGTCTTATTATTAGCCCAAGGAGGGGTTTGATCGAAAGACCATTGTAAAACTATCTAAATGTTATTAGTACAATTATTTTAGAAGGTTCTAGTGTGATGAGATGTTAGTGAGTAGGTGAGTCAATAGTTAAGGGAATCATTGTAACCGAATCTCCACTAGGTGGCATAATTCGGTAGAGTCTTAATACATCTTGTTTATTGAGTCATCAAATGGATCAAGTCGAATGTTTATTTTAGGATTTAGTTGACATGAATTTAGGAAGATAGTTAGGGTTTGAGGATTGGAAGAATGGACTTCCTGTTGTATATGAGACTGCAAGCCTACGGGCATGAAAAAAAAGAGAAAAAAGATGGCCACACAATATAGATCAGGGCCATGATAAAGTAAATGGACTGTATGTAGAAGGTTTATTGTTTGAAATTAATGGAAGCATTTGTTATGGAATTTCAGGAATCTTCTATGTGATATGATCTATGTGTAGTACTGTGATCTTTTGTGTGATAGGGGCATGGTAATAATTGACATTGGCAATTAAGAATTCTTTATCTTCCTTGTCTTTATTGAAAACTTGAGAATTCTAGTCATTTTACTGTAAACAAGCTATGTACAGTCATTGTAGTCTATTGAAGGATTGACTAGGTATAATTTCACTACAAGATTCCAATCACTGGTGTTTTAAGAATGATAAATGCAGGGATCCAATGAAAGGAAATCAAATTCTTATGTATTGAGTCTAGTGTGGAATCGATGCTAGAGGTCGATTGAGAAACCAGAGAGGTTTAAATATTTAACAAAAGCTTATGATGACCTAGATAATGCTCCTTGAACAAATTTTTTGCACATTTCATGGCTATTGTGTGTGAATGTGTCTAAAACACAAAATAATTGTGTTTGTATGACTGTGGTAATTCAATGGTCACCTTAGATAGACGAGATGAAGGTTTTGAACCAGTGAGGATGTAGGAACGATGGAGTAGTTTGTAGGTCGAAGGTAAGAACAGAGCATGGGCTCTGAGTCTTCAGAAGTGGCAGGCACAGTGTTACTGCCTTGCACACAGAGAATCGTAATCTTCAGGAAGATGGTGATCTGAAATGGAAGTATTTGTTATGCTATGCAAAGTATCCAAATAGATATAATAATGTGTGCAAAAGGTTCTCCTTAAATTGTAGGTTAAACAATTAGTTCTGGATTTGTTTAAAAGGTTTCTGTGAGAGGATTGATTAAGAATTTTAATTGTTTAACATTTTACAACATAAAAGAACAGAAAATAAACTTCAACAAAGCACATTACTCAACTATTTGTTGAGCATTTCACCCCTCCTGGGCTACATCTGCTGGTCCAAGCCTCCCAAATGGCATGTCCCCCTTGTATTAATTTTCTCATAATGCAAGTACAAGTGAAAATAAGCCTTAATAGGAAAAAATCTCTGTAAAATCAGCTTCAGAAGATATGAAATAGCCAGAGAGGATTATTCATTTACATAAAACTGATAAAGGATGCCTAATACACTGCCTTCTCCATGATGGCCCTAATGGCTCCTTCATCTTACTAGAAGCTAAAACTACTGAAGATCACCTTTTTCCGACCTGAAACCTATGCCAAACTTCTCAGAATGTCGAAGAGACCCAAAATTGACTATTTTTGCACTCAATTTGGTTCAATAATAAGGGATTCATGGCAGAAACCAAATTTTCCCAATGTCCCTAAAAAACCTCCTCCAAAACTGGAGGAATCCCGATGCAGGGTCATTAGATTCTAGCTAGCAATGTGAAAGCTTGTTCACATGTTGTGACTAGCTGAGTTAAAATTCATTCACTAATGGGTGAAAGTCAAATGTTTAATGAGAGGATTGAATTCCTTAAACAAATTAATATTATTATTTTTGTAATAAATTAGGAGAATATTTAGAGATAAGTAGTTTTAATAGATGCTAAATTGTTGAGCATATCTAGCAGTAGTTGATAGATTCTAGGAGGATATTGGGCAAGTAAGATTTTCTCTCAATTTAGGAAATTCGATCCTAATTGAAAAGATTTCTGTTGTGTAATAAAATTATAAATTGTAATCTCTGTAATGGAGAAATTGGGAGTGGCCGAGAGGAATTATTTGTGAGGGTTTGATTTAATAAAGATTGCAAAGTTTCTGAATTATTTTTTATACTAGCAATCCCCAGAGGATTTCACCTTCATGAATTTATTGGGTTTTTATATGTTGTGGAAAGATAAATTGGAATGGTTCTGGATAGAAAAGACAATAGGGGCTGAAGGATTTGATTTTGTTAATTAAAACAAGTCTTTGTTTAATTAAGTAATTTAACCTCTGTTTACAAGCATCAAATGGGTCTCTTTGTTGAATCGATGGTACGATGGTGTTAAATTGAAACTCTTTAATCTTCGTCCCTTGCTGTAATCTTATTGAGGCTTGAAGGGTTAAAAGAAAATGATGAAGTTTTAATTTGTTATGGAAAGCACCATAGATGCTTGTATCTGATTGCTTCAGTGCGTTAATCCTTTATGAAAGATACAAAATTGTTAGTATTGAAAGATTGATTGCTATCAATGTTGATACATGCGTGGAAAGCATTGTTTGTTCAAGAAGATTTCAATTGAAATCAAACGCTGATGTCTCAGTTAATATAGTGAAGTAATTTGACTTCAAACATAATTCATGGTCGATTCCAAGTCTTAACGCAGAGGAATAATAAGGGAAAAATTCAGACTTAACACAATTAAATCTCAGTTTTGAAAAAGTAACCTTGAAGCATGGCAGTTTATACCATTGAAATAACGCATTGTGACAGATCTGAAGGTTAACGCTGTTGGTTAATTTATGCAGTAAATTAATTCCAATTCAATATAAATCGAGATTGATTCCAAGCCTTGACCTAGAGGAACTCATGACAAAATGGAGCGATGAAGTTCTGGGTTTAATTAAACTCAAATTCGGTTGAAACTAGCGTTCAAAGCAATCAGAAACTGAAAGTTTTGAAAAGAGGTTTTGAATCGTAAACCGCTAGTATCGTGTGCCTCTGGAGCTGAGGAGCGGTTTTGTAAAAACTCACGTGATCCAATTAAATGTCAACACGTCATCAACCCAAAACTGCCCATTTGGCGTAGCGTTGGAATGTTAAATCTCTGTGATAAAATCAATGCGATATGTCTGTAATCCGTTCGATCTCGAAGGCAGAAAATCCAAGGGCTCTCGCCAGTCAAGTTGCATGGATGTTAATTGAGGTATGGCCAACATTGGTTTCAATGATAAATGTCTAATTTGAAAGTTAATGTTAAACACTGAATGCGTGGGGTCCATATAAATCAACGTAGAGCAAGTTCAAAGGTTCGATTTTGAAAAAAGGTTTAATAAGTATTTCAAAGGAGTTGAAATATTTTATATGGTGAAAGTTTAACCTTTGATTTATTTGCCAAAGCATTGAGCTTTTCAAGGATTTTGAATTTGGCTTTAATGGGAGGAGCTAATATTGCATAATGATTTTATAAAGTTATTTTTAATTTCATTAATCAATTTTTTTTTAAAATTTGATGAATGAAAATGAGTATGATGAATTGAATCCGACTCCTCCGGAGTTAGAAACCATTGTGAGTAAATTTGAAAGGCTCTCCTTAACGCTAGCACCATCACCACCATCAAACTCCAATTAGCAACGCTAATTTTGTCAGATCCCCGAAAAAGGAAAAACGTGCCACATTTGGTGGAAACCGTTTGGAGTTAAATTAAATGTTGGCTTGTGGGCGGTCACATGAAACCTTTCCGCTAAAACCGCAGAATAAATTGCGGCTTATCCCTTCCCAACCGTAACATTGCTTGCGTTGTTGCGCTGGCCACATGGCCCGTCCAAACCGAGTGCTGACAATTGTGATAACTGCTAGAGGATAAGCAATTGGGTGCAGGCGAAGGTCATATGACTATGGGGCTAGCCCTTAAGTTTTCCGCTGGTTTAAATTTAAAACATCAAATATGTTTTGTAACCCATAGAGGTCAAGAAGTACCTCGGAGCCTGATTGGTCGGGTCTTTGCGCTGACAGGGTCCAGACCCTGGTTTGAATCCTGTGACTTGTAAAAATTTTGATTGCCAACTTCTCTTCGGCCTGGGGCCACGTGGCGGCCTCCAGGCCTGCCACGTGGCAGCCCGTGATTGGCCAAAATCATAATAAGTCAAACTACCATAGAATCACACCTTGCCAAGTGTCAGATTCTAATTCGACTACATGGAATATTCTAGGGAATATTTTGGGGAATATTCCCAGAATATTCTTTTTAAATTTTTCCAAATTAACAAAGTCAAACTTGGTCAACTCATTTTTAGAGTTTACTAGACGATTTCAAACCTCACTAACTTCTGCATATGACCTCGGTTTTGAGAATCATTCACGACGCCAGAATCACAGCGACAAGACCTTTTCGGTCATTCAGATTGAAACCACTTCTGAGAACTTTCATTTTTGAGCATTTTTCATAACTTGGACATGATCTCTTGATCACACCTCCCCACTGGGAAGCTGTTGGACCCTAAAAGCTCTCTGGACTACTGAAACTGATCTGTACAGTAAATGAGAGTACAACACCCTCTTATCTTCAACTTCCAAACACTTGCCTTGCATGGCTAGTGACTTTGAACCACAACTAGAAAGAAATTCACACTTCCCTTCCTCGATGCACTTGTCCTCCTGTCAAGAACTGTCTTTCTTGCACTCACTCAGAAAATTTTTGGCGAGAAATTTGCAAAAGGAAACTGAATATCGCTGTCTTGATCAATGATCCAAGGTGGCTCAAACAAACGAGAGATTAAAACATAAAATACATGCATACAACTGAAATTTGCATATGTACAAAATGAGTATGTCTTACTGTGTTAAGAAGTCCATCCGCTTCTTACCAAGCCACTTCCATGGCGACTTTTGCTGCTGCAACTCTTCTTCATGTGAAACTTCCGTTTTCACATCAATAATGGAATCCTCAGTTAGAAAATTAAATATTATAGAGAAATGCAACACATAAAATATACAAAAATACAAGCACACTAAACACATAAAAACCAAGAGACTGCATATACGTGGTTCCACCAAACTTAGGCTACGTCCACCCCGAACAACCAATACTTCCTTTCTATTATCCAAGAAATGAAGAGACAAAACCCACACCCGCATCCGTTGTAATATCCTCTGTTCTCTCTCACAGCCTCCCTATCTGTTTCTCGCTCTCAGAATACACACACACAATCCATTGCCACAATAAAATACCCTTATAAAAGTGAGGGGTTGCCTTCTAGGGAAAAAAACCCTAAACTAAACATAACTTCTACCGTCAGATCATCCGCCTAATGAACGGCTCAGATTGACTAGAAATTACTATACTTTTACAAGGCAATTTTACATTTGTTCTTAGTTTTAGGGCAAAATATGATTCGGTGTAGGTTTTGTCTCTTCATTTTTGCTGGATAATAGAAAGGAAGGACTGGCTGTTCGGGGTGGACGTAGCCCAAACTGGGTGAACCACGTATATCTGTGTCTCTCTGGTTTTTATGTGTTTTGTGTGCTTGTATTTTCGGCATATTTTATGTGTTGCATTGCTCTGTAATATTTAATTTTCTAACAACACCCAACACTTGACCCCACCTTCGCCAATATTTTTGTCCTCTTGCTGCATGTGCTTGGGATGACTAGTTGGATGCAAAGTCCAACAATGGGAGACAACATATCCCCTCTTTTGGAAATATGTGCAAGTCTGATGCACCTTATTTGAAAGTTGTCTTTGCTTCATCTGCTTCCTGTATGCCTTCTTCCTCATCCAGCATCTCGAAACACCATGGTTAAATCGACGACAATATGTACAACAAATCTTTCTTCCATTTAAGCATGCAAAATTATCATGCTTTCTAGAAACACAATCAAATTGATCATGGGAAGATTTATACCTCTTGTGCTGCTTTGCATGTTCATCCTTTTTGCCTTCATGAGGAGATGAACTAGTAGAGGCTCCAACTTTCATTTGCAGACTAACATCATCGTTCTTGTCTTGAAAACTGTTTGAACTCGCATGCTTGCCATAAGCTGCATGTCTACCATCTTCTTGCTGCAACAAAGGCTTAAAGCAATGGCAATCATCTTTGAAACAAATTTGACATATTTTCATCTTATAACTTGGAACAAAAGTTCTCTTTGAAGTAGTCTCACATGCTTTCATGGTTTTTGAGTCTTCGCCATTAAATTCTTCCTCACACATGTTCTTGGTCAAAGCTTCTTGAGCTTGATGGAGCTGCATCTCCATATCATGAAATATTTGAAGAATTTCTTCCTTCTCTTGCTTCATGGCAAACAATTGTTCACGAAGTTTAGTGCTTTCTCTTTTATCCTTAAACAAAATCTGCACCATGTCCTTCAATATAATAAATTCACGCTTCATATCTTCATCGAAGAATCTTGTGAAGGAGGAAACCTCACTTGTAGAAGTTTTCATTATGATGTCAATGAACAAAAGGAACTTCAAAAACAAAAACTCTCAAAGCTTTCCAAACAAATGACAAGATTTTTAAACCAAATGGCTATAGAGGCAAACTCTTATTCAAGCAGCCAAACAACAAACAAACTCCAAGAACTTCTTAACAAACAATCGTCAATAGGGTTTGTGTTCCAAGGGTGACCTTGAGGTACTTTGGGGTAAGGAAGATGCCTTTAGCCCTTTCTTCCTTTTTGTCCTCTCCAGGACTTAGCTAATCAGTAGCTATCCCTTCACCTCTAGCAAACTCAAACAATAGTCAGTTTGCAAACAGTAAAATAGTCAATATTTTACACTGTTTTAACACCTTTCCAATAATACAAGAAATAAGTTTCTTTGTCAATCAAGCGAGCAACCTCGCTCTGCACAGCTTGTAAGAGTTGTTATGCAAACTATTAAAAAAATTCTTTTGCAAAAATGTTAAATAGAGAAAATACTCTAGCTTAACCTAATTTCAACTTGAGCTCTAATACCAAACTGATATGATATGGAAGTATTTGTTACGCTATGCAAGGTATCTAAACAGATATAATAATGTGTGCAAAAGGTTCTTCTTAAATTGTAGGTTAAACAATTAGTTATGGCTTTGTTTAACATGTTTATGTGAGAGGATTGATTAAGTATTTAACGATTTAACATTGTACAACATAAAAGAACATTAAATAAACTTCAAGAAAGCACATTACTTAGCTATTTGTTGAGCAGTTCACCCTTCCTAGGCTACATCTGCTGGTCCAAGCCTCCCAAATGGCATGTCCCTCTTGTATTAATTTTCTCATAATGCAAGTACAAGTGAAAATAAGCCTTAATAGGAAAAACTCTCTATAAAATCAGCTTTAAAAGATATGAAATATCCAGAGAGGACTATTTGTTTACATAAAACTGATAAAGGATGCCCAATTCACTACCTTGTCCATGATGGCCTTGATGGATCCTTAATCTTCCTCGAAGCTAAAACTACTGAATATCACCTCTATTCGACCTCAAACCTATGCAAAACTGCTCAGAATGTCGAAGAGACCCAAAATTGACTATTTTTGCACTCAATTTGGTTCAATAATGAGGGAGTTATGGCAGAAACAAAATTTTCCCAATGTCCCTCAAAAACGTCTTCCAAAACTAGAGGAACCTCAGTTAGTAGCACTAATTTTGTCAAATCCTTAAAAAATGCAGAACACACCACATTTGGCAGAAACCATTTGGAGTTAAATTAAATGTTGGTTTGTGGGCAGTCACATGAAACCTTTCTGCCAAAACCTCAAAATAAACCGTAGCTTATCCCTTCCCAACTGTAACATTGATTGCGTTGTTGCGCTAGCCACATGGCCCGTCCAAACCACGTGGTGACGGTTGTGATAACCGCCGGAGGATAAGCGGTTGGGTGCAGGCGAAGGTCATATGACGATGGGGCTAGCCCTTAAGTTTTCCGCCGGTTTAAATTTAAAACATCAAATATGTTTTGTAACCCACAAAGGTCAAGAAGTACCTCGGAGCTCGATTGGTCGGGTCTAGGCACTGACAGGGTCCAGACCCTGGTTCGAATCCTGCGACTTGTAAAACTTTTGATTTCCAACTTCTGTTCGGCCTGGGGCCATGTGGCGGCCTTCGGGCCTGCCATGTGGCAGCCCGTGATTGGCCAAATCACAATAATTCAAACTGCCTTCGAACCACACCTTGCCAAGTGTCAGATTCTAATTTGGCTGAATGGAATATTCTGGGAATATTTCGAGGAATATTCCTAGAATATTCTTTTTAAATTTTTTCCAAATTAACAAATTCAAACTTGGTCAACTCATTTTTGGAGTTTATTGGACGATTTCAAACCTCAATAACTTTTGCATACGACCTCGGTTTTGAGAACCATTCACGGTGCCAAAATTGCAGCGACGAGACATTTCTGGTCGTTCAGATTGCAACCACTTCTGAGCACTTTCATTTTTGAGCATTTTTCATAACTTGGACATGATCTCTTGATCAAATGGAGAGATTGATAGAGGTTTATAGAAGTTTCGTATGCAATTGCAAATCGAATATGAATACCTATGCACAGAGATAGATGAAGGATTTAGGAACATGAAATGGATGCTTCCTGTGCGTTCTTGAATTGACCGAATGGTGGAAAGAAAGTCAGAAAGTGATGGAGGGGTGATCAATGTTGATGTGGAAGTCAAGGCTGATGAACGCAAGAGTTGAGAGCTGAGGGATATGTGTTGAAGTCCCATGGTGTGTGGAGGCGTCGAGATGAATGGGGATAAGCCCTTTTCCATATTACGATAATATCTTGATCATGTGTAGAAGTTTCATGTTGTGTGTAAGAGCACCGAAAGACATGAGTTTAAACTCTTATATGATGTTGTGATGAGAGCCTGGTCTTAAGTTAAGGTTCTGTGTTGTATGAGAAAGCGCTGAAGAACTAAAAGCTTATGAACTATCATGTTTATGGTAGGCTTTAAGCCTTAGGGAAAGAAGTAATGATAACACATGGATTGAAAGGAAATCTTCATATATTGGAGAGTGCCGAGAGTTAAGTGCATGAAAGGCTAAGTTGAGAGTCAAGCCAACATTGCTGAAAGAGTAAGGTTTAGAGAAGGTCAATAATGTCTTCTTCCTACTTTGGTAGAGGTTTCGTAACCTAGAAGAGTGTGCCAATAATCTAGCACACTAAGTTTATCATCTGGAATATGCAGGTCCACTGAGGACCCTTCATCATTTATTCATCTCCACTTTTTTGAATTTATTTAATTTATGTTTTGGTAGTATACCTATAATTGATTTTGGCTTTAAGGATTTGGAAGCTTATGATTTTATGATTTTTGTTTTATAAGATAAAATTAGGTTTAAATATATTTGTCCAATTTTTTTTGAGTTTTATTAATGTAAACACTAGAATCCTTATCATTTCACTTTATAAATTCATAAGGCTTGTTACTGGAGGTTGATGTTCTTAGTAGAGGTTAAATATTATTTAATATTTATATTATGTGTATAATAGATTGATGTGCATTTACTAGAGAGACCACGTGACACTTCCCCTCATTTTGAAGATGTGCATTTCCTGTGAGAGACCACGTACACTTCCCTTATTTTGAAGATGGTACATTTCCCGGAGGTTAATAAATTTTAAGAGGAGGTTAAATATTATTTAATATTTATATTATGTGTATAATAGATTGATGTGCATTTACTAGAGAGACCACGTGACACTTCCCCTCATTTTGAAGATGGTACCCCAGGTAAAACAAATTATGTAGAAGCCCATCATTTTGTAATTGTTACTTATAGGAATGGAACTTAAGTTGGGAGGATAACACTCCATCATACAACCACTTAAACTAGACCTTATTGGCATCTTGTGTGTAAATTGTGTAGGTAGTTTTGGCATCTTCTTTTTCCTTTATTTAAAGATATATGACTAATAAATAACAACAATAAAATCATTACATGAAGCTATAATGTAAATGATATATATATTAACATTAATATTGTATTTTTATTATATGAACATAAAGTAGTTATTCATTCCACAATCATTAACACAATTTACTAGTCTAAAGTTGTCAATTTAGCATCACAAAGAAATTTAGGGCGGGAGACAAATTGTGATTTCTCTACTTGGAATTTCATAATGGATAAGGAAAATTGACCAATTTGGTGTCAAGAAGGGAATAGTAGAATTTAGTGGCTTACAGTGGAATTTGGTAATTTGTTTATTATTTGATGAATTGAGGTTTATAGGATTTATTATTTGTGAAAAGGATTTATTGGTAGTTGTTTAAGGTAAATAAGTTTGAAGGGAAGTTTACGGTATATAATTTGTTTAAAATTATTAGTTGTTTGAGACAAATAAGTTGAGGGGAAGTTTATTAGTGTACAAATAAAATAGTTTGATATTATGAAAGAATAAATGCAGTATGTAGGAAAGAATATTAAGATGAAAAATTTGAAAAATTTATGGTTGAATTTAAAAATAACGCTACAATAATATGTTGAGAAATTAAAAATTTACTTTAAATCTTAGTTGGGATAAAATTAGAGATATACAACTATTTAATAATGCAAATAATTTTTTAATGTTTTTTACATGAGTTTAATTTTTTCTAAAATCTAACATTTTATTCTTCTTTATGAAATCCTATTACATTTATATAATTTATCTAATAATTCATATTATTAATTAGTTCTTAAAATAATAGCATGATGATTGAAGTTTAATTAATCTAATAAATATAATTCCATTAAATCTAGAATCCCCTTTTTCACAGATTCCGTGGAAATCCCCAAAAGTTGAAATATTTAGTTAAAAAAAGAGTAAGAATCACATCGATCAAATTTAAAGGATTTCCTCGAGAAGTCTCAATCACTCTGTCCAATTTAGGTCGAGAATCACATGTCTATTATAATATGAATATTTAAATATGACGGTGTAATAGAGGTCTTAAATCCATTATATCTACTTATTTTTAAAGGTTGAACTTCATGTTTACAACATAGTTTCTATCCTCAAGTACGTCTAACAATAACCATATGGGTGCCACATAAAAAAAATTACCACTTGCAAAATGTATCTTAAAGAAGCAAATGATTAACTATTATATTATGAGGTAAATAGTGAGGTCAATCACATTACTGATTTCTTTTTCTCAGTTATTTTTTACAACTATAATATTTTGTATTCGATACGATGTGGGGTTAACTTATTTTCAAAGATAGTGGGGTTAATTGATTTTGCATGATATACAAACTGAGGTTAACTTGTCATTTTCATATCTTTTACAAGGTGAATTAATGAGAACTAAGGAATTAAAGAACTTGTTTGAAGGTTTGTGTAGGAGTTCCTATACGAGTTTGTGTAAAGAAAGGAGGGAATTTTTAGTCAAGTTTAAGTCTTTGTTAAAGCCGTATAATCTAGCTACATTTTCACATTTCCGAGATTATTTTATAAAATGGAACGAAATTTTAGATCAATAGTTTTTTTAGAGATACAAAAAATCTTGAAGAATCCTCAAGTACATGCCTTGAAAATCTATTTCATACATGTCAAAAGTCTTTTGTAAATGATGCTGAAATTGAAATAGTCGAATTTAAGCCCCAAGCTGCATGGAAGCTCCCAACCATTTCTCCCTCCAACATTTATGTTGATCTCAACATGTTCCATCACAAAGTTGTTAGTGGAGTAATAGTCAAAGAATCAATTTCTCAAGTGCAACAAAATTATGATGTTACTCAAATTATATCTCTCACGAACCCCAAACAAATACAAAAAGAAGCTCATAAATTGTTGAGATTCAACAAGATGATGATCCTAGTGAAAATTAAGCACCTACACTAGGATGGAGACTCATGCTATTTTTAGGTGGAAGTCTATTTTTAGAATGCATGAGCAAATTCTATATATATATGATGTCTATTTATAAAGCATGAGAAAATTATATTTATAGACGATGTTCTATTTTTAGATGCATGTGCGAAGTCTATTTATAGATCGCATGTCTACTTATAGAATTCATGTCGATTATTATTATCTCTTAATAATAATTGGACAATAAACATTAATCTATTCTCAATGAGCACTTGGAAATAGTCAATTGAAGTGTCAAATCAGTTAGCTAAGTGAATTTCGAATTGAGTGGTTGGTTGGTGGGACATGCAAGTGGACTTAGTTGTAACTGAGTGATTCGAAGTTGTAACAGAGTTGGATGTGTAGTTATGTGAGTTGTAAAGCAGTTTAACTCAGTTAAGTGAGTTAAACTCAGTTGTGCTAATTGTAACTGAACATACACTAGTGAGAGATCCGTAAATTAATTATTTAATAAATTCACAATCATTGGTTTCACATGCAACTGAAGATTTACTACTGTTAACTACATGCATGTCAGATCCAGTGGAGACCTAGAAGAGAGATTCACAATCATTGGTTTCACATGCAACTGAAGATTTACTACTGTTAACTACATGCATGTCAGATCCAGTGGAGACCTAGAAGAGAGATAGAAAGGGATAGTTTGACTATCGGGCCAGACATTAGTGGGTGCACTCATGCAAACCACACACACACATTGGATGTGCCCATGAGGATATCAGGTAGCCAAGGCAAGAAAGATCTTGCAAGTAAGATCTCATTCTTTCAGGGATTATTATCAACAGGGATTGCGCAATGGAGGCAGGCTATCAGGAGGCAGTAAATTGGCACATGTATTTGCCAATTTTTGTATGACAATGTGAGACGATTGTACATTGTATTGAGAGCTCTTGGATTACAGTTTTGTATGAGATTGTTTCATGATCCATGATATATACATAATATATGATAGTGGGGTTTTTAGCTTTATGCTCTCCTGGTAAAAACATCTGTGTTATGTGTGATTGATCTTTCTTCATGTGTTTGCAATTGGAGATCGTGTTTTAAATTTCCGCAAGAATTTTTGTAGAAGCAATTCTGTATTTAACAGTGGCATATAATTTTTAGATCAGGAGAATACAGGCAATACATAATTGTATTAAAATTACTACATGGTATCAGAGCTAAGAAGATTTCAATTTTGAAGCAGTAGCTTAGTTTGTTGGTGGAAACAATTCGAATTTGCTGCAAGAATTTCTTGGTGCGAGAGTTGAGTAAACATCGAAATGGATTTCAATGGCTGGTGGCTAGAGTATGCACTCGAGGGCAGATTGAACTACATTTCCTGGAAGGACATGATGGAGGTAGTTATTGAAGATAATGGTTTGAAGGAATTTATTGACAATGATGTTCCTAAGCCCACTTCGACGGATGCTGCATGGCAAAAGAAAGTAGCGAAGGCAAGAAGAATTATGTTGGAAGGTTTATGAGACCACATTGTCTCAAGCCTTCATGGGAAAGCCACTCCATATGTTATGTGGAAGTCTTTGACAGATCTTTTCCAAAGAAAAAATGACCATAGGAAATTGGCACTTAGGGATAAACTTAGAAAGATCAAGATGGAGAAGGGTGACAACATTCCAAAGTATCTCACGAAGTTTTTCTAATGTCAGGATGAACTGGGGAGTGTGGGAATCACTGTTGCTGATGATGATTTGGTGAGCTTGGCTCTCTCGGGACTTCCTAAGAGTTGGCACAGTTATGAAGACTCTGTCAATGGATAGGAAAAACTGCCGGGTTGGGAACAACTGTGGTCAGATCTAGTGTAGGAGGAGTTTAGGTGGAACACCAGAGATGGCTCTTCATCAAATCATGATGATGAAGAGGATTGTGATTTGGCTGCCAAGGAAAGGGAAGGGGAGGCGAATAAATTCCACTCAAAATCCGAGTCTAAAGGCAAGAAGCTGGATTTTTCCAAGGTGAAGTGTTTTCACCGTCACCAACATGGGCATCTCGCCACTAACTTCCCATAGAAGAAGAAGAACAAGAAGGCTGCTAAAAGAAGAAGAACAAGAAGGCAGCTGGTGAGGCCCTTGCCTCGCAATTTGAACTTGATTTTTCTTTGATCGCATGCTTGGTGTCAAGCTCAATGGGATCCATGCGATATCTTGATAGTGGTGCTTCCTTCCACAAGATGGGAGATAAGGAGATTTTTAGTGACTTGGAGGAGAAAGATCTCCAAATGCATATAGATATGGGTGATGATGGATGATACAGTGCGACCGACATTGGTACCAATACCTTTGAGAGGGAGTGAGGTAAACCATTTCAATTGAAAGATGTTATGCATGTTTTAGGTCTAAAGAAAAACTTGGTCTCAGTCACGATGTTGGAGGACAGAGGCTATGATGTTGTTTTCAACGATCGAAAATATTTCCTGCAACATAAAACAACAGTTCAAGCCAAGAGGATAGGGATTCGAGTTAGGAATCTCTACAAGCTGGAGGTAGATGGCTGCGGTACCATGATGGGCAAGGCAGAAAAAGTGGTGAGCTAAGATGAGGGCGAATTGTGACACAGGAGATTGGGCCATCTTCATCATGGAGACTTGAAAGTCATGCATAAAATATCTACTGAACTTCCAATGGGAACAATTGCTCAGTTAGATCAGTGCAAGGGTTGCACCATGGGGAAGTATGTAAAGTCCACCTTTCATGAAAAGGAGAACCGTGCTTCGGTGATCCTGGAGAGAGTTCACACAGATGTGTGTGGACCATTCTCAGTTGCTTCAACAGAAAAAAACAAGTATTATATTATTTTTTTTGATGAATTTTCTCGTAAATGTTGGATCTTATTCATGTAGAAGAAGGATAAAAAATTCTCAAAGTTCTGTGAGTTTAAGGCATTGGTGGAGAAAGAGTCGGGGAAGAAAGTGAAGGCTCTGAGGAGTGATAATGGTGGAGAATACATCTCTAAGGCCAAACATCAGAACTGGCAGAAGGCATACCGCAGAAGCTAATAGGCTGAGGCTCGATGCTGCACAGAATGTATGAGCCCCTACTTCAAAACACAAACAAAGACAGTCTCCTGACTGATTTACTGGATACATGGCTCTCATTAGCAAATGTATTGTGACTGAGCCATATTACTTTCAAGAAGTAGTGTAGGAGCCCACATGGGTAGATGCAGTGGTGGAAGAGTATGACTCCATTGTCAGAAACAATGCTTGGGAAATTGTTCCAAGGTCGGTTGATAAATCAATGGTAGGTTCGAGATGGATCTACAAGGTAAAGAAAGCTGTTGATGGGAGTGTTGAGAAATACAAGGCCATATTTGTGGCCTGGGACTTCTCACAGATCGAGGGGATTTATTATGAAGAAACCTTTGCACCTGTCGCATGGTATTCTTCCATTAGGACCATCCTTGCTCTCTTGGTGCAGATGGGTTGGCACATTCATCATATGGATGTGAAGACTATGTTTCTCAATGGGATCATTGAGGAAGAAGTGTACGTTGAGAAACCTGAATGATTTGAGATCTTCAGTAGTGAGTTGCATGTGTGCAGACTCAAAAGAGCGTTGTATGGGCTGAAGCAAGCACCCCGTACTTGGTACACTCAGATAGACAACTATTTCAGTGGACTTGGCTTCACCAAGAGTGAGGCGGATGAAAACCTATACCAAATTGTGGTGGAGGGTAAGATTTTAATTATTGTTCTTTATGCTGATGATTTAATACAGACTGGTGATGAGTAGCTGATACACTCATGCAAGGAGGACCTTGCAAAGGAGTTTGAGATGAAGGATATGGGCCTCCTTCATTATTTCCTTGGATTGGAAATATGGCAGCGAGATGGTGAGATTTTTGTGTCTCAAGGCAAGTATGCAAGGGAGATACTGGGTAAGTTTCACATTGAGGGCTGAAAACCCATGGATACTCCTCTTCCAGGAAACTAGAGGAAAGAGGATGCTACATCTGGAGAGGTAGTGGATGCTTCTGTATATCGACAGTTGGTAGGTTCGCTAATGTATTTAGTGAATACAATGTCAGACATATGCTATGCGGTGAACCAGCTTAGTCAAGCGATGGTTAAGCCCACTAAGCTCTTTTGGAAGGTGGGCGAGCATGTCCTGAGATACCTGAGGGGAACATCTGAATATGGCCGGTGGTACAGACAGACGGATGAGGTGAAGTTGCATGGCTTCACGGATGCAGATTGGGTGAGCAACCCAACGGAAATAAAGAGCACATCAGGGGGATCTTTAGTATCAGATCTACATCTGTTTCTTGGTACAACAGGAAACAGAGATCCGTGGCATTCAGTTCAGCGGAAGCAGAATACATGGCAGCAAGTCAAGCTGCATGTGAGGCTATCTGGATGAGAAAGATCCTGGTTGGTTTGTTTGGTTCTAATTTAGATCCAACAATGATTCATTGTGATAATCAGAGTTGCATTAAACTCTCGATTAATCCTGTGTTTCATGATAGATCTAAGCATATAGATATCCGGTATCATCATATGAGAGATTGTGTGCAGCGGAAGATCATGTTGCTTCAGTACTTTCCTACGGAAGATCAAGATGCAGATATCTTGACGAATGCGCTCACCAGGAGAAAATTTGAATACCATAGAGACAGGATCGGGGTGAAGGATAATCCCTTTCTTGTTGAGAGGGAGTTTTGAGATTCAACAAGATGATGATCCTAGTGAAAATTACACACTTACACTAGGATGGAGCCTCAGGCTATTTTTAGGTGGAAGTCTATTTTTAGACTGCATGAGCAAATTCTATTTATAGATGATGTCTATTTATAAATGGTGAGAAAATTCTATTTATAGATGATGTTCTATTTTTAGATGCATGTGAAAAGTCTATTTATAGATCACATGTCTATTTATAGAATGCATTTCGTTTATTATTATCTCTTAATAAGAATTGGACAATAAACATTAATCTATTCTCAATGAGCACTTGGAAATAGTTAACTAAAGTGTCAAATAAGTTAGCTAAGTGAATTTCGAGTTGAGTGGTTGTTTGGTGGGACATGCAAGTGGAATTAGTTGTAACCGAGTGATTCGAAGTTGTAATAGAGTTGGATGTGTAGTTATGTGAGTTGTGAAGTAGTTTAACTTAGTTAAGTGAGTTAAACTCAGTTGTGCTAGTTGTAAATGAACATACACTAGTGAGAGATCAGTGAATTAATTATTTAATTAATTTGCAATTAGTGGTCTCACATGCAATTGAATATTTACTACTATTAACTACATGCTTGTCAGATCCAGTGGAGACCCAGTTGAGAGATAGGTGAAAGGGACAGTTTGACTATCAATTGTGACATTAGTGGGTGCACTCATGCAAAACCACACACATTGGATGTGCCCATGAGGATTGCGCAGTCAAGGCAAGAAGGATCTCATTCCTTCAGGGATTGTTATCAATAGGGATTGCACAGTGGAGGTAGGCTTTCAAGAGGCAGTAAATTGGCGCATGTATTTGCCAATTTTTGTATGACAGTGTGAGACGATTATACATTTAACTGAGAGCTCTTGGATTAGAGTTTTGTATGAGATTATTTCATGATCCATGCTATATACATAATATATGATAGTGGGGTTTTTAGTTTTATGCTTTCCTGGTAAAAACATCTTTGTTATGTGTGATTGATATTTCTTCATGTGTTTGCAATTGGCGATCGTGTTTTAAATTTCCGCAAGAATTTTTGTAGAAGCTATTCTGTATTCAACAGTGCCATATAATTGTTAGGTCAGGAGAATACAGGAAATGCATAATTGTATTAGAATTACTACATGGTATCAGAGCTAAGAAGATTGCAATTTTAAAGTAGTAGCTGAGTTTGTTGGTGGAAACAATTTGAATTTGCTGCAAGAATTTATTGGTGCGACAGTTGAGTAAACATAGAAATGGCCTTGAATGGCTTGCGGCTAAAGTATGCACTTGAGGGCAGCTCGAAGTACATTTCCTGAAAGGACAGGATGGAGGCGGTGCTTGAAGGTAATGGCTTGAAGGAATTCATCGACAGTGATGTTCCTAAGCCCACTTCGACGGGTGTTGCATTACTTGATGCATGGCAAAATAAAGTAGCGAAGGCAAGAAGAATTATGTTGGAAGGTGTACAAGACCACATTGCGTCAAGCCTTCATGGGAAAGCCACTCCATATGCTATGTGGAGGGCTTTGATGGATCTTTTCCAAAGCAGCAACAACCAGAATTGTATTAAAATTACTACAAAGTTTTTAGTGGAGTAATATTTAAAGAATCAATTTCTCAAGTGCAACAAAATTATGATGTTACTTGAACTATAACTCTCACAAACCCAAACAAATACAAAAATAAGCTCATCAATAGGGAACACAATATCTTCATATATGGTGCATAAGGGTTGGGATTTCCGCTTTGGTCCATAAATGAACTAATGCATATGTATTATTGATTGTAAGAGACTCAACACATCATAATTTTACAAATTCTCTAATTAGAGGAATTATGGCTCGTTTCTCAAATGGCCTTGTCTGGTTTGATTGTTATCCAAAATTTTCAGTATATCCATTCGATGAGATTTTAGGAGATATACTCAAAAATTCAAATCAAGACCACACGATTTGATATGAAGGCCAAAATGACATATATTTCCATTCAAACACGAGGATGCTTCAGACATACAATGCCATGTATCCTACAGTCTTGCATACTCCGAGTCAAGAATCCCAGTTAGAAACTTTGTTTCTAATAGATCATTCAAATCATAAGATGGAACATCGAGTTATTAAATGGGAAAGTCTCTCCTTCCCAGAAACTTGGTTTGTCAATGGCCAAAAGTATCGAAACAACAAACTATTACTTCAACACTTGTTAAAGAATCCTCTTCTTTGATTATCATCTCATTTCATCCAAACACAAAACCATCTTGCTCACATGACCAACTAGTTATTTTAGCCCAATAATTTAATTACTCTTCCCACTTTGTTGTTTGTCAAAATTGTTCTATTTTGGTCTCTCTTAAAGTTTTACAGAAAAGCGTGGTGGAAATGCTATTTCCTTTGAACATCAAAACCATAACCCAAGAACAAATATTCATCCTCCTAGTTCAACTGCACAAGAACCTTATCCACATCCCCGATGTGAAGATATAACCTTTCCACATGATCATATTCTAATGTTGTATTATTTTGAGAAATAAGATCCCAAGCTTACAAAAATGTTCAATAAACTGAGAAAACTTGGTACTCCTAGATATGGTCTAGGATATATAGATCAAAGAGATGTTATAATTTCACAATGAAAATTTTAGAATATGGTCCCTCTGGAAATACAAAAGCCTACAATTTGATGAGAGGTTGTTATAAATGGAAGGTTGATACCAAGTGGATGAAAAAGATGATAAACTGGGATCTATACACTCATCCACACACAAACTTGAAGTTAATGCCTCATTATCCAACAATGAGGAAAAAAACCTAGCAGAAAATTGGAAAACTTATATGTTAGAAGATAAATGTTGGATTTCCTTTTATGAATGGAGGAAAAAACAAATGAATCATTCTATCCATATGATGGAAAGTGGAAAAGAGAAGCAATAAATTGAAGCTATCACTCCAAAACACCGATGGAAAAGTTTATATGGTAGCAAAGTATAGTCTAAGTCCACATTTCCCCCTTTTAAAAGGATTGTTCTTTAAGAAGAAAATAAAAAATCAAAATCAATCCCATTAGTCTTGAAAGAAGAAACCCCTTTAATGAGCACTTGAATTGGACAAATACTGATTTAATAGGAATGGTACTATACACCTTTGTAACAAATGATTATGCCCACAAAAGGCATACTGATAATATGCAAACTTCAATGAATTCTATTGCTTCTTTTGTAATTTGGATAAGTAACTTAGTATCAAAAATCAAATATGGGATAAATGATACTAGGCAGATTGTTTATAATACAAAATAAGAAATAAGAAAAAATCTACACGGAGTTGGAAAAAAACCTAGAGTCCACTGTTGGAGTCATGGGGGATCTTTTAGTAAATATAAATGAGAAAAATAAACAAATAAACAAATTCCTAAAAAGAAAATAGAAAAAATTTCCATTTCTTATATTTTTCCCAATACTGCTCATATCATGGCTGTAGCTCCTCAAATTAGTACAGAAAGATTCCTACTTTATTTCCCAAAGAACAACTGGAATCCTTTTCAAAGGAAGAAGATCATTTCTGGTGACTCAAGTCTTCCCTATCAAAGAATATGCACCTAATCTGCAAGGTGGAGGAAAAATGACTAAGTCCCAGACCTTTGCAGATGACCAGCTCCCTAAATGGAACATTGATGATATGCCTTTGGGTCAAATCATACAAGATTTAGATAATATGTTTGTTTCTTAAAAAATCATGTACATGAAGGGAAAAGTGAAATAGAGGCATGTAACTCAATCATAAAATGATTTACTTGATCTCTGTTCAAATGGTGGCAAGCAAAGTCATCTCCTGCTTTAGTTGAAAAAATGTAACATGAGGTAATGAATGATGAAAATGGTAATATAGTGCACCATTATGATGGTCGTCCTGTGGAAAATATGATAGGTGATCTTACTACCATGATTTTAGAACATTGGTGTTGCACTGAACAAGAATTGCTGATAAACATGCTCTAATTATCATGAACATGAAATGCAAGAAGTGTCTCATTATGATGAATTTAATAGAGAATGGACTTAAAGGATTTATGAAGTAAAATACAGTAAGAATATTCTGCAAGAGAATTTCTCATTATGATGAATTTCATAGAGAATGGACTCAAAGGATTTATGAAGTCAAAGACAATAAAAATATTATTTGGAAACAAGTCTACTTAGCAGTTATACCAAGTAAATTAGTTGAATACCTAAATACATAAGAAGTATTCAAGTTGCCTTGTGAATTGTATACATGGGGACAAATCTATTCTCTGATTATCAATGCATTAGTTAGACTCTGCAAAAATATGAAAGTTAGAAAATCAATACATAGATTGTCTAGCTTTCTTGATAGTAAATCCATCCATGAGAAATATGAGTTAATAATAGATGATCCTGTAAGAAGGAAAAAAAAAGCCAATAAGTAGAAGATATAGAAGTTCAAAAACAAGATTTGGTTTTATCCCAAAAAGTATAGTGTTACAAGAAAAAAGTATAAGAGGAGAGAAATAACCCATTACTATTCTTCAGAAGATATCAAACTCAAAACACACAAACTATAGGCCAGAAAATAAGAAATATGTTGGCTTTGTGGAAAACCAAGTCACCTTATGAGAAAATTCCCACAAGGTGAGGCCTCAAAGAAAGGTAGAGGAAATCCATCAGCATAAAGGGCAGAGCAAATAAAAAAACATTGCGAACAAAGATAATTTTTTCATTGTAATAAATGTGGCTCAAATGATCATGATACAAATCATTGTCCTCAATCTACCTTTTTTGTAAAAAGAGAAGAAGTTCATGTGATACAAAATGGATGTTGTTCTTCTAGTTGAGAAACCTTTGTTTTGATTATAATACCGATGAATTGTCCGAATTAGAAGAAGAAGTATTAATTTTCATAAACTCATGCAATTAGAAAAACCATGCCATGTACAATTATAATACTGAAAAAGACAGTTATACCAGCAGTGAAGACGAAGAAGAAGAAGAAGATGATTGAGAAGACAAAAGATAGAAAAGATAAAAAAGTATGTATGGCCCAACTTATAGAAGATGGAGATGTACAAATGTTGAAATAAATCAAATCTTTTCCAAAAGGTGATATGAAAACATATTTATTGGATACATTCCTCAATACAATGGAGAAAACTCACAAAATGACAAAATCATTAGGTAAAAAGCATTTATTTATTAATGCTTATTTTGAGAAAAATACTAAGTCATTCATGAGAGATCATAGAGATGATAAATTGTAGCTCACAAACATGAATTTTTTAAGAAAATAAATTAATATTATGAAAAAATAAGTAAGTGAGCTAAAACAAAAGGTGAAAGAATTAGAGTATCATAAAGATGAAGAAGATGCCTATAAAGTAAATCAGTGGCCTAGATAGGAGATCAGAACATTAAAGGACCAAGTTGTTATTTTGTAACCACAAAATGTATATTATATGGATGAAAATCCCAACATAAATATGTTTCAGACATCAAATCTTGAAGGTCTTAATGCTATGAGAATTTTGGCTATCCAACACCAAAAGTTCCATATATAAATTGGATTGAAAATTCAATGGCAAAGCTTTGAGTTGAAAGCCCTTATTGATTCAGGCTCATATTTGAATCTCTTACACAAAGAGATTATTCCCTCTATAAATTGGTAGAAGATAAATCATTCTGTAATTAGTCTTGGAAATAAATCAATGAATATGTAATATGAATCCACAAGGGAACTTTATGCTTTGGAAGGCAATGTCTTGATTTCAAATGTTTGGTTTCATAAATCCCCATTGAATATATATTGGGAACTCCTTTTTTAGTAGTCATTGAGCCACATGGGTCAACAAGAACCAGAGATGGAAAAGATGGATATTTCATTACAGTTCCAAATCTAGAACAAAAAGGGAAAAAGGAAAAGAAAATTGTTCTTCCTTTCATATCAACACCTCAGTTATCCTCTATGGTTCAAGATACATGGATAATAACATAAAAATAAAGAAAGATAAAAGAAATAGAAAACTTGAGGAGTAATATAAAGATCAAAGAACAACTCAAAATATAGAAGGTTAAGCAAGAAATCTCCAAATTGAGAAAAATGTTTCAAGAGGAAGTCTGCTCATAAAATATAATAACATTTTGGGAGAAAAATAAATATTTTATATAACTTCCATACAAGGATTCATAGTGTTACAATATTGGTAATAAATTACAAACCACTGAATCAAGTTCTCGCAGACGTCGCTTATCTCATACTACATAAATATAATATTGTGAAGAAAATTACTGGTGCAAAGATATTTTCCAAGTTTGATTTGAAATCTGGATTTTGGCAGGTGGCTATAAAGGACGAATACAAATTTAAAACATCATTTAGCGTCCTATCATGCCACTATGAGTGTGTTTATGGTCTAAATGATTAACTATTATATTATGAGGTAAATAGTGAGGTCAATCACATTACTGATTTCTTTTTTCTCATAATTTTTTTACAACTATAATATTTTGTGTTCGATACGATGTGGGGTTAACTTATTTTCAATGATAGTGGGGTTAATTTATTTTTCATTATATACAAAGTGGGGTTAACCTGTCATTTTTCATATTTTTGAGAAAGTGAATTAATGAGAACTGAGGAATTTAAGAACTTGTTTGAAGGTTTGTGTAAGAGTTCTTATACGATTTTGTGTAAATAAAGGAGATAATTTCTAGTCAAGCTTTAGTGTTCGTCCAAGGAAGCCTTTGACATACAAATTGGTATCAAAGCTACATAATATAGCTACATTTTTGTACTTCCGAGATTATTTATAATATGGACGAAAATTTTAGATCAATATATTTTAGAGATATAAAAAATCTTGAAGAATCCTCAAGTTAAGGACTTGAAAATACAATTCATACTTGTCGAAAGTCTTTTGTAAATGATGCTGAAATTGAAATAGTTGAATTTAAGCCCCATGTTGTGATCTGAAAATGGAATGTACTTGAAAAGGGTGCAAGGTATCCATTTTCATTTATGTAAATGAGTGCAAATACTCCAAATTTTAAATCTGAAAATGTGAGAACTTCTTATTTCTAATAAAGAGATAGACTGTAGGGGCATTTACCGGATATGTCACCTTTCAAAGAAAGGATGAATCCAAAAGCTACCTGGCCCTCTTACAGACTCTACCTAAAGAAATAATAGAAGTAAACACTCAGACTTAATTAAAATGACCTTACTCAAACTTGACATTATGCAGAATTTTTGCTTGGAAGAGGTGTATGTCTTTTCTTCTGTTTATGTGTTTTAAGTTTATTTGTTTTTGCTGAAACTTAACATGTATATCAGCAACATAATTCAGCCATAGAATAACAAAACACAACAGCAATATAATGTACGATTTCACCCCAACTCTGTAGGTTTTAACCCTGAACAGAAATTATCTACACACGAATCTTATAACAGAAAATAAACAATAGCGAGAGCATAAAACATAAAACAGATAAACACAGAGATTTTCCCCTGGATCCCAAATCGGGACGACCAGCTTGATTTTTCATTATATTCCTTTTAGTGTTACAACACATATATATACATGCCGAAGCATACATAAACCCCAATCCATTAACCCTGGATTAGAACATAACCATAGTTCCATTGACCGGATCTACAAAAATACCAGGAGCCGAAAACCATCGAACCCCAAAACCATGTGCAAAACCATGCACAAAACCATGGACGCAGACTACCCATAACACATACCCAACAAACTCTTGGGCTACATCTCCTTTGAGCTTCGTCAACATGACTAGACTCTTTGGGATTAAGGTACTTAAATTATTTTACAAGCTCCACACTTAACCACAATGAATAAGAAAATGATTAAAAGGGTTGAGAATACCATTTTAAATCCCTTTAATGGCTATCCAATTCCTACAAACAGCTTTAGGCTTCCATGGACACACATCCTTCTGTTGGTGCACTGAGCTTCTCTAAGCTTCTAAATGGCACAAACTCCCTCAGATTTCTGTTTCTGCTCCTGACACCACTACTGCTGCATCCAATAATGATCAGACATCAAATACCATCTGATAAATTGCTTACATTAAGCACAACATCCCCAAAAATGGCTCTCCTCCACGGTTTGCCCAGGGCTGCCCACGACTTCATATCAACTTCTAGAGCTGTAGAAGTACTCAAAATGATCTGAAACTACTTCCATTGGTTCCATAATAATTGAAATAGTCAAGATAGAGTTTTTTTTCATCAAAAACGGTCTCTGGCTGCTCCGGTTTCTCCTACACACTCTGTTTGGAAAATGACCTCTAGAACTTAAATGAAGCTTTTCGGTTTTCTAAAGTTCTTAACAAGCTCTGAAAACCATCTAAACAGATTCAAAAGACATGAAATAGCTAAGAATTCCTATTCATTTACCATAAACAGAGAAACACAGTCCAATACACAGCCTTCTCCTTCCAGGCTCTGATGGCTCCTACATATTCTTTGATGCTTAAACCTCTGCAGATGACCTCTGTTAGATTTCAGACCTGCTCCATTGAGTCCAGAAGGTCGAAGAGACCAAAAAAAAAAAAAAAAATCACTTCAAAAGGCCTTTCCTAGCCAAAGTTATGGTACATTTACTCAGACTGCCAGTTTGGCCTAAACAAGCTCCACTAAATGTGGAGACACTGCCAGTTAACTTAACTAAACTGGCACATCCGCCTAATATGGTGGAACCGGCGCTAAATTGGTGGAAGCATTAAATGTTGCAGTTAACAATCTTCACGTTCACATGCGCAATTTTAGCTAACCTTTAACTGTTTGCCTAAGTTACGGTTCTAGTGTGAAGGTCGTATGGCATGGTTTGAATGGGGAGCG
Source organism: Pinus albicaulis (assembly GCA_034641835.2). Classification (NCBI taxonomy): domain Eukaryota; kingdom Viridiplantae; phylum Streptophyta; class Pinopsida; order Pinales; family Pinaceae; genus Pinus; species Pinus albicaulis. The sequence continues at coordinate 1,608,866,842 of CM076570.1, read as the reverse complement.
GGCTTAACCCAAAGCCCCTTCGAAACCCCGCTCCGCTCCGTATTGCAGCACGTGCTCTTTGAACCATACCTGATGCCACGTATTCAAACCTTTAACCATATGTTTTAAAACCTTTACGTTGCCACATATTAACCCATTTGACATTTAAAACATTTGCCATATGGATTTGAAACTTTTGCATATGGGGTTTTGAAATTTAAAATAAATAAATGTGTGTTATAATTTTTATTTTAATAAAGTTTTAAATAAATAAATAAATAAATAAATAAATATATATATATATATATTTTATAATTAAAAACCATACAAATATTAATATATATATAATTTTAAATTATTAATTAAACTTTAATTAAAATAAAAATTTTCCAACACATAAATTTAAAAATTTCTTTTCAAAATTGAAAGTTATTAGGCGATTTCAAAATGCAATATCTTCTCCATATGGTAACGGATTTCAGTGTCGTTTGCGGCATTGGGATCGTATCGCCGAGGCCTATCCCGTTGCTTAGGTTCCAAATCAAATTGATCACTTTCATTTTTGAGCTTTTTCCCAAGCTCAGATTTGAGCTCTTGATCATGTTGCATGAAAGCTCCCAACCATTTCTCCCTCCAACATTTATGTTGATCTCAACATGTTCCATCACAAAGTTTTTAGTGGAGTAATAGTCAAAGAATCAATTTCTCAAGTGCAACAAATTATGATGTTACTCAAACTATATGTCTCACAAACCCCAAATAAATACAGAAAGAATCTCATAAACATGGAACACACTATATTCATATATGATGCATAAGGGTTGGTATTTTTTCTTTGGTCCATAAAGTGATTAATGCATATGTATTATGCACTGTAAGAGACTCAACACATCACAATTTTACAAATTCTATAATTAGAGGAGTTATGGCTCCTTTCTCAAATGGCCCTGTCTGGTTTGATTGCTATCCAAAATTTTCAGTAATGCATTCGGTGAGATTTAGGAGGTATTCTAAAATTTCAAATCAAGACCCAAAGATTTTATATGAAGGCCAAAAGGACATATATTTCCATTCAAACATGAGGATGTTTCAGACATACAAGTACCATGTATCCTACAGTCTTGCATACAAGTATCATGTATCCTACAGTCTTGCATACTCCAAGTCAATAATCCTAGTCAGAATTTTTTTTTTCTAATAGATCAATCAAATCATAAGATGGAACATCAAGTTATTAAATGTGAAGGTCTCTCCTTCCCAGAAACCAAGATTGTTGATGTCCCAAAAGTTTCAAAACAATGAACTATTACTTTACGATTTGTTAAAGAATCCTCTTGTTTGATTATCATCTCATTTCCTCCAAACACAAAACCATATTACTCACAGGACCAAATAGTTATTTTAGCCCAATCACTTAATTACTCTTCCCACTCTACTGGTTGTCGAAATTTTTCTATTTTGGTCTCTCTTAAAGTTTTACATCCAAGCATGGTGGAAATTCTATTTCCTTTGAACATCAAAACCATAACCAAAGAAAAAAGATTCATCCTCCTAGTTCAATTGCACAAGAACCTTGTCCACATCCCCAATGTGAAGATATAACCTTTCCACATGATCATATTCTAATTTTGTATTTTGAGAAATAAGATCCCAAGCTTACAAAAATGTTCAATAAACTGACAAAACTTGGCACTCCTAGATATTGTATAGGATATATAGATAAAAGAGATGTTGTAATTTCACAATGAAAATTTAAAAATATGCTCCCTTTGGGAATACAAAAGCCTACAATTCCATAAATGAAAAAAATGTTTTTCTTTGATGAGAGGTTGTTATAAATGGAAGGTTGATACCAAGTTGATGAAAAAGATGATAAATTGGGATTTATACATTCATCCACACACAAACTTGATTTTAATGCCTCAGTATCCAACAACGAGAAAAACACCCTAGTAGAAAATTGGATTTCCTTTTATGAATGGAGGCAATAAATGAATCATTCTATCCAGATGATGGAAAGTGGAAAAGAGAAGCAAGAAATTGAAGCTATCACTCCAAAACACCAATGGAAATGTTTAGATGGTAGCAAAATATAGTCTAAGTCCATGTTTCCCCCTTTTAAAAGGATATTTCTTAAAGAAGAAAATAAAAAATCAAAACCAATCCCATTAGCCTTAAAAGAAGAAGCCCCTTTAATGAGCACTTGAATTGGACAAATACTGCTTTAATAGGAATGGTACTATACACCTTTGTAACAAATGTTTATTCCCACAAAAGGCATACTGATAATATGAAAGCTTCAATGAATTATATTGCTTCTTTTGTAATTGGGATAAGTAATTTAGTATTAGAAATCAAATATGGGATAAATGATACTAGGCATATTGTTTCTAATACAAAAGAAAAAATCTGAAAAAAGCTACACGGAGCTGGAAAAAAACCTAGAGTCTTCTTTTGAAGTCATGGGGGATATTTTAGTAAAGGTAAATGAGAAAAATGAACAAATAAAACAAATAATTCCTGAAAAGAAAATAGAAAAAATTTCCAATTCTCATCTTTTTCCCAATACTACTCCTCATATCATGATTGTAGCTCTTGTAGGTTTTAACGCTGTACAGAAATTATTTGCAAACGAATTCTGAAAAACATAAAATAAAAAATAGCGAGAGCATAAAAAATAAAACAGATATACACAAATATTTTTCCCTTGGACGTCCACCCTTCGACATTAGGCATGAGCTGAGCTAACTGAACATTGCCATACACCTTTATGAAGTTGTAATGAACCCCACTCATAGGAGATAAGTGTATAAATGACTAATAGTAAGAGAGAAACCCTCAAGAACATAGGCAACATTCATGATGGTGGGGCACTGTGGACAAATATTTAGACTTGAAATATGTAACATAATATAAGAAATAAACCCTATGTCCATGGGATATGTAGCTTCCTCGCTGCGAGTGTTACAACACATATATATATACATGTTGAAGCATTCATCAACCCCAATATATTAACCCTGGATTAGAACATAACCGTAGTTCCCTTGACCGAATCTAAAAAATACCAGGTCGCCGAAAACCATCATGCCCCAAAACCATGTGCAAACCCATGCACAAAACCATAGGTGGGTCCGCCCACCTAAAATAGGGTCCAATTTCTTTTTTCCTGGGGTGGTGCCCCAGACCCTGCGTAGGGGGCTACTCGCCCCCTACAAACCCTTGGACAGGGGGGCTACCCACTGTGACCCGCCCCCAACACAACGAATAGGGGGGCATGCAACTATTCGTGGAAAGAATATAACACGTACCCAACAACTCCTCAAATTAGTATGAGAATATTTCCTGCTTTATTTCCCAATGAACAACAAGAATCCTCTTCAGAGGAAGAAGAGAATTTATGGTGACTCAAGTCCTCGATATGAAATGATATGCACTTAATCTTCAAGGTACAGGAAAAATGCCTAAGTCCCAGACCTTTGTAGATGACCAGTTCCCTGAATGGAACATTCATAATATACCTGTGGGTCAAATCATACAAGCTATAAATAACATGTTTGTTTCTTACAAAATCATGTACATGAAGGGAAAAGTGAAATAGAGGCATGTAAGTCAATAATCCAATTCTTTACTTGATCTTTGTTCAAATGGTGGGAAGAAAAGTAATCTCCTGCTTTAGTTGAAAAAATAGAACATGAGGTAATGAAAGATGAAAATGGTAATATAGTGCACCATGATGATGATCTTCCTTTAAAAAATATGATAGGTGCTCTTACTACCATGATTTTAGAACATTGGTGTGGCACTGAACAAGAAATTGCTAATAAACATGCTCTAATTCTCATGAACATGAAATGCAAGAAAATGTCTCATTATAATGAGTTTAATAGAGAATGTACATAAAGGATTTATGAAGTAAAATACAATAAAAATATTCTGCAATAAAATGTCTCATTATGATGAATTTCATAAAGAATGGACTTAAAGGATTTATGAAGTCAACGACAATAAAAATATTCTTTGGAAATAAGTCTACTTAGCAGTTATACCAAGTAAATTGGTTGAGTATCTGAAGACATAAGAAGTATTCAAGTTGCCTTATGAATTGTATACATGGGGACAAATATATTATCTGATTACTAATGCATTAGTTGGACTATGCAAAAATATGAAAGTTAGAAAATCAATACATAAAATGTCTAGTTTTCCTGATAACAAATCCATCTGTAAGAAATATGGGTTAAGAATAGATGATCCTATAAGAAGGAAAAGAAAAGCCAATAATATTTTTTAGAAGACATAGAAGCTCAAAAAAAAGATAAGGTATTATCCCAAAAAGTATAATGTTGCAAGAAAAAAGTATAAGAGGAGAGAAATAACCCATTAATATTCTCCAGAAGATATCAAACTCAAAACACACAAATTATAGGTCACATATAAGAAATATGTTGGCTCTATGGAAAATTAGGTCACCTTGTGAAACAATGCCCACAACGTGAGGCCTCAAAGAAATATAGAGGAAATCCATCAGCATAAATGGCAGAGAAAATAAGAAAACATAGGGAACAAGAGAATTGTAATAAATGTGGCTCAAATTATCATGATACAAATCATTGTCCTCAATCTACCTTCTTTGTAAAAAGAGAAGAATTTCATGTGATAAAAAATGGATGTTGCTCTTCTAATTTAGAAACATTTGTTTTGATTATAATACCAATTAATTGTCTGAATTATAAGAAGAAGAATTAATGGTCGCAAACCCATGCAATTAGAAAAACCCTGCCATGTACAATTACAATACTGAAAAAGACAATTGTACCAACAATGGAGATGAAGAAGAAGAAGAAGAAGATGAAGAACACAAAAGGTAGAAAATCTCAAAAAGTATGTATGGCCCAAATTAGAGAAGATGGAGAGGCAAAAACGCTGACACAAATCAAAGCTTTGCCAAAATGTGTTATGAAAACATATATATTGGATATATTCCTTAATACAATGGAAAAAAATCACAAAATGCCAAAATCATCAGGTAAGAAGCCTTTGTTTATTAATGCTTCTTTTGAGAAAAATACTAAGTCATTCATGAGATATCATAGAAATGACAAACTGTATCCCATGAACATGAATGATTTAAGAAAATAAATTAATATTACGAAAAAATAAGTAAGTGAGCTAAAACAAAAGGTGAAGGAATTAGAAGATCATAAAGATGAAGAAGATGCCTATACACTAAATCAATGGCATAGATAAGAGATAAAAACATTAAAGGACCAAGTTGTTATTTTGTAACCACAAAACATATATGATATGGATGAAAATCCCAACATAAATATGTTTCAGACATCAAATCTTGAAGGTCTTAATGCTATGAGAATTCTGGCTATCCAAAAACAAAAGTTCCATATATATATTAGATTGAAAATTCAAGGTCAAAGCTTTGATTTGAAAGCCCTTATTGATTCAGGCTCATATTTGAATCTCTTACACAAAGAGATTATTCCCTCTATATAATTGAAGAAGAGCAATCCTTCTGTAATTGGTCATGGAAATAAAGCAATGAATATGCAATATGAACCCACAAGGGAAATTTATGCTTTGGAAGGAAATGTTTCGATTTCAAATGTTTGGTTACATAAATCCCCATTGAATGTATATTGTAAACTCCCTTTTTAGTAGTCGTTGAGCCACATGGGTCAACAAGAACCAAATATGGAAAATATGGATATTTAATTACAGTTCTAGATCTAGAAAAAAAAGGGGAAAGGGCAAAGAAAACCGTTGTTCCTTTTATATCAACACCTCAGTTATCTACTATGGTTCAAGATACAAGGATAATAACATAAAAAGAAAGAAAGGTAAAAAAAATACAAAAATTGAGGAGTAATATAAAGATAGAAGAACAACTTAAAACATAGAAGGTTAAGCAATAAATCTCCAAATTGAGAAAAATGTTTCAAGAGGAAGTCTGCTCAGAAGGATCCTCACTTGACCTATAAAAATAAAATTTTCAAGGATGGAAGAATCTATATGGTGATGTTGAAAGGCATCAAAGGACCAACCATTGGTTATGAGTCTTCACTAGAAACTGCCAGTCATGTTCAAGACTAACTTTGGACAATTTATCGATCATTTTGGTGATCTTCTCGTAGTGTTCCTGCCACGTATTTGACAATAGCCTCACTTCTGACAAAGTACCTTCAGGGAAATTTGAAATGATATTAGACTGCAACAAATTATCAATGATTGATTCAAAAATAGAGCTAGCGATATTTCAGGCCTCATTTATGGTTGCTTCGACCTGCTTCATTCAGATCTCCCATTATATGAAAATAATGATTTTTTGGGCCTCATCGAGCTTTGGTAGATTAGCAGGTCTACCCTCTGTTATCAATCTGTAATTTCTAATATTGGGAGAATAAATCTTTGAAGACAACATCAAAACCACTTTGGAGGTTGGGATCTATCCCTACTAGCTTCAAAGAGGGATCTCTCTTTAATATTTAACTTTTTTTTGGATGGATATTAGGCTAGTTATGACTGTACTTGGTGATTGTTTGATTAAATATTTATTTAACCATTGGGCAATGGAGTCAAAACATGAAACTGAATTTTTGCATCAATTTTTAAAAGAGTTGTAACAGGGAAATCTAGGTTGTACATACTGGATTATTTTAATATTTTTAAATGAATAATGTATATGGCAAAAGAGTGAATATGAGTTGAGACTGAAAATAATTTAAGTATTTTTCAATCTAAATTCAAGTAGAAAACATTTAAATTTTAAAAGCAACCAAAATAAGGTTTTTTAAATAACATGTCCTATTCATCACACTTTTTGTTTTACAATTAAGAATTCTGATAAAAAGAGAAAGGAAATAACAGTGGAAAACACAAAAATAGTAGAAACAATTCACCAGTAATTACACGACATGAATCCTGAAAGAAGTCTTTGTATTATTAATGCTCCAACAAAACTTGGAATTTACAATTGCGCAGTAGGCAAAATATGTTCAAAAATCAACCTCTAATACTTCAAATAATGAAGTATTTACTCTAAAATATTACAAAATTGATTACAATAAATGTTGTCTCAATAGACAATGTATTATTAGCCTAAATCTAACAATAAGCTCTAATTGTTACAAAAAATAGGCTCGATGTGGGTGATCTGGCATTCTGGCACTGTATTCAAGGAATCAGTTGATGAGTAAGCCTATTGGTAGGCTACGCTAGTTGTAAAGCTGTCTGATGTGATGTCCTGTGAGCTGGTTGTAGATGACTGCTCTTTGTTACCTTTTACTCCTGGAACTCAGTTAACTTATCCCATCACTCTTCATTTGGGATAGTTAATTTGATGACCCTCCAATAGATTTCATCCACCTCAGTATACTTAGCAAAAGTTGGTTTTACCACAAAAACGTTGTATATCTCATGCTGGATGAAAAGGTCATGCGCCAATGCCTCCAAAAATGCTTTCCCTATCATAGTGCCCTGATACTTGAAAATTTAATGGTATCCCCGACGATTTCATTCAATTTATTTACATAATCCTCTTTGGTAATTAGTTTTTCATTTATTACAAACAGGAAGGAATACCTTTCTAAGTTAAAGGTTCTATCCTATTGAAAAATCTGTTTACAACTATCTCCAAGTTGTGAAATTTTTCCTCTAGCTGTACAATAAGGTTTCTCTTTGTAAGAAACTTATTTGCCTCCAAAATTGTCTCTGTTCTGTCCTCAACTCCTAACTCATCCAACTCATACCTGTTCTCGGAATTTAGGAACTTGATAATGTGGTTAGAAATAGTTGACATGTCTCCAAGCTTGTTTGTAATGACATCATTGGATTTTTCTATTAGTTCCTTTTTCTCAAATATGATCTATATGCAAGGGCATATTTCATTGATTGACTCAATGATATCTGTCCAAATTATATTTTTGACATGCCCCAAGGTATTTCCAATAGATGAATCCTTCTCCGACCTCTGCAACCTTTCTATTAAATTCTATACTCTCTGAGTTTCAACTACATGTGAGCTATCACTTGGTCCCAAAGCTTCTTTATCTCTTATGTTTGAATTGACAAATTCTGCACTGCTTTAGCGAGCTGCTCAATTCCATCTGCTGCACTTGCTGTAGAAGGTGTGGTCGTGTAAATAGATGTAAGGGGTACAATATCTAATGGGACTAATGATAGTTTGGCAGCCTGCTATTTTTCGTTTATCATATTTTCCATTTATGCTTCCATCTGCCTTAGCTGAGCATTCTGCTCCATGATGAGCTTCATCATGTATGATTTCTGTGACTCTTTCTCTTCAATATCTTTGGCCAAAGGATCCTATGTAGCTGGAATCTTTAGCTGCTTCTTTAATGCTACTATGTCATCGTTTTTCTTTTTAATCACTTCTTCTGTAGCTCTGATATTGGAGGGATCATATCCAATCCTGATCACTAAGTCTTCAAAGACTTAATCCTTGAATCCTTGGCTAGAGAGGATATGTTTTTCCATCTTGAGCTGTGACTGGATATTAGCTAAAGAAATTTGGACAAACTCATATCAGTGTTAGTGAGTGTAGATGAAATCATTTCACCTGTCTTCTTATGCATCTCCAATTGATCAATGGGATGTATGTCTTTAACACCAAACTCAAATGCAGTATTTTTATAATCAGTTGATGTCTTTGGCTAAGGAATTTGTGCTTGGAGAAAGGCCATATGCATTTTTCCTTTCTTTGAATCAAAGGCTGACAGTAGCCTACTCTCTGAGATGGAAGTCTGCTTCTAGAACTGATTATATGTATTGGTCTTCAAAACTTCATTTTTTAATTTAATATCCTTGAATGTATCAAAAATGGTATTCTCTTTCTCCCCTGTAACAACTGAATTGGTTTTAATATCTTGCTGCTACTCCTGAGAAGCAGTAGAAGTGGTAGGAGAGAGTGTGGTTTGACCACCTACTTGTGAGGAAGTAGGAGTTTCCTTGGTGATGATAATAACTTCTTGCTCTGAATCCTTGCTTGGGTTCACCTTGGTATTGAGTTTAGTCCTCTTCCTGTACATGATTGTGAATTCTTTGCTGGAAGTGTCAGTCACTGAAGGCGACTCCTATTCTCTGATCCTTTTTCCTGATTTCTCTTGTGGGATAGGAGTCTGTGATGTTGAAGTTGACACCAATTTTTCTTCAACCTCTTGTAGAGTATTCTCTGTCCATTCTAGCTTATTCATGTACCTCTCAATTTCTGGTCTATGGGTATGAATGTAAGGTGTAGATTTTTTCTCTACCCTTATTTTGGAGATGGTACCTAATGGATCATATGACCAGGTAAAATTGAGGTTGAATTTCATTTCTTTCAGTAATCTGTCTGCTTCCTCCCCTACTGCTCTGCTGTTACAAATGAAGGGTCCTATTTGTGTTTTGATTATGAACTGAGATTTCTTCTTGGCAGATACAAAATGGACCTCATCGGCATTGATCATTTGTCTAATGTATTCTAGGGAAAAAATCCTCATTGGGAGGAATTTTGGGAACCTATATGGAGCAAGATCACATCCATAAATCCTTAGCTCTGTGTAATTCTAGTAAAGGTACTAGTCTCCTATTTTAGTTTGGTCTGACAACTGCAAGACTTTCCTAATTTCTTCACTGATTCTTGCCTATGAATTGCTGTTGAGAATACTGAGTGTTGGATGTACAGACATTTCTATGAACTATTTGTATGAGTATTCTTTTTGATCCTTCATCACCATTGTAGTCCATAAGATGAAAAATTATTGATTTACATCATCATCCAACTTCTGCAATGCAAATTTGAACCTGTCTCCCTGAAAATATAAAAACAAATATACTAAAATATAGGCATATTTAAATACCTCCTTAGTGTGGAACTCGACAAATTTTTCTCGAATGGAATCTGCAAAGAACTGGCTGAAGTTGAATAATATATAAGGATTGGAATCTATGGAGAAAATGGAAAGGAAACCTATAATAGCCTCATCTACCCACTGATATGAGTAATAATCAAGGAGGTAAGAGATGACTATAATAATCTATTTAGTTCTCTAAGGAAACATGGAAGATGGATAGGGAGGGTTCTTCTTAGGTAGCTGGGCATCTTCAGCCAGAAAAATTTCAAGGGTTTTAGCCCTTTTTTCAAAATCTAGCTTCTGATATAATTCAATGAATGCTTCTTGAGAAAAAGGAGTGACATTCTCTATAATAGGGGCTTTCATAATTTGGTCTATGGTTTGGGCAGTTATGGTGATTAATATCTCTCCTGAAGGGGCAATAATAGCTCTTTGACTGGGTGTATTGCAAGCTTGACACTTCCTGATGAATTCAGGGGAACTGTGGGTGCGGGGAAAGATATAATGGGGCAAATTGGATTCCCACAGTCCAATGTCATCAATCTTTTCAATGAATTTGTCTTCAAGCCAATAATACATTTCAAATAATTATAACTCACATAGGGTTTCATGGATTTTGTAATCTCTATCTGCCAGAGGTATATGATCAAGGTCAATTGAGGGATGGAGCAGTGGATTCACAGACTCCCCCTGGTTTTTCTTATTGGGAGGCATGATGAACTCAGGTTTGATGTTGAATGAGGGTTTTTGTTAGGACAAATGGAGGCCGGGACTCAGTAAAAGCTCTGTAATGAGGAAAGGATGGTGATAGTTGCAAAGAGTATCTCAACAAAAATTGAATTGGGTTTTCTGGCACTCTCTGAACCTGCAACAAACTTGTACAAAATAACGAAAATGGAAAGGTAAAGGATTAAAGGCTAATCTAGGATGAATTTATACACATATAGGTCCTTTCATGTTGATGGTGGCACATATCCATTGAACTAACGGTTGGGGGCGAATTAAATTTATCAATGTCTGTATTACTGTGGGAAGACATTTAATTGGCAACGACTGGGTCCAGGGGGCATGATGTGACTGGCATTCAACGGGCAGATTAATGGTTTTCACATAGCGGGGAAAAAAAAATTCAGAGGGGTCCGAAGGAGTAAGTGGTTTCAGTAAGGGGGTACGAAATCAGGAGAGGGCGCCATGTTAGTGTGGGCATGAAATGAAAAACCACCCATTTTGGACCCTCCCCCTCGACGATAAAGTTCGGATGGAGAGGGGGGCCGAAAAATGATATGAGTCGTCAGATGCATGTGCGAGGAAACATATGATGGGATAGATGGAGGGGAGTTAGTTGGGCAGTGGTGGAGTTTGATGAGACATTTTGTCGGGTAGCGGGGGGGCTAGATAAAAGTTAAAAACTTAGGATAGGGGGATAATGTGCCGAGTCTTCATTTTCATATGTCGAACCTTTTAAACTTAGGATAAAACTTGTATTCCTTTGCCTTCCTGCGCATGAAATAGTTTTGTAAGTTTAAACACTTAGGATACAATTTTTTCATGCTTTTCAAAACCATAATGCAATTTCTACTTACCCTTTCATTTTCATTTTTTTTTTCTAAGCTAACATTTTCTCATCTTATCTCTTTAGGGTGAATTTGAGCTAGCAAACCCACATAACATTTTTTTATAACAATCTAACCTTTTCTATCACTTATTTCTCCTATTGATTTAGATTAAATTGTTGAATCAATCTCATTTTCCACCTAACTGTTGATTTGTCAAGATTAAACTATTTGACAAATATTTATTCAATAACTTATTTGACATGAAATTCAAAATTGTTCCATCATGATTAAACTGTATGATTGGAATAGAATCTAGTCGTTGTGGCATTTTAAACAAGTTACACAAAATATTATTGAATTTTTAACATAAAGGAAACTAATTTAACAATAGTGGCGTTTAAATTTGCAGCACTTTCAGTATTATTTCTCTTTTTTCTTTTGTGGGGTTTCATTCTCTTTTTAGTCTTTTTCAATTTTCTTCTTTTTGACTTTTTTCTTCATATTCATTTTCTTTTTGACATATCCTCTTTTGATTTTATTTTTATTTATATATTTTTTTGAAATCATTGGCAAATTGAAAATAATTTACAATGTAAAATTACAAATAATGACATACTCAATCACCTTGAGATCCTATAAAATATAGGACTCTAACACCCTCATTACTTTCCTTCCAATTGAGAAAGTTGGTGAGATTTTCATTCATTTCTTCAAATTAATTTGACATATGAGACAATTGATCCACAAGGCAATCTACAACTTTATACTGGTCTTGAATTATCACCAATTTATTTCAGAAGACACTTTGTTGATTCCCAAGAAGAAAATTTAATTCTTTGGCTTCCTTTTTTAACATTGTCAGTTGAGGATTGACATGCAATTGTTGAATATTCGTCTGCGTTTCCTAGATCTGATCATTTTTTATCTACAAATATTTATTGTATTGCACCTTTAGGCAATCAAACCTACGTTTTAACTCTGTCAAATGTGACTTCCATTGCTCATCGATCTTTAGCTTCTTAGCTTCATAATATTTCTCTAGAAAGATGATCTTTTTTTTCTTTCTTCTTCATACATTCTTGAACTTCTATGGCCTTATGAATGGTTGCTTATGGGTAAGCACTGATGAACTGAGTCAATTTCCCCAACTCTTCTGTTGGGGTTGTAATAGATCCTTTCCATAATACTTTGAAGGAAGAAGCCTTATCAGAACCAACAACTGATATTGATCCAACTTTATCTTTTTCCTTCCTCATTTAAACACAACTTTATGCTGAGGACTATAAAAAATATATAGAGGAGGAATTTCTTCCAAATTTAGAATCACTTCGGAAGAGGGAAAATCAAGAATAAATTTAACATATTTCTTAGCTTGAATAGAAGATATTATAGTAGCTTTGTCTGACTTGGTCTTTTGTTCAACATTCCCAGTATTCCCCTGAATATCTATTTGATTTTAAGAAGTAGAAACTATATAAAATGGATTGTGGGTCATAGTCCTGAGATTAATAGTCATGTCAAAATCATTCCATGGGTCATTTAATTCAGGATTAAAAATAAAATTATCAGTTTGAGGAGGAGAAGAAATAATAACAACTTTTGAATGGGTCTTAGGGAGAACATCCTTGTGTAGAAGTCTCTAGCTAAGTTGTAGATACAAATGACTATTTTGAGGAGAGTTGTAACAAATGTAAGGCAAGTTTAGCTACCTGAGTATTTCAGTACTGCACAAATTGATTTTTCTCTTCTAGATTTAACTACTCTTCTACCTTCCATATAACTATAGAATATGTATAATACTATTCAAACACATCATCCAATTTATCTAGCTAGTTCATGAATAAATTTTCTGAGATTTTGAGAAGCAGTGAAATTATTTACTACAAAAACATGGTCATATTTCCCATTAGGTACAATAGGTAGCTTGAGGGCCTAGATGGATAAAATTTCCTTCTCTGCATGCTTATAATTTTCCAACGAAAATATACCAAATTTATCCAGAAAATATGGACACATCCTTTTATTTGAGTCCTTCAATGTCTTGGAAATGCCATAACCCACTGTTTGGTAGGTTATTTCTTTTCTTAAAAGTTTGTTTGAAATAAACAAGGGTAAGACACGAGGATGGGCAATATTGCCATAAAATCTAACATAAGTAAATAACTCCTCTCCAAACCAATTCCCAACCTTGTGAAGGTCATCTAGAGCCTCCTGAGGTATCCGAGGTGGCTTAGACCCAAAAATAGATTTATAAATTGGCATGAATCTAAGACAAATTTGATAAAAATGCTCCTGATATTTTGATTCCCACAGGACATCATGACAAACAAACTAAATGGGAGGACTACTTGCAATTAGCATAATTTTCCTATAATAGTGGATATCAAGAATATTTGAAAATGAGACCTTTCGAAGTCATGTGTGGAAGAATATGAAAGGTGCCCCTAAGTTGGGATGATATTGAAATGGATTGGTACTAGTACTAGACATGTTAAAATAAGTAAAGAACAAAAAATTGAAAATAGCTCAAGATCATCAGAAACGTTATGAAAATTTGAAAATGACTCAAAAGGAATTCAATGTGGGAGATCACGTTTATTTAAAAGTCAATCCTAAGAAGAGTACACTCAAAGTTGGTAGTTGTGATAAGTTATCTCCTATATATTGTGGACCCTTTGAGGAGTTAGCCAGAGTTGGATCTATTTCTTATCAACTAGCCCTACCGGCCAACATGAAGATTCATAATTTATTTCATGTTTCATTATTGAAAAAATATGTACATGATCCATCTCATGTAATTAATTGGCATGTTGTATAGGTGGAACCAGAGGGAGAGTTCCTAGCAAAACCACTATGTATTCTAGATTGAAGGAAAGTTAAGCTCCAGAATAGAGATGTGGCGCAGTTGAAGGTTCAATGTAAACATTTCACTCCATAGGAAGCAAATTGGGAGTTGGAGAATGCTTTCAAAGAATCTCATCCTTCTCTATTTATATGAAAAATGGAATGTGTTTCTAGGAAGAAAGTGTTGATTAGACACCAGGACAATGTCAAATATAAGCGAGGGAGGGTGTGATATCCATTAACTTAATGATTTGATTGTAATTAAATGTGCATAGGTTTATTTTGATGCTACATTAAAAGACAAATGAACATTTTAATCATTAGTAATTTATTATTGATTATAGTTGTTTGTAAATTTGTAATTTTGTTCTATTTCTGAATAAGGAAAATTTGGGAAATTAATGACCGAGTACAAATGGCTAAAAGAGAAAAAGGTTTTAGTTTAACTTTGGAAAATTTATTATTACTATCCATCAATAATTCCTAGGCATCTAATCTCGGTGGTTAGATTTTAAAAAATAAATTATAATACCAGCCAATTAAATGTTCCATCGGGAGCTCATTAATAAGCAGTTAACTACCTTCCACCTATTGGTGAGGTGGAGGAAATTATTAGCCACGAAAAAGAGTGGTGGATGGATAATATCTGGTTAATTTTACTTGTTTTTATCTCATTATTTTGAGAGAAAATTGGAGAGACTAAAGAAAAGAAATAAAGGAACAAAATAAAAATTGTAGGCCTAGTTATGTGGGGAGACAAACAGTTTGATGTGTCAAGGTTGGGAGGAACCAAGTACCTGTCTCTTAATAAAACATGGAAAATTTGTTTCCAAGTTGGTATTTCTAACTTTGTAATTAGTTGGTTTGATTGAAAAAGAAAAAAATGGAGTTATATGTTCCTTTTCAATAAACCAGAAATCAGAGAAAGAAAAATGAGTTGTCGGTTGAAGGTTTTGTTCTATAATATTTATAATTATGTGTTTGGTATAGTAAGAAAGAAAAATTACGATGAAATAGAATGCATACTATTCATAGATGTTGAAAAGAGAAGCATAAATATTTTCAACAAAATGGAATTTAAATAGTTGGGTACATGGATGAATGATTGAATACTTTGAATGATCTAGAAATGAACATGGTACAAGTATCTTGTAACAAACACCTCCCCTCACATCTATCCATTTTAATCGACTTACTCGGCGTAAACATGAGATGAGGGGTAGTTATGACCAGACTCAACGTCCTAGGTGACCTTAAGGAAATGTAGTCGACAAACAAACCTTACTGACTTCCCACGGGTTCCATAAGGCCCTCCAAGAGTAAACCAACCCCTCTAGGTGTCCATCCCCTAAGCCAACCTGAATTTTCCCTAAGTTTTACCCCCAATCGCTCCCTTAAAAAGGCATCAGTGAGAATGGAACCTCCCAGTCGCATGAATAAGCCTACATCAGTGCAACTATGGATTTTTTCTCTCAGTGTTGTACGAGTGACTGCAAATTTTAAGGCTAGATTCCATGGTTAGGGCTAAACCTCTGCAAAAATATCCCTAAAACTTTTAGAATTCATAAATTACACAAGGAAAATGCTTGTAATCCAAAAACTGACACTAGGACTAGGTCAAACCATCCCCAACCAGGAATGAAATTTTGTGAAACAGTTGGAAACAACGCAATCTACAGTTCATGAATACAAGGCTGAGCATAAGGGACTGTAAATTCATATGAAACTTATCAAGAAGGATCACCACCCTCTCCCATCAGTTGTCTTAACATTAATTATGTCTTGTATCCATTATTATATTATTTACAAGTAAAACATAAAATAAACCATGACTAGAACCAGTCACATAACCATGCTTATAACCAACATATAAACACGAGAATAACCATAAGATAATAGCCATTAAATCCACATAAATTCAAGTACAAAAGCAAGAGATATTAGCTTGGATTAGACATAGGCAAGAGCCAACAAGGTTCGAGACTTCCACGTACCACCCACTTAACCATAGACATGGTTGAACCAAATATCTCTTTCATCTAGTCACCCCCGTGCCATATTCCGAGCATGAATGTGGGATCTCGTGGAAAAACCAATAAAAAAAAACCAAGGGAATCCAGAGGTTAAACCAACTCCACCCTCACCATAACGTGATCTCACCTAAACCAGCTCCGATATCACAAAACCAAACCGAGCTTGGAATGCCTCCGGATCTCATCACTATCCTTGAGGAATTTTCGTCTCCATGTTTCTATGCTTTACTACAATCAACACCGGATCACTAGGCCTTTACCAAGACACCACCCTCAGGCTTTGCCGTGTATCTCGCCAATAACGGTCAAGGGAGTCCTAGGATTCTGGGAATGTTCCTGAGACCACCTCCGCCCCAGATTCCTAAACCATATGGAAATTCCAAAGCTCAAAATTGAGAAAAATTCCATCACACCATGGTTATTTGGAAAAAGGAAAGGCAAGGTTGAAAACCATTGTCAAAACCCAGAAAAACCATGCCATTGACAACAAAAGAACCGGACACCAACATGCACATTCCATGCATGTAAAAACTAGCTAGGAAATCATACATGTAATTTGTTACCTAAAATTATTCTTGCTGAAGCTGCTTGATCCCGCTCTTCCTTGCTTGATCTTTGCTTTTCTTTCCTTTCATTGTCCTTCCTTTGCTTGTTTTTCCCTTTATTTTCTTACTTTATGTATTTCTCCTCTTGGTGCTCTTCTCCTCTCTAAGTGTAATTATGAAAATGAACTGAAAAAAAGTTGAAAAAAGCTTACCATCTGATCCTAAAGAGCTCGTTTATTAATGTGGCCTCTATTTTCTTCATATTCCATTATTTTCCTTCATTTTCCTCCTCACATGCACCCTGTGACCTTTCACCTTCATTTTCTCCTAAATTTCCTTTATTTTCATAAATAAACATCCCAAAAATACTTTTTTCCTTTTTGAAGCCTTAGCCATTGCCTTTTCCAATTTCCCCTTAGCCATAAACACATCCAGTATTCCCACTAGGATATATTTTCCCAACATTCAACTTGGAATATGTGTCCCTTAACCATGGTCTTATTTTTCCTTTATTAATTTTTATTACATGAAATTTTAACCTGGGTCTGTTATAGAACCCTCCCCCTTGGGGAACATTGTCCTTGGTGTTAAACCACCCCTACACCTTAGAAAAACTACTGAAAAAAAAAACATACTACCCATGGAGATTTATAACTTAGCTCGTTGTAGTATTTACAATGAAAAACCTACTGAAAACATGATAATCATACCATGTAGGGGTGCTTTATAACACAACTAATTACAAAATTTACAATAAAAACCACATATGCTTATGCACATTTACTTGAACCAACAAATAGCCATACTATCTATGGAGCTTTATAAATCCTGCTCGATATAATATTTACAATAATATACACATATGCACATTTTCTCAACCATCAAACGAAAGGATATGATTCCTGCATCCGCAACAAGGGAGTCTAGAGGCTCACACCTCCACCCTCAAAATTAGTACCAATATTCACCTCCTTCCTAGGTAGTATAGAACCACTGCCAAAGTCAAACCTACATCCAATGCCCAACACTATAATCTTGCATTATTGTCCTCTCAGTGAATAATTACCAGCTTATTGTTCTAGGGCACACTCCCAATGCATATCTGATTCCATATCGCAATGCTAATGACCAAAACAAATCCATCCCCGACCTTCCCTTCTCTGTTACACAATCCTCCAGGCAATCCGGACACCCCCTTCCGTGTAGTCACTCACCTTCCAAGTTCCTCGACATCCCCTATCTCGGGTGATCCATCCCTTCGAAAGGCTTCCTCGCATCATAGGGTCAAACAACCAATTCATGTACCCGCCTCAAAACCATGATACCAGTCATAACATACTCATGGAAATCAATGGACACTATTGGGTACCAGTGTCCCACAATGACCCTATTCGTAAATTATTTACCAACATACTATTGCATGTTTCAATTCATTTTGTCATTGTTAATCCTTGAAATCAGTTTCAACCACCCCAAACCGAGAAAATTCATGCTTTCCTATACCAAGCACATAATTCCATTAGACTGAAAAGGAATTGAAATAAATTCAAATCACACCTCATTGGTGGCCCATTAATAAGGTACACTTTTAGTTCTATTTAATTCTTGTCACAACAAGTCAAACTATCTGTTTGATCAAATCATAATGTATAATATATCACATCCGGTTAGCTTAAAATGAAACCATCATAAATCAGAATCATAGATCACATGAATAATTAAAAACTAAAGTAAAATACTGATCCTTATCTTTCCATGATTCTTTTTCTTCTGCCTTTGTTCCTCTGTACATACACTAAATTGATTTCCAAACCTAACAAGCACATATTTCTTTCTCTTTAAGCAACAAGGGAATCTGGAGACTAAACCGCCTCCTCCCTAAATATCAGCAACAAGGGAATCTAGAGACTAAACTGCCTCAACCCTTAATATAAAAAACAAGGGCTTAGAAAATACCATTCCTGCATATCCCATCACACTGTATAACATACACACACACATAGTATACAATGCAACACATACACCTACACTTGGTGTACAACACGACACATACACCTGCACCCGGTGTACAACACAACATATACACCTACACCTAGTGTATAACATGACACATACACCTACACCTAGTGTGCACACAAAACATAAACCTAGACCCAATGTTGAACACAACACATACACCTGCACCTGGTGTACAACAAAACACATATATGTACACATTATACAATACCATGACTACACATGTTGCGATACAACAAATACACAATACTAACAACACCATACCAAATATACACAACACAAACTGTACAACCTTTCACAATACCACATGTACAACATGTACACAATACCACCTATACACAACATCACCTGCACAATGTGTACACAACACCACACGTATACGGAACCACCTGCACAATGTGTGCACAACACCACACGTCGATGGCACCACCTGCACAATGTGTGCACAACACCGCATGTACACCGCACCACCTTCACAACGCGTACACAACACCATTTTTATGACATGTGCATAGCACAACATGTACACAACACCAAATGCACACAACACCACATGTACCACATGTACATAGCACCACATGCATGCAACCCCACATGTACAATCATGCACACTGCACCATATGTACACAACACCACATATAAAAATTGTACACTACTCCATATGTACATATCATCGCATATACAACATGTACACTTTACCAAGTGTACATAACATTGCATTCAAAACATGTACATAACACCATCGTTACCCAACACCACATATGCAATCATGCACACAAAATTATGTATGCAACAAGCACACAACATCATATATGCAACACGCATACAACATCATAGGTACCCAATACTGCATATGCTAAGACCACACTGTCCTTACCAAGAAACCTTGCTTCTAGTGTATTATCCATGCTTGACCCAACATTCCACAGATCACACTGTTTTCATTCCACTGATGTATGTCTCAACATTACCTATCCATAACATAAACATAGACATAATATAATCACATAATATCAATTCATATTCACATGATATTGACCTCATAGATTTGTTAGGTTACTCTTCCACTTGATTTCTCATAAACCAAGAACCTCTTCATGCCATTCACCTACATAAACAATCATTCCTCCGCAAGAATGATCCTTGACGACCCAGTCAAACAACAACATACATACATATATATACACATGTAAACATTATCATAGAACAATCATGATCTCTAATGACACTTGTTAGGTCTCTGTAACAAGCAAGATTGGCAAAGTCCGATCACAGAGTTAACATCATTTCAACCAACTTTGGGATTCTAGGATCTAGCCCTCCTGAATCCGGAGAGGGATCTCTCCAATATGTACAAAGATGGATATTGTCTTTGAAGTTTAGGGTGATGATATTAGGCTAGCTATGAAGGCCAAGGGTTTTGTTTGGTTTTCTTGGATGATTGAACATAGTTGCTATCTGAGACGGAAAGATCTATATGCAAATAGGTTCAAAGGTGAGAAGTTGCAAGTAAACAAAATAAGCTTTGATTCTAAAGAAAGATGATGGCAAGTTTTCAATCCATTGGGCTATGGAGTCATAAGGGAATTTAATTGAAACATCCAGGTTCAAGATTAATCTATGGGGCAAGTCATCTAGGCCTAAGGA
Source organism: Pinus albicaulis (assembly GCA_034641835.2). Classification (NCBI taxonomy): domain Eukaryota; kingdom Viridiplantae; phylum Streptophyta; class Pinopsida; order Pinales; family Pinaceae; genus Pinus; species Pinus albicaulis. Next base: position 1,608,846,359 of record CM076570.1, on the reverse strand, counting down.
TCTCTTTGAAGTTTGATTTATGGAATGGGGTGATACAATAAGAAAGGGAATCAACAGATGCAGAACAAAGAGCAGCCCAGGATCTGGTAAGTACTTTGAAACTAGCCAGCCTTTGATATACTTCTTCTAGAAAACAGATTAAAACAAAGGGAAACTTGAAAGGCAACCTTTGGAGCAGAAACTAGTGGGCAGGGCTCACCTTTCTCCTCATCTTAGCTCTCCTTTACTTGGTTACTTTTCAAGACAATCACCAAGATAACACAGAATGGCCCAAGATCTAATAAGTACTTTGAAACTAGTCAGCTTTTGACACATCCTAAGGGAAACAGACAAATATTTGAGCAAACAAGAAAGGGACTCAGGGCTAACCTTTGATTTCCTCAATTCATTCCTTACACAACATATATGAAAGTAACATTTAAAAATAACATTCAGCAGTGACGAAAAGATGAGGGAACGCCAGCATCTCTGTACTTAGACTGAATTAAATCATTTCTAAATAAGACAATGAGAAGAAAACATTGGGATAAAGATTTTTCAGCCAGAGAAGGTCACTGGTGTACAGCAAACTCTAACACTGTTTAAACTGTTCTTTATAGTGGAAAATGAAAACAAATTGAAAACAAAAATAAAATGACAAGTTACAGTGAGAATGACATCACCATCGGCATAGACCAGGATCCCATAAACCAGCTTGTATTGATTGCTTCAAACCGGTTACAATTTTCAAATCCAGTGTTTTAATACATCTCTTCTTCACAACCTAACCTATTGGTTACAAGCAGAGCTCCAAGAGCCCGTGAAACCACTATTTACAGTCAAGAGTTTTCCACTCAGAAATGGTTACAGCGCTTCAGCAATTACATTAACAACCAACTAATCCAACCCCTCACTCATCTTCTATTGAAGTATTTATAGAAGGATGAGGAGGTGAGATCTGTTTTTAAAAGATCTCAAACACAATCAATGCAGAATTAATGTCTTCCTGACCCCGAGAGGTTCGATGAAGAAATTCTACAGGTGTTACATTGCATTAATGTGTTTCTACTTAAGAAGTAAGCTCGAAGAGAGCTTATATTGACCTTTGAGGCTCTGCGTACTGTTAGGGTTACTCTGCAAACATTCTGTCGTTGAGATCTGGTGCAGTAATAACTTCTTTGGTTGTTCGAGGCATAAAATCTGATCCTGTTCAATAAATTCATCCTCTGTTTGAGCTTTCTGAGGCAATAGGTGGCACTGTGGTGGTTGAGGAATCAATTCGCCTCGAAGTATGGCGGTGGAGACGATCTGTCTGCCGAACACTTTTAGGTTTTTCTTTAATCCATGTTCTGATCCGGGGATTAGGCTTTTGATAACCGTCTTAGCCGTAATCCCCGTTAATCTTCTCACCAAACCACTGATCTGGTTCATTTTTATCTTTAACCCGATACTCTTTCTCTGCTCTGATATTGGCGGCCTTCTTCGAGCTTTGCAGGGACGTGCGGCAACCAAAGCTCATGAAACTTTGTAAATATCTCTGTTCTTCTCCGCATGATCAATTCCCTGGACAAACCGGGAGGATTGGAGTCGTCACTCTCATCCTTCAGATTTCGTAAAATACGAAGAAAAACCTTTTGAAAACCTGCAAAAAACAAGAAAAATGAGGAAATCCTGCGTTATATGGGCAGACTGCATCGGAGGGCGTGCGGGTGGATGGAGAGATCGGGACCGTTGATCGTATTGCGATCGACGGCCAGGAGCGATTTTGAACAGTCAACGGGAAAAGGTGGGCTATACAACGGAATCAGGAGGATAAAAGAGAGTCGTTGATCCGTAGAGATCAACGGTGGGGATCGATTTGTGAAAGCGCCGGGAGAGATTTAACGGGCGTGCGGGTTTATTAAAGAGCGAACGGAAAAAGGTGATGGGGACCGTCGGATGGGAAGGCCCAGATCCGACGGCGGGGAGAACTCCCGCTGCGGGGCCACAAGACAATGTTTAACGCGCGGGAGATGGACATGGAATGGCGGTTTTCGGGGTGAGGCGGATAACACGTGTCAGTCGGCGCGTGGAATCGCTGGCCGACGGCACAAAACCACCTCCGGACGAAAGGCGGTGCGGGCAAATACTGGTGGGAAAGGAAAACAGCGCGGCGGAACAGGGGGAGGGGTCCACCAGATGACGTGACAGTTCGCACCGTTGATCTATGGGACAGATCACCGGCGGATTTTTTAATATTAATTCCTTTGGTGGAAAAATAGAACGAAGCCGTCTTTTGCATTTTACAAAGGTTTTCAATGTTTTTTCGGGTAATGAATTATTTCCGAGTTTAAGCGCCTGGCGGGTTTAGCACGCGGTTCCGGCGTGGGGATATATGGAAGGAGAAACAGAAAGGGGCTTAGCCTGAGGGGCTAAAGCTTAACACATAGAAACGCATGTCTTCTATGGTTTTTTAACAAATTTTGCAAGAGGGGAAAAGTTCCGATAGATCAAAAAGTGGGTTTTTGACCTTTAGGAAATGGGATTAAAGGAGGAACATGGGATATAAAGGGTTTGATGGGGTTCTTCACGGGGGAAAGGAGAGTTGAGGGAATGAGGAAAAGGAGGAAGGGGAGAGAAAATGGAGGAGGATGCAGCAACACTTTGATTTAGGATTTTCATGGTATATCAGAGACAGAAAGGAGAGAGAGTATGTAGAACCAACAGTAGTTTGGACTCTTATCAACAGACTTCAAGCACCAACAATTTTCTGGATTCAAACTTGTTTCTTGAAGGCTGCAAAGAACAATTTAGCCACCAACTGCTATAACTGAAAAATACGGGTGGCTAACAGTGGCTCCACTTGGGGATGGCGTCTTCTTGAATGCGTCAAGAATTCAGACTTGATCTCTCTGGGATGCTGACTGGTGTCTGACGTCTGATCACTTGCTCTTGATTTTCTTCTGGACAAAGTAAGGTCAGTTATGAAAGAAAGTTGAATTCCATCAATACAACTTCTACCTACCCCAATCCTACTGATCTAACATTTTTTCTTCATCAGAGTGCACTTGGATTGGCAAACTCTTAACACAACATTTTATTATTTTGAAAGCAGTAAATCTAATCTAATTCTACTCCTTATTTCTCCCTGAACTCAGATTAAACAGTTGAGTTCGGATATTCCTCTACCTATTCTACTGTTTGTTGGGATTAAACAGTCCAACAAACTTTCATTCTCTAAATTCTACAACAGAAATTTAAAAATAGCCAAGCCAAGATTGAACTGTTTGACTTGCTATGATCTATGGCATAAAGACAAGTTGCACATAGATTATTATTTGCAGAAAATTTAAAATCAAAACAGAAGGCTTAAGATCTGAAAATTTTCTCATTATAGCCTTTCCTCATATTCACAGCTCTGTTCTTTCTTTTCAGTGAGCTATCTTTGCTTGTCTTCTGGTTCGAGTTTTGAGTGAATTGGAACCAGGTCTTTTCTTTGACTCAAAAATTAAGATAGCTTTGAGTCATCTCTTTGGAAACTTTGGTTCAGATTTTGAGTTTGTTTGAACCTTGATTTCTACCCTACTCTATCTACTGATAAGCCAAGATTAAACAGTTTGGCAAATCAAATTTGCTACCCTATCAGCAGAAAATTGAAAGCTAATCAGTCAAGATTAAACAGTTTGACCGATTAGAAGTGTGTTTCAAGGAGTGGCATTTATGCTTGCACACTTTCAGATTCATTTCTCTTTTTGGCATGGGGCCTTGCCTTTCTTGTTTTCATTCGTGCCCTCTTTTCTTTCTTTCTTTGTTTTTGTATTTTTGATTTTTCATAACTTCAAATGCAATGGTGGATGAAATATTTACAGTGGAAAAGATGAAAAGACTTCAAACATGAAATAGTTCTTAAGAAAGATAATGCTTAAGCATCCTGCCATTGACAGGACCCCCAAACAATTCTGCTCCATTCAGTTCTTGTAAGAAGAATGCATTGTTTCCAGCAACTGAATGAATGGAGTAAGGGCCAAGCCACAGATTGTCAAATTTACCATGCTTCCCCTTGTCTTCCCTCTTTGAGTCCCACTTTAAGACTTTATCCCCAATTTTGAAATTGCTGGCCTTTGTCCTTCTGTCAAAAATCTTCTTGATATTGTCTTGCTTCTGTAATGCTTTGTTGTACACTTCCTCTCTGGTTTGCTGAAGATGAATGGTCTGATTTATTCTTCTGATTATGTCATCTTCTTCAGTCTGGAGCTCTTGAATTATTTTCATAACTGGTACACCAAGACTGCTGGGAAAAATTGCCTCTGTACCATACACAAGCTGAAAGGGTGACATACCAATGGATTTCTTCAGAGTCAATCTGTCAGCCCACAGTGCATGAATCAGTTTTGTGTGCCAAGACTTCTTGTTGCCTTCCAACAGTTTCTTTATTATGTTCACTAAGCTTTTGTTGGAAGACTCTGCAAGTCCATTACCTTGAGGGTAATAGGCAGTGGAGTGCCCCAATATTATTTGATACTTATGACAGAATTCAACCATTTTCTTAGATCCAAACGCTGCTGCGTTATCTGTAATGATCTTGGTAGGACAGCCAAATCTGGAAAGGATATTGGTTTCCATAAATTTTATAATAACTGAATCATTGGCTTGTCTACATGGAATGGCTTCTATCCACTTAGTGAAATAGTCTGTGGCAGTGAGGATCCACCGGTGCTGGGCAGAAGATGATGGGTGGATTTCTCCTATGAAGTCAAGTCCCCACTGTTGAAAAGGGGCTTCAAGAGTAATTGGATGCAGAGGAAGGGGAAGTAATTTTCTCTTGCCTTCGAACAATTGGCATTTGTGGCAAGTGGTTGTAAGTTTATGCACATCAGGAAAAAGGGAAGGCCAATAGAAACCAGCCCTCAAAATCTTATTGGCTGTTGACTTCCAGTACAAATGGCCCCCACACTCTCCTTCATGGAATTCCTGCTTGATCTTTTCTGCATCAAACTCAGGCAAACATTTAAGCAATATACCACTAGCATTTTTCCAATAAAGACATTTATCAATAATGCAATAGTTTACAGCTTTTAACTTTAGGAATCTTGCCTTTGTTTTGGATAAACCGGGGGGTGTGTTTAAATTAAGCAAGACATAAACAATATCAGTATACCAAGGAGAATTCGCAAAATAATCTTCAATAATGGGAGTTGAGAATTCCTCTTGGTCATCCAAAGCATTAATCATATTAATATCAAGAACTTCACAATTTGATTCAGCCATTAGCCTGGCTAGACCCTGACCTTTGATAAGCTTAGTGGGTTTAATCTCCAAATCATATTCAAGAATAACAGCAATCCACTTACCTCTCTTACCATCTGGATCCTGGGTTAGAATGTCTTTTACAACCGAATTTGGGACAAAGGCAATGATGTGTGAGTGAAGGATGTATACCCTGAAGTCTTTTAAAGCTTTTACCAAAGCAAAAGCCTGTTTTTCCATAATGTTATATCTCAAAGGGGCATCCCTCAATGCCTTGCTAAAGAATGCAATGGGCTGCTCTTGTCCTTGTGGATTTTTCTGTAAAAGGACAGCAGCTATAGTATGTTCTGATGCAAATGAGAAGATATAAAAATCTTTTGAGAAATCGGGACTTATGAGAACTGGTGTTTTGGTTAACGCTTGTTTAACCAGTTCAAAGGATGTCTTTGCTTCTGCGGTCCATTTTACCCCTTGCTCCTTTTTCAACATGTTCGTGATATTCCTCAGGAGCTCAGCCAAGTTTGGGATGAACCTTCTTAAAAAGTTAATCTTTCCTATGAAAGATTGCAACTCTTTGATATTCCGAGGATGGGAGATTTGCAGAATGGCCTCAATCCTCATGGGATATATCTTTATACCCTGTTCTGAAATGACATGTCCGAGAAGCTTACCTTCTTGGAGACCAAATAAAGTCTTCTTGGGGTTCAAAGATATCCCAAACCTTCTGCACTTCTCGAAAACTTTTCTCAAATGTTCTAAATGTTCTTCATCTGTTTTTGAAAACACAGTTACATCATCAAGATAGATAATGATGAAGAAGCCTAATTCTTCTGAGAATGCTATGTCCATGGCTCTCTGAAAGGTTGCTCCAGCATTCATTAAACCAAAAGGCATTTTCACATACATGAAAGTGCCCCACGGTGTAGTAAAGGCTGTCTTTAATTGATCATCAGGGTGGACTAGGACTTGGTTATACCCTGAATAGCCATCCAGCAAAGAAATCCTTTTAGACCCTACCACCCTTTGCAAAATATGATCCATCTTGGGCAAAGGGTAGTTATCCTTTAATGAAGCTTTGCTTAAATTTCTGAAGTCTATACAAAGCCTGATTTCTCCAGTCTTTTTCCTAACTGACACCAGATTAGATACCCACTCAGAATATCTAATAGGGACAATAATACCATCATCATGCATCTTCATAATTTCCTTCTTAACCAATGGCAACTGGACAGGGTTGATTCTGCGCAGTTTTTGTTTGAATGGTTTTTGGTTTTCTTTAAGAGGGATTTTGTGCTGTATTATTTCAGTGTCATAGGACTTAAGATCTTCGTAACTCCATGCAAAAACATCAGAAAATTCTTTAAACAGCTCCAAATATTTAAGTCTAATGTTAGCTGGTAAGGTTTTAGACAGTTTAATCAATTTCGGTTTTTCCTCACTGCCTATATTACATTCTTCCACTTCAGTTTCCACAGGTTCCAGTTTTGGTTTGTTGGCCACATCATCAAAATCAAATAGTTCTTCTAGAGGGGCCAAACCCTTGGGCAGACTATCATTATTAGAATGCAGAGTTTCCATTTCTTCTGTTTTGGGTTTCAGACTTAATTCTGCTTGGCGTGTGGAGGTGATAGTCTGAAGGTTTATATCTACCAGCTGTGGAGACGGTTCTTCTTCACCAAGAAAATTTTCTTCACTACAGTCTGTATCATAGTCTGAATCTGAACTATGGGGTTCAAACTCATTCCTGAATTGCATGAAGTCTTCTATTTGTTTATCTCCATCAAATACCTGCCAATATTTCTTGTTATCTGGGATAGCTGGTCTGAATTTTATCTGAGAGGTGTCATCATAGAGCATTGGGCAGGTTCTAGCAGCAAAGGCTAAATTGTGGGCAGCAATGTTTCTTTTCCTTGGGACAAAAGATAAGGTGTACTCGTTAAATGTTTTTAAAAGATCAATGACATCATTCCTGTAGGCCCTAAGTCTGGGGTGATTTGCATTATACTCCCCATTGACTTGCCTAATGATTAATTCAGAATCCCCATACACGTCGATTCTCTTGGCACCTAGTTTTTTCAAAAGATGCAAGCCCAAGAGAAGGGATTCATATTCTGCTATGTTGTTGGAACACTGAAAGTTTAGCTTGCATGAGATGCATTCTGTATGATCGTTTTCAGTGTTAGTGATCCAGACACCTGCACCCGCATTTGTTTTGGTGCATGACCCATCAAAATACATAGTCCAGAGAGGCAGATTTTCAGTTTGATGGACGGACTTTGTATCATTAGATTTCTCAAGTTTTTCATCGGGTTGAGGACTGTCTCCCTGACTGCCAAATTTTAAGTTGAATGGATGGATGACTTGCAGTTCAAGATCTGTGTTTAATTTGCTAGGACCTTCGGACATAGTAAACGGTTTTGGCTCTCCGGCATCGTTTTCCTCCTCTTTAACTCCAGCCATGAATTCTTTCAAAACAGGTTGTTCGGTGAGTGTTTCATTATTGAACATGATAAAAGAATCAAGGCTCGTGTTTATAGCATAAAGTGGAGAGTTTTGAGGCCGCTCCTGGCTTGTGACTGTGTATTGCATGTGAGATTCCCTATAAAGCCTCCTAGTTTGATTGAAGACAGGGATGGTTGCATAGGCCATGTCCATTTGCATAGTCCCTTGTAACTTAGCTCCCCAAGATCTTGATAAAAGCATTCCATACTTTGGGGGAACATCAGCCACAACAACATCCATGACTAAACATTTGGCTGGGATTTGGGCTAGATTAACACAGAGATCTTTAATCAATCCTATACACTTAACCCTACTTGAGTCGAAGGAGTACAGGTCTTTGTAAGGTCTGGTAATTTCAAGACCTAGGCTTTCCATCACAGCTTTTGGCATTAAATTATGGGAAGCGCCTGAGTCATGCATAGCATTATGGAGAATTTTGTCATGAATGTTTAAGCTTACATAAAAGGGAGGGACTGGACCCTCTTGGAACTTTCCTTCAATCTTTGGACCGAAAATAAGCTCTGGTTGGTCATCACTAAGATTGAGAGTATCTTCGTTATCCTCCAAGTTTAAAGCCTTCAAAATTTTGGACCTATATACATGTTGGGCAGCCAACTCAGTCAAAGGAACAGAGATTTTGATCTTTGAGATTTCCTGTTCCAGGCTGAAAAGGTTTTGACCTTTTAAAGCATTGACTTCAGCCTTGTTTACTGCCACTTTATCAGCACTAACAGCTTGCTGATTTGGTTTATCTACAGTTGAAACAGTTACTTTTGCAGGAGTACTAACTGAGGTGCTAGTACTACTAGTGTTTTCACTCTGTTTTTCAATATTTCGAGTGTCTTTCTCTTTACCATTACCAGAATCAACAGCCACTGCTTTGTCCTTTTGTTTGATTGTTTTAGTCTTGGTTGTAGCGCTGTTTTGAGAGGGTTTGTCAGAGGTTTTATTGTTGGGGGATTGTTGATTAGATTTGCTTCTGAGTTCATACTCTTTAAAAGGCTCTATGACAGCGTTCTCCATGTTTTGATGGTAATTCTGATTATCATCTCTCCTGTCATCATAAGGCGTATAAAGGCCTTGTTTATTATCATAATGAACCTCAAAGTTATCATCATCTACCCCAAACAGGTTTATATCATCTTCCTCTGTTATCTGATCTGTTTGTTCAACCTCACTTAAAAAGTTCTGATGAAAGGGAGGAATGATCTGCTGATCATCTTCCCTGGGTCTGTTAGGAGGCTGATTTCTTCTAAGATTCTGATTCTGGTTTTGATTTCTGTTTTGAGGAGCATTTTGATTTAGACTCGCTTGTGCTCTCTCTAGAATGCTCATTTTCTTCATCATTTCTTCCATCATTCTTTCCATCTTTGAGCTTGAAGTAGAAGGGGTGGGTTCCTCCCTAAAAGATACTCTCTTTTCCGCTTTCATCCTCGCTCTTTTCTCCATAAGGTTCACCTCCACAGAAAGAGCACCTCTTTGCATATCTTCAAGGGTTGCAAAGACTCTTTCTCTGAGAGAATATGTCATGTCTGGATCAAACCCTTCAGGAAATTTGTTCATAGCTGAACCCTGAGGAGGTTTTAGTTCAGGGGAAAGTGCATTATACACACTGTTGAATCTGGTACAATAAGCTTGTACACTTTCCCCAGGGTTCCTATGGAGATTATTATAGTCGGCAAGGACTTGGAGAGGGTTTTTCCTTACTTCCCATTTGTTTAAGAATGTTTGATGGAAGGCTTGAAGGTCGTTAATACTATGGGGGGTTAAACCTTTAAACCATTTTCTCACATCTCCCCCTAAACTTTGAGCAAACAATCTGATTTTGACAGATTCATTCAATTTCATTTCTGTCAAAGTAGTCATTCATCTTGTCCACGTGTTGAGATGCTGTTATGGTATTATTAGCATCATATAATGGAATTTTGGACTGATAGTCCTGTGGAAGATTGACTAATGGTACAGGAAGGACTAAGGGAGCATACCATGCTGCCATGATATGTGGTGGGGGTGGGTTTACAAGTGAAGGTGTGGGTTGAAATGGAGTGGTTTGAACAGTGGATGAAGGATGAACAGAAGTGGACGGAACAACAGTAGATCTCTGAGCGGATCTCGGGTGAGAGGCACCTAGATTATGTAAGAAATGTAAATCAGGAGGTGTTGATTCTCTATTCCCAAGAGTCCCACTGGTTTCGGGAGATGAAAGGGTAGGCTCAGAATCTAACTGATCTAAATCACCAAAAGACCTAGTTCTAAATGGATTTAATAAGTCAGTTTGTGATTCCTGAAGAGCTGAAAGGTTTTCAGGGACTGAATTGGCTTTTAGGGGTGGTCTGAAGATAGTTGAGGATTGTATCCTAGGAGACCTCCTAAGGATTCTTTCTGGGTTGTCAACTATTTCAGGAGGGTCTGGGTCAGGATGGGCTCTGGTGTGAATGTTTTTAGTAGCCACAATGTTTATCTATTTAGACCCGGCTTTCGACAAGAGAGGTTCAACCAGGTATGACAATCTTTAGATGGTTAACTAATCTTGTTTTCTCAACTCACATCCTACAGTCTTCTAACTGAGTTTGAAGGATTTAATCATGACAAGGTTTCTTCCCAGCGGAGTCTTAAGGTCTGCTCAGGATGGTGGAGTCGCCAGGTGGAAGGTTTAGAGAGTTTTTAGAGAAGTACACTGTCCACCTCAGTGTTTGTGGAACATTCCTTTTCAGGGATATCTCAAAATATAACAACTCTAACCAGAGATTGACTGGGAGGGCATTCACTAGATATGTCACCCCCAAAAGAGGATGAGATCCAGAGGCTACCTGGCCCTTTCCAGACTCTGTCTAAGAGTATAGGGTAAAACACATTAAAGACGTATACAAGTATCAAAACTAGTGTTTTACTACCAATCTGAAATGTTTTTGGTATTTTCTGAATTGTTTATATTTGTGGTTTTTAAAAAGAATGTCCTAACTTTGCCTCGAAACTTAGCTACGGTTAAGAAACAAAGACAGTCTATCCTGGTGGCTGAGCTAGCTGATTTTCCAAGGTTTGATAAAGACTTTAAAGAACCCTAGGATCAACCTAGTTTGTGTCTGATTCAAACGAGTTTTATCATAATTACCATTCTTTGGTAGTGCTTGAAAAGGCTGCTTTTTACTCTCAAGATGGTTATATGAGGATTCTGGGTAAGGTGTCCCCAGTGGAGTCGCGAGAAATGTTAGGTCTCTGTAACAAGCAAGATTGGCAAAGTCCGATCACAGAGTTAACATCATTTCAACCAACTTTGGGATTCTAGGATCTAGCCCTCCTGAATCCGGAGAGGGATCTCTCCAATATGTACAAAGATGGATATTGTCTTTGAAGTTTATGGTGATGGTATTAGGCTAGTTATGAAGGCCAAGGGTTTTGTTTTGTTTTCTCAGATGGTTGAACATAGTTGCTGTCTGAGACGGAAAGATCTATATGCAAATAGGTTCAAAGGTGAGAAGTTGCAAGTGAACAAAATAAGCTTTGATTCTAAAGAAAGATGATGGCAAGTTTTCAATCCATTGGGCTATGGAGTCATAAGAGAATTTAATTGAAGCATCCAGGTTCAAGAGTAATCTATGGGGCAAGTCATCTAGGCCTAAGGATCTCTTTGAAGTTTGATTTATGGAATGGGGTGATACAATAAGAAAGGGAATTCACAGATGCAGAACAAAGAGCAGCCCAGGATCTGGTAAGTACTTTGAAACTAGCCAGCCTTTGATACACTTCTAATAGAAAACAGATTAAAACAAAGGGAAACTTGAAGGCAACCTTTGGAACAGAAACTAGTGGGCAGGGCTCACCTTTCTCCTCATCTTAGTTCTCCTTTACTTAGTTACTTCCAAGACAATCACCAAGATAACACAGAATGGCCCAAGATCTGATAAGTACTTCGAAACTAGTCAGCTTTTGACACATCCTAAGGGAAACAGACAAACAGTTGAGCAAACAAGAAAGGGACTCAGGGCTAACCTTTGATTTCCTCAATTCATTCCTTACACAACATATATGAAAGTAACATTTAAAAATAACATTCAGCAGTGACGAAAAGATGAGGGAACGCCAACATCTCTGTACTTAGACTGAATTAAATCATTTCTAAATAACACAATAAGAAGAAAACATTGGGATAAAGATTTTTCAGCCAAAGAAGGTCACTGGTGTACAGCAAACTCTAACAATGTTTAAACTGTTCTTTATAGTAGAAAATGAAACAAATTGAAAAATAAAATAAAATAACAAGTTACAGTGAGAATAACATCACCATCAGCATAGACCAGGATCCCATAAATCAACTTGTATTGATTGCTTCAAACCGGTTACAATCTTCAAATCCAGTGTTTTAATACATCTCTTCTTCACAACCTAACCTATTGGTCACAAGCAGAGCTCCAAGAGCCCATGAAACCACTATTTACAGTCAAGAGTTTTCCACTCAGAAATAGCCACAGCGCTTCAGCAATTATATTGACAACCAACTAATCCAACCCCTCACTCATCTTCTATTGAAGTATTTATAGAAGGATGAGGAGGTGAGATCTGTTTTAAAAGATCTCAAACACAATCAATGCAGAATTAATGTCTTCCTGACCCCGAGAGGTTCGATGAGGAAATTCTACAGGTGTTACATTGCATTAATGTGTTTATACTTTAAGAAGTAAGCTCGAAGAGAGCTTATATTGAACTTTGAGGCTCTGCGTACTGTTAGGGTTGCACTGCAGACGTTCTGTCGTTGAAATCCGGTGCAGTAATAACTCCTTTGGTTGTTCGAGGCATAATATCTGATCCTGTTCAATAAATTCATCCTCTGTTTGAGCTTTCTGAGGCAATAGGTGGCACCGTGGTGGTTGAGGAATCAATTCGCCTCGAAGTATGGCGGTAGAGGCGGTCTGTATGCTGAACACTTTTAGGTTTTTCTTTAATCCATGTTCTGAGCCGGGGATTAGGCTTTTGATAATTGTCTTAGCCGTAATCCCCGCCAATCTTCTTACAAAACCACTGGTCTGGTTCATTCTATCTTTAACCTGATACTCTTTCTCTGCTCTGATTTTTGGCGGCCATCTTCAAGCTTTGCAGGGACGTGCGGTAACCAAAGCTTATGAAACTTTTGTAAATATCTTTGTTCTTCTCCGTATGATCAATTCCATGGACAAACCGGGAGGATTGGAGTCGTCACTCTCATCCTTCAGATTTCGTAAAATACGAAGAAAAACCCTTTGAAAACCTGCAAAAAACAAGAAAAATGAGGAAATCCTGCGTTATATGGGCAGACTGCATCGGAGGGCGTGCGTGTGGATGGAGAGATCGGGACCGTTGATCGTATTGCGATCGACGGCCAGGAGCGATTTTGAACAGTCAACGGGAAAAGGTGGGCTGTACAACGGAATCAGGAGGATAACAGAGAGCCGTTGATCCGAAGAGATCAACGGCGGGGATCGATTTGTGAGAGTGCCGGGAGAGATTTAACGGGCGTGCGGGTTTATTAAAGAGCGAACGGAAAAAGGTGATGGGGACCGTCGGATGGGAAGGCCCAGATCCGACGGCGGGGAGAAATCCCGCTGCGGGGTCATAAGACAATGTTTAACGCGCGGGGAGAAGACACGGAACGGTGGTTTGGGGGCGAGGTGGAGAACACGTGTCAGTCGGCGCGTGGAATCGCTGGCCGACGGCACAAAACCACCTCCGGACGAAAGGTGGTGCGGGCACATACCGGTGGGAAAGGAAAACAGCGCGGCGGAAAAGGGGGAGGGGTCCACCGTATGACGCACACTCGCACCGTCGATCCGTGGGACAGATCGACAAGGAGTTTTAATATTGTTTTCAGAAAAATAGAACAAACCTGCTTTTTGCATTTTACAAAGGTTTTCAATGTTTTTTCGGGCAATGAATTATTTCCGAGTTTAAGCGCCTGGCGGGTTTAGCACGCGGTTCCGGCGTGGGGATATATGGAAGGAGAAACAGAAAGGGGCTTAGCCTGAGGGGCTAAAGCTTAACGCATGTTTTCTATGGTTTTTTAACAAATTTTGCAAGAGGGGAAAAGCTCCGATAGATCAAAAAGTGGGTTTTTGACCTTTAGGAAATGGGATTAAATGGGGGAAAATGGGATATAAAGGGTTTGATGGGGTTCTTCACGGGGGGAAAGGAGAGTTGAGGAAATGAGGAAAAAGGAGGAAGGGGAGAGAAAAAGGAGGAGGATGCAACAACACTTTGATTTAGGATTTTCATGGTATATCAGAGGCAGAAAGGAGAGAGAGTATGTAGAACCATTAGTCGTTAGATTCTTATCAACAGACTTCAAGTACCAACAATTTTCTGGATTCAAACTTGTTTCTTGAAGGCTGCAGAGAACAATTTAGCCACCAACTGCTTATAATTGAAAAATATGGGTGGCTAACAACACTGTCAGAGAAATAGAATACATACATACATATATATACATGTGAACCCACCCGGTTAGTCAATGAGATACATACATACATACATATATGCATATATAGACATCAACATAACCATGATCTCAACATAATTACCAAGTATCATAAGGTAAAGGTTAAGAGAACTCCCTTTATCCATGCACAACATTAAAAACATTAAGAACAACAGTTCCCAACTTAGCCAAGGCATATGTTACCTTTAAGCCTATTTACCTTACCTTCCATGTTACCTTTCTCATGACTATCATGCCACTGTCCATTTACACCAATGGACCCAACCAATCCAATTGGTTGTCATACTCTTACCTTCCTCTACCATTATACATGCACTGGGCTTCATCTGAGTCTTACATGACCTATCAGGTTCCATTCAACCCTTCCTAATCTTCATTAACTTTCCTCTTTCCAAACCAATTCCCAAAACTCTCAAAACATAACAGGCAAGAGCAAGAAAAAACAAGAAGAAAACCATGAAAATCAATAAAAATAAGACACCACAAATAAAGTGGAAAGGCCTTGCAGTGGACATAAAAAAAAACTGAAAATCAAGCACAAACAAATCATAAAATACTAAGAACACAATAATAACAACAAACACCAAGAATCATTCCCAATGGCTTTCCAATACTTCCAAAGGAAAGTTAAACATGAGCCTTCTCCAAGATCTCATGGAAGTCTCTTTGCCATGCAATCTCTTGCATCATGTTTCCATAAACACATAATTTTCAGTGCATAAATAAATATAACAATATACCAGTTATGTTACCTTGTTGGGCCAAGCACGTTGCCTTGTAACTGAACACACTTGTCAACCACATGTTCCAAAGATCAATACATCATATATATTAATTTGAAATCAACCTCTAATAAGTCTAACAACCATGTAATAATAAACAATAAACTCACATTCATAAATAATAATACATAATACTACAACTATCATCTACTTACACTCAAGTACATATCAACTGTTATCAACACATATGTGTTATTGAAACCATTTCAAACAAGATCATTCCTTCGTGCAATTTTATAGATACAAACTCATATCATGCAACTAGTCAAACATCCAAACAACATATAGATGACATAATAGATGCTAAACACTCAAACACCAAATAGATGACATAATCAAACATTCAAGCACCAAGTAGATGACATAAGTAAACTCATACCAAATTGGAAGCATAATCAAACACTCAACACCAAAAAGACGACATAATCAAACTCACACGTCAATGTATCTCAGGGGAGGCTATCTTGTATGACAATCAATCTAAATTGGCATGATATAACTTCACAACATATAATCCCAAACATAATTAGTTCATGATATCCATAACAATAACTAGCTAACATGTTCACATCATATACTCATAAACAATTGTCATTCATGCATAACAATCACATATGCACAGCCATTCTAAATTATTATGACACAATATCAAAAACATATCTACTCATACCTGAATGTCATAACCCTAATCATCCGCATATGAAAATCCAAACTAGCATGATATATATAACATCAAGATCCTAAGTACAATTACCATCACCATTATGCATACGACCACAATGCATAAACCAACAAGTTGCTATCCTTCATGACTAGTCGAAACATGTACATATGATCACAATGATTAACTAACATATATCATACATGTAATCACAACACCGATAAAATTACAAGAATGTACATAACCCTAATGCTCATAACAATCATTAACCAACATGCCTGCATGCTAAACATGCAATAACTGTATGACGATATGCTCTTACCCCAAAGTCTAGTGCTGCAACCTTGCTATGATGATTTGTATCTCTTGCTCTATATCATCCAACACATCAACATCATAAAATACCAATAACATCATAATGACAATAAATTACATGCAATGACATCATGCATGATAGCCTTAACCTTGAAAATTAATGTATAACAACATGCATTTAACCCATCCGGTCCAAGTATTTGAACCATGTGTTGATACCACCCATTGTATCAAATATTACCCAAGTATACTGCAACCACACTATGATACCACCTGTAATGAACAACTCCCCTCACATCTACCCACTTTCACCAGCTTACTCGGGGTAAACATGATATGAGGGGAATTATGATCAAACTCAACCTCTTAGGCGACCTTAAGGAAATGAAGATGACAAAAAAACCTTACTAACTTCCCTTAGGTGCCACAGGACCTTCCAGGAGTAACCCAACCCCTCCAAGTGTCCATCCCTTGGGCCAATCTGAATTTTCCCTGATTTTTACCCCAATTCATTTCCTTAACAAGGCATCAGTGTGAATGGAACCTCCTAGTCACATGAATAAGCCTGCATCAATTCAATTGTGGAATTTTTCACTTAGTGTTGTGCCAACGACTGTGAAATTTAAGGCTAGATTCCAGGGCTTGGGCTAGACCTCTGCCCAAAAATACCTGTAACTTTTAGAATTCATAAATTACACAATGAAAATTCTTGTAAACAAAAAACTGACACCACTAAGCCTGACCATCCCCAACCGAGACTGAAATTCAGTCAAACACTTGGAAACAATGAAATCTACAAGTCATGAATACAAGACTAAGAACAAGGGATTGGAAATTCATATGAAAAATATCAAGAAGGATCACCACCCTCTCTCATTAGCTGTCTTAACATTAATTAGGTCTTGCATACATTATTCTTTCAGTTACAAGTAAAACATGAAATAAACCATGACTAGAACTAGTCACATAACCATGCTTATAACCAACATATAACCCAAGAATAACCATAAGATACAAACCATTAAAGCCACATAAATACATGTACAAAAGCAAGATAAAATAGCTTTCATTAAACATAATCAAGAGCCAACTGGGTTCAAGACTTCCATGTACCACCCAACCATAGGCACGACTAAACCAAATCTCTCTTTTATCCAGCCACCACCGTGCCATATTCCAAGCATGAATGTGGGATATACCAATCAAAAAATAACCAAGGGAATCCTAAGGTTAAACCACCTCCACCCTCATCATGCCGTGATCTCACCTGAACCGACTTCGAGATCACAAAACCAAACCGAGCTTGAAATGTCTCCAGATCTCATCACTATCCTTGAGGAATTTTCCGTCTCCTTGTATTTACACTACAAGGAAAAGACCCTCTAGCGGAGGTTATAAAGGAGGTTTTTAGCATTATAAAATTGGCCAAAATTGTCAAAAAAACATTTTCTACAACATTCGTTTATGGTTACGGAGGTTTTAACAGAGCTTTTAATGGAAATTCAACACAACTAAAAAAACTGGGCGGCCAGAGGTTATTATGGATGTTTTTTTTCATCGATGTGCTACTAAGGTTTCAACGCACCAGTGCATGTCATCTAGAAGGTGGCCCCAGGGCGGTCGAAGGTGCATGCACTAGGCCATCAAGGTAAAAACCACACCGGGCGCAGTGTTGGTGATACAACGCACGAGGCCGTTCTAATTTGTAATATTCCTTTTTGGGGATTCTCAAGATTCTATGTCAGAGATGGAATATAGAGGAATTTACTGGTTATATCACCTCTGAAAAGAGAATGAGAACCAGAGGCTTCCTGGCCAACTGTAGACTCTGCCTATAGAACTTGGAATAATTCCTTTGAGGAATCTCAACAAGGTCTTCAATGAAAACACCGTATAAGAAAATATGAGAAATAATAATGTAGATCAGAGTTTGGATCCCCTCATTTAGGCTGTATTTGACTTATATACAGAATTTTAGCTGAAACAAATGAGTTTAAGCACATTAAACAAATCTCCCAAAATGAAGACTAGTTAGAAATTAGCCAAGGAGAGAGACTACTAAAACACAAAACCCCAGCAACTAGAATTGCGCAGTTTTGAATAAAGCTCAAAGGAGGATAGCCAAAGATCTGATACTTCAGAGATATAACAATAAATCAGACTTATATTTGAGCTTATAGCTTCTACAGCAGATTACAAAAGAAACTAGGGCAAAATCCCTTCAGAAATTAGAGCTGCAACTAGGAATAAACTACATAAATACATAGACAGCGTTATTTTTCAAATGGTTCAGCTGTTGTAAATTAAATTTAAGATCTCTGTCATATAAATGGATGAAACATCAGATCTAATACAGATCTGGAAACTACAAGACTTGAAGAACAAGATCCAATTGGAATTACATCAAAATATTGCATAATAAGCTGTAGATCTGAATTACAATTTATAGTGCTGCAAAAAACCTAGAAATTTCTGAAGATAACTTTTATTACTGAAATATATCAGATCTATAGAGACATGGATCAGAAACCCAATCCATGAATCACCAAGGAAAAGCAAGCCTAACACCAAGAGATCTTCCTCCAAACTGATAGTAAACTGAAATAAGCAAGCCCTCTCACAAAATAACGTAGTATTGAGCAGAACTGCACAGTGGGTGAAGGAGACTCAATAACTGGAATGAAATTACAGATCTAATACAAAATATGGATCAGATATCTCTTTGGAGGCTGAAGAACACACTCCAATAGAGAAAGCCTCTCAAAACAAGCTAGATCTAAGCAGATCTAGAACACCACTTGCTACAAAAGATAATAACTGCAAAACCCTCAATGGGCCAGCGCTGCTCATGAAAGATAGAGCTTGGTCTCAAACCAGATAGTGGCCAACTTCAGCAAAGAACTCCTCCAATGATCCTCAAGGGAAGAGATGAAACCCCTAAACAGGAATTCCAATCACAATCCTCCACTAAGCATCAGAGAATGGTATTTGTCTAAGCAGACAAATACTTCAGAAATATGATCTATCAACAACCTCTTCATGTTGCTCTCCTCCTTCTTTTATAACATGAGAAGGCCCTTGAAAACCCTAAACAACTTTGATGAGTTACCCCTCTTCACATTAGAGGCTCCCTTCTAGAACTGCGTAGTCCTTCTTAGAGATGTATTGAACCTAGACAACGCATTTGATTTGGTCAATGTGGACTCAGTCTTTGGCTCAAGCCTCTTTCACACCTGAAAGTGATTATTTACATAGCCCAGATTTGTCTTTGTTCACATGGGAATTGATTTATTAGCAGTTTTACATGTCCTCCTTTATTCATTTATTCATAAAACATAAATTAAATCAAAATTGAATGTCTCCTCTTAGCTAACGCTAAGTAGGAACATTACAGTCCCCCCCCTCAAAATGTTGCTTGTCCTCAAGAAACTGGTAGGGTAAGATCTGTATTTCTTCTCCTTCTTCATTGATGACATCATCAAGAGTCAAGCTTTCATCATGGAGTAGGTGTTCACCAAGGAAATACATCAAAAACTGCTCCTCTAATGCTAACATGATAGGTGCATAGTCTGCCCCTTCAGGAGTGTAAAACTCAACAGAAATAAACATGGGTGAGCCAATGTCACATCTGAAACATGTATCATGAAGCACAGGTTAAAGCTTCATTCCATGTGGTACATGTACACTACTTACTCTTTGCCCATACATACCCATAAACAAAACCAATATGTCATCTATGTATGGTAGCAAAATCACATAAAGGCAAATTGAAATTTGCACATGGGGAGGTGGGTCACAATCCCACATAAGGTACCATCGCAGTACACTCCTTGTTTTGAGTAGATCTGAATGTGATAGGTGGTACTCCCACCACATATTTTCTGCATGGGTCACTTTAACATGGCTGAAAGTGAAACCCTCATTAGGTGCCTTTGGGAAGCACCCATCATGATAAACAATCTCCCCTTGGACCTCAAGGGAGTGGCCAACTTTGGAATTTTTATTGGCCCCATCTTTGCCATGAGATCTGCATGTAATATTACTCCTTGTAGGAGCCATGGCCTGCATACATATGGTAAGAGAATGTGCCAAATCAGAAAAATAGACTTTCTCCACAAGATCATATTTCTTACCATACAAACCTCCCACACACATAGAGTTAGGCATGGGCTTTTCTCCTCTTTTGAGAGAAGAAGGAGATGGCTGAAATGTATCCTGCATAAGATCCCTTGGCTGCCCCACCTCAACATCACTATTGCACTCTTGTAAGTGCTGATATAGTTCCTCCCAATCATAATTCTGATGTAGTTCTTCCTCCATACCCTCCCAATCAAAACTCTTCAAGATGAGGGAGTATATTTTTGCTGACTGCATGTAGCTGGAAAGGAACTCCTTGTGTGCCCTTAGTAGTATTTCTTGCTTAATCTTGGAGGATTGAGACAAGAATACCTTACCAAGATGATAGATGACCCCTTCATGGACCAAATAGCCTCCTCCTTGCTTTATGCCATCTAAGATCATCCCAGTGTGCAGATCTTTGGAGTACTCCACAAGGAGTTGAGATCTCCAATATGGATCTACACTTCTCAACAAGGACAATGTTGTTGATGCATCTATGGTGGTGCTTGCCTTGTTGCTATTTGTTTCTTTGGCATCATGCATGCCAAAATTGTTTGTGGGAAGGCTGAACCTCCCCCTTGCTTCCTCCCACAGCGCTGTGACTCTTTATTTCATTGTTTCAGCACTTGGTGAAGCTTCCCCCACAAAATCTAATGGCACCCCAAGTGGCTTGCCATGATGTAGGAATGTCCCTTGCAGTAATCTCATGAACATGAGAAAAGGAAATATGAGATCCTTGCCCTCACTACGCAATTCTATCTTTGTTGTGTGGGTAGAGACATCAAGTGAAGGGTAGGTGTGCATTCCTTGAATGACTTGTTGTTTCCCACTCTTCAAATCCACCCATTCCATCTGCAAGGCCTTCCAATCAGTGGTGACTTTTCCCAAAGGAATCAACCACTGGACACCCAAGATGATGTTGGTGTCTGTTATGTCTACTACAAAGAAGTGATCCTCCAAGGTGTAGGTCCCCATAGTCACAGAAAGTGATGGAACATACTGCATACACTACATAGTTCTATCTCCCCGAACCAAAACGGAGAACCCATCAAAAGTATCAATAGGGATCCCTCTCCTTTACACAAAGCGAGCATCAATAAAGTTATGGGTTGCCCCACTGTCAATAAGAATAGATACTCTTTGGTTCATAACTAAACCTTGCACTCTAAGAGTCAAATACTTGGGCACTCCTCTCAAGGAAGCAAGGGTCCCACTGGTTGGAGAAAATGATCCCTCTTCTTCTCTGGATGATGATGGATCCTCCTCCTCATCATCAGCAATGCTGTGACCTCTCCTAGGTCCATCATTTCCTTCCTCCTCCTCACAATCAGAGAAGACTTCAATATAATGTGCTCTTCCAGCAGCACATCTATGTCCCGGTACCCATGGCTCTTGACAAGTGAAACATAATTTCTTCTTTCTCAAATCCCTCTGGAGATCATTGTCAAGAAGCTTTTTCTGTGAGCTCTCCTTGGGTGGAGCAGCTTTCCATTCCTTCCCTTTAGAAGAGTGAGTGGCTTTGCTTGGGAAGGTTGCATTTTCTCTTGGCAAGGCATCTTGGAGATCTCTTGTTCTTTCAATGGCATCATGCAGAGTGGTGGGTTTGGTAGACTTGACCAACCCATGCAAAGGTTCTTCCAAGCCATCTATGAACATATAGACTCTCCTTGCAACTGAAATATTAGGAACCATTACAGACAGCCTCAAGAATTCAGAGATATAGGCTTCAGCATCTCCTGTCTGCTTAAGCTTTGCCAAGCTTATGAAAGGGGCCTCCGGATCCTTCCGATCAAATCTTTCCACTAGTCTCATAGTGAACTCAACATAAGTGGACACATTGCTGTGCCCCAATGTAAAAATCCCATGAAACCACCAATTGTGGGCTTCTCCATAAAAATGCAGCGCAACAATATTTATGGCTTCTGCTTCAGGCACTTTATTCAGCTGGAAATAGATGTCCAAATTTTCCACCCATGCTTCAGCTGAATAAGAGGGTGATCCATTAAACTTAGGCAAGAAGAATCTGCCCATGGTGTGGTGCCTCCCATGAAACAAGCCTCCATCTCTATACTACTACAATGGCCTGCTCCAGTCCTTGAGATGGCAGAAGTCTTGAAAGCTCAAGTTATCCTTGAACCTTTGAATTTGTGAATCATATTTTTCAAAGTAGCCTTCCAAAGAGGTTGGCTCTTGAAGCCCTTCATTCTCTACAACCAAAAAGGTGGGCATTGTAGAGCGTTGTGAGATCTGTGGAACTTGTGGCAAGCTCACAGGCTGTCCAGTTCCATACTGAGACATTTCAGAACTTTCTCCTTGGTGGAGTCTTCCAAGGGACTCCCTCATTCGATCTATCATCATCTCCTTTATCTTCTTGGACAGATCTTGCATAGCTTCCAAGAGAGTTTTTTCAAACTCTTCTGCCTCCTTATCTTTATCATTCAATTCAGGGGCTTTCCCCTTGTGTTGACCCTTGTCAAGGTCAACAGTAGTGTAGTAATACTTTCTATGACTTTTATTCTTGTATATCCTCTCCCTCCCAGAAAGATGATCTTCATCTTCAGAATGCAACATGACTAAGGCTCCAATGCTTGCACAGGCTGTGCCAAGAGTGGAGCTATGATACCACTGTAATATTCCTTTTTGGGGATTCTCAAGATTCTATGTCAGAGATGGACTACAGAGGCATTTAATGGTTATGTCACCTCTAAAAAGAGAGTGAGAACCAAAGGCTTCCTGGCCAACTGTAGACTCTGCCTATAGAACTTGGAATAATCCCTTTGAGGAATCTCAACAAGGTCTTCAATGAAAACGATGTATAAGAAAATATGAGCAAGAATAACATAGATCAAAGCTGGGATCCCCTCATTTAGGCTATATGTGACTTGTATACATAATTTTAGCTGAAAAAAATGAGTTTAAGCACATTAAACAAATCTCCCAAAATGAAGACTAGTTAGAAATCAACCAAGGAGAGAGACTACTGAAACACAAAATCCCAGCAACTAGAATTGCGCAGTTTTGATTGAAGATCAAAGGAGGACAACCAAAGATCTGATAATTCAAAGATACAACAGTAAATCATACTTATATTTGAGCTTATAGCTTCTACAGCAGATTACAAAAGAAACTAGGGCAAAATCTCTTCAGAAATTAGAGCTACAACTAGGAATAAACTACATAAATACATAGACATTGTTATTTTTTAGATGGTTCAGCTGTCGTACATTAAATTTCAGATCTATGTCATATACATGGATGAAACATCAGATCTAATACAAATTTTGAAACTACACGACTTGAAGAACAAGATCCAACTGGAATTACATCAAAATATTGCATAATAAGCTGTAGATCTGAATTACAATTTACAGTGCTGCAGAAAACCCAGAAATTTCTGAAGATAACTTTTATTGCTGAATTCGATCAGATATAGAGAAATGGATCAACAACCCAATCCATGGATCACCAAGGGAAGGCAAGCCTAACACCCAGAGATCTTCCTCCAAACTGATAGTAAACTGAAATAAGCAAGCTCTCTCACAAAATAACGCAGTATTAAGCAGAACTGCGCAGAGGGTGAAGGAGACTCAATAACTGGAATGAAATTACATATCTGATACAAAATATGGATCAACTATCTCTTTGGATGCTGAAGAACACACTCCAATAGAGAAAGCCTATCAAAACAAGCTAGATCTAAGCAGATCTAGAACACCACTTGCTACAAAAGATAGCAGCTGCAAAAACCTCAATGGGCCAGCGCTGCTCATGAAATATAGAGCTTGGTCTCAAACCAGATAGTGGCCAACTTCAGCAAAGAACTCCTCCAATGATCCTCAAGGGAAGAGATGAAACCCCTAAACAGGAATTCCAATCACAATCCTCCACTAAGCAGCAAAGAATGGTATTTGTCTAAGCATACAAATACTTCTGAAATATGATCTATCAACAACCTCTTCATGTTGCTCTCCTCCTTCTTTTATAACATGAGAAGGCCCTTGCAAACCCTAAACCACTTTGATGAGTTACCCCTCTTCACATTAGAGGCTCACTTCTAGAACTACACAATCCCTCTTGGAGATGCATTGAACCTAGACAACGCAGTTGATTTGGTCAAGGTGGACCCAGTCTTTGGCTCAAGCCTCTTTCACACCTGCAAGTGATTATTTACATAGCCCAGATTTGTCTTTGTTCACATGGGCATTGATTTATTAGGAGTTTTACATGTCCTCCTTTATTCATTTATTCATAAAACATAAATTAAATCAAAATTGAATGTCTCCTCTTAGCTAAGGCTAAGTAGGAATATTACATAATTTGTCTTAGGATTTGTGTGATGCCCATAGATCGTCTCAACACACCGGTACGTAGACATATACAAACGCTCGCGCCGTATCAGACAAACAAACCGAGATTTATAATTGGTATTGGTATTTGTGCGGTGCCCATAGGTCGTATAAATGCATCGGTGCATCGTCGCACATAAACGCACCGATGCGCAGTATAACACAAACAGACCAAGATTTTTAATTGGTTTTGGTATTTTTGCAGTGCCCATAGGTCGTAGAAACGCACCGGTGCGATGTAGCTTACAAACACACCGGTGTATAGTAACCTGCATGCACCGGTGTTCATTTTGTATTTGTTAGAAACATCGACCTGTGATAGTGCAATTATTGTGATTTTTTAAAATTCATTATTCATAAAAAGTTGACACATCTTATAAAAATATTCATATTAATTAATTTTTTATTAATGCATTTGAATGCGATGTTTGGATTAATTTGTTATATCATATCATAATTATTGTGATTTTTTAAAATTCATTATTCATCAAAAGTCGACACATATATATCTTATAACAGTATTTATATGAATTAAATTTTTATTAGTGCATTTGAATGTGATGTTTGGATTAATTTGTTATATCATATCATCAAATTTCACATCTCTTCATTATAATATTTAATCATCCATAAATTTAATCAGTGGCGTTACATTTCACAGCAACAATGGAAAACACAATAGAATAAATTAAAACATATTTTATTATATATATATATATATATATATATGAATAAGACAATCTTTGTCATACAAAATGGGACAGTTATTGGTATCCCTTTGTCTTTCAACTGGGACACTATGTCCATTACATTAAACAAAATGTCTGATTTCACAGACAAATATTTCAAAAAATACAATGCCTTGCTTTGATATCCAAACATAGTGATCATTATTCTTCGCTTGACCTGCTGTCACTGCTAGAGCTACTTCCATGACTTGGGTTATTTTCAGGAATGTTTTGTTCACAGTGTTGATTATTTTTTTCTTCTTCACCTTCCATCTACAAACATAAAAATACACTGTAATGAGTGTATATACATTTGTGAGAATAATGAAAATTGCAATATTAAATAATACACATCAATGTAAATCGAAAAAAAATAACGTACCATAGCAACAATTGACTCATAAACCATACACATTCTTTCAAAACCATGTACCATGCCATCTTTCAAGATTTCATCTGTTGGCGCAGTTCCATACTTTGTTTCCTGCAAGTTTTATACCCCATAACAAATCATATATTTAATACAATTTTTTTTTTGTTCTATTAATTATAGACGAAGCTAAGTAAAACAAGATCGATAGATGCTTACAAATTTCACAATTCATTTCTGATATGCCAACATCTACTCACAACCCATATTTAACCTAATTTCAATCAATTCGCCTGATGGTTCTTCTTTGTATGTTAGCACCTGTTTGAAGACATTCAATGATGATTTTTGTAAAACAACTTAAAAAATATAAAAATGAAATCTAGTTAAGTTGTTATAAGGAAGTAAAAATTACTTGCAAACTTATATATCAACCCTTTTCTCCCTTATCGTCCTATTTTATGTGCTAAATGGGTTTCATTTTCTTTTCTTTTATGTAAGAAAATACTTGAAAATTAATATTTAATGCCAAATTGTTTATTTGTTGTACCTAATGATCAAAAAATTCAATGATTACATATTACATTTGAAACACGTTGTTGTTGAGATGGCTCCTCTTGCGATGCGATTTTGTCCATTTCTTTGACCATCTCCTTGTACACATTTTTGGACATTCCTACTGGCATATTTCTGATATCAACTCGTTCATCTTTTGAGATTTTCATAATCTTCCTGGAAATGTAACATGACAATAAACTATTTAATTTTTATATTGATATATGAAAATTAAATATAACAAAAGTGATATTTATAAATACTTCTAGACAAACATTTAAAGGAATATTACTTTTTTATTCCTTCTTTTTTGTTGTTGTACGTTTTTGCTATTAAAAGTTTGACATGTCTCATTGACCAATTCTCTGGAAACTCTTCCTGTAGTTTAGATAAAATTTGGTTCTTGGAATCTTTGGATTGATTTTTTTATTGTAAGTGGAAAGAACATCTATACATTCATTCCACTAGATCCCTCAAACTTTTGTAAAAGTTTTTCCCCCTTTCGTTAAGCTCCAGCACCACTCCAGATGAACTAAGGAGCAATTCATTTTCATTTGCATGTTCTATTTTTTTTCTTTTCTTAGAACAACATTCCTTTTCTGAGTTGTTGACCCTTGTAGAACATTATACAGAAGTAAATTAATAGATTGTTTGACACATGTTATCTAATAATTTTAAGTATATTATTAATGAAAATTAAAAAAAGAAACTCATATTGGATCGATAGTATTTTTTCATTCACCCGATTCATCCTTTTACAAATTTTCCATCAAGCTTTTACGCTTTTCTGGTCCTAGATCATAAATAATCTTATCGTGCTTTGCCATTTTATAGCTCTGCATGATACACAGTAAACAATACATATTAGTTAAACTTACATCTAGTTCAAAAATAATATTTTTTGTTAAGAATTTACAAAGAACTTGCCTTTTTTTCTTTTTCTTTTCTTGATGTGTTATCAGTATTTTTGTTACTTGATCTTTTGTTAGTCATTTCTTTATCAATATGAAACTTGTACTATATCATTCATTAATATATTTATAAATAAATTGTCAACTTTTCAGGTAAAAAAAGAAATCTCAAGAAACCTGTGCGCCCTTTATGGTGTACACACCGACGTCGGTGCATTGGGGTCTTATAAATGTACCACACAAAAAATATAATAGAACGTGCGGTGCTCTATGTTAACAAGGAGCACCAATGCCTTACATGTTAACCACCACACCGATTAACACAGAGAAAATAATAAGAATCGTCTAGTGTTAGTTTTTATAGCATAAACACCGCACGCAAACAAGAGACCACCATATGGTGCTCTCTGCCAACTAGGAGACTCGGTGCGGTGCGTTATATGTTACATGGTGCACTGATTAACACACTAATTATTTTTTTTTGGAAACAACAATTCACGGTGCGCCATAATGAAATAGCGCACCAGTGCCCTATTTTACATATGGCACACTGATTAATTTTTTTTTTTTTTGATTTTTTATTACACAGTACTTTTTGGTGCGCTTGGATAATACAACGCAATGGTGCGCTAGGTTACGCAGGGCGCACTGATTAAAAAAAAAAAAAAAATTCAAAAATTCACGCAATGGTCGACACGGATTGGGATCCGACTATGCAAGTCGTCTCATGGGTTGGATGTCAATCTAAAATGAAAAGGCCTAATTCTGAAATCACAGAACTAAGGAGAAGAAAAGGCATAAACAAAAAGAATGAAGGGTTTAGGTTAAAAATGGAATTTATTTATTATTTATTTTATTTTATTTTAATTAATTAATTAATTTATTTTTTCTGAAAATGAAAAACAAATTGAATTATTTTTCTTACTTCGTAAAAAAATTGCAGAAAAAGTAAAAAAATAATCAAATTTAATCACGAGATCGTTTGAAATTCTATGCTACAGGGTTTGAATCACCGGAGGTTTGGAATTCTGATTGTATGAATACTTCTGTTCGAACGTATTTCGCTGCTCCACAGTGCTCTCATGCTCTCTTACTCTAGGTATGTCTCCTGCAAATCTCTGGCTGAATTTTTTTGCAAAAATAGTGAAATAATGAAAAGTGTTTAGTATTTAAAGAATTGTTTATGAAATTAGATTTTCAAAAATATTTTTCCGCTCATTTTTCAATTTACCGTTTTTTTTTTTCACTTAAAGAAAATAGAGTTGCACTTTTTTTATTTGTAGTTATTCATCACCGGTGCGTCACTTAATAGAACCGCACCGGTTCGTCCATTGGTAACACGACACCGGTGCATCCATTGGTAACACGACACCGGTGTGCAGTAACTAAAATGCACCGGCGTGGTTATATGTACAGTAGCACCGATTTGCGGTTAAGGCACCAAAATTGCTTTTAGGTGTGTACACCAAAATTTAGTGAACTCCAACTATAGAAATTGCGAATTAGAATTTTGTTTATTCTTAATGGAAAAATATGCAATTATAATTATAATTTTGTTTATTCTTGAGAATTAGAATTAGAATTAGAATTGGATAAATTCTTGATGGAAATGCATATTCTTCTAATGCATTTTGTTTATTGCAGGAGGTGCCCACTGATTATGTGGAGAGAATGCAATGTGGGGCGTGTGAAGATGCAATACTACAGGGCCCAAGTGGACAATTGTGGCATGTGAACCTGTGCAATGCTAAGATGTGAGTAGTTTTCACAAATGGTTGGGAAATTTTTGTTTCTGAGCAGTTTATTGAAGTTGGAGATATTTTAGTTTTTAGACATGTTGGAAATGTACATTTTGTTGTGAAAATATTTGGGCCATTTATTTTCAAAACTACGCCTCTTCTTCTTTCAGAAAAAGAAACTTGAACCTTTCCACAACCTGCAACAAGAAAATGTGCCAACAGAAGCCTCTGACATGCATATCTATTTCTTTTGTTGAGGTCTCGAAGGAATTGATTATGGTGAGTCTACTTCGCTGAGGAATCTGCCTGAATTTTCTTTGGTTCTATCGAAGGGTGAAATTACTAATAGATACAGGATTGTAAGCTCCCTCCAACCCTCATTAAATTGCAGAATATGGATAAAACTCCATAGAAATGCCTATCATTTGCGTAAAATGCCCCGAAACACAGAATGAAGTGTTTTCTTTTTTGAAAAGTTGTGTGTTAATATGGTGAAAGAAATTATTCTTTCTATTTTGTGCTAATATGGTGAAGAAATGGAATAGTGCTCAAGTATATGACAACAATCTTCAATCATATTTTCAAAATATATGGGTTCTTTGTTAAATGCATAGCTACAATATTCAGTCATATCGCTGCTAGGAAAAATTCATCTGAAGTACCAGTATGATAGGGTCGGTACTGTCTACTGTCCCATGAATCCATAAACCCCACAAAAAATCTCAAAAACCTTTTAATAAAATGCAAAATAGTCCAAAAATGTTTTTTTTTTTTTTTAAATTTATTCTTGACACTCGAATTCTTCTAAAATATGTTCATGGAATTAACATCCATAAGAGGCAACGCAATGGTAATATACTCAAATTCTTCTAAAATATGTTCAATGGAATTAGTACATGTGAAATGGTACACGTGTTATTTCATCAATATTTATATTTTTTAAGATGAGTTTTTATAAAGAAGAGAACTTAATTACCTTATACCTTACAAGGCTCTTTTTTATAAAGAAGATGACTAATTACCTTATACCTTGTAAAATTTTAATAAAATCATTTCACATTAATACAATAAAAAATTTCTCATTAATACAATTAAAATTTTACAAATATTTTACATACAATTAGAATTAGAATTAGAATTAAAATTTTACAATTTCACATACAATTAGAATTAGAATTAGAATTACAATTTTAGAATTTTATATACAATTACAATTACAATTAAAATTTTACAATTACAATCATTTCACAGTAATACAATTAAAATTTTACAAATATTTTACATTTACAAGTTGTGTGTTACAATTACAATTTTAGAATTCTACATAAAATTTACAATTATAATTACAATTTTACAAATTTACATATATACCATTACAATTACAATTTTAGAATTTTACATATATACAATTACAATTAAAATCATAATTACAATCATTTCAATATAAATTAAATATTACAATTAAAATTAAAATTTTACAAATATTTTACGTACAATTACAATTTTAGAATTTTACATACAATTAGAATTATAATTATAATTTTACAATTTTTCATATATACAATTACAATTATAATTACAATTACAGTCATTTCACAATAAATTAAATATTACAATTAAAATTAAAATTTTACAAATATTTTACATATAATTACAGTTAAAATTACAATTACAAATACAAATACAATTTTAGAATTTTACATACAATTAAAATTAACATTTCAATTACAATCACGATAATATTTAATAAATATCATGGTCATTTAATATTAAATTAATTAATAAACATCATGATCATGATAACCATCGTACAATCATCATATTCAACTAAAAAACACATTCAAATTCTCTAACATCATCGTGATCATGATCATCTAACAAAACACAATTAGCATTGTATAACATCATCACAACACAAGTATCAAATATACATCTCATGTCAAATAACTACTATCACATACACATCTATCTGCAAGTTGCACATTAAATGAACATATCTAACATGTCCTAACAATATACACATCATGATGATCACCAACATGTAAATTAAGTACAACTACAACATGAACATAAAAGACTTGGACCATATATATATATATATATATATATATATAACTAAATAATGTCAAAATATACAACTGTAATATAAATGTCATGGATCAGCTGGTGGTACATCGTCAATAGCAATACTAGTCGAAGCATGCTTAGTCAATGGTGCAGCCTTGACAAGCTCATATACATGTTGATCTTCACGTGCCTGTTGATATGGATCAACTATGAGTTGCTCATCGTGATGACTCCACATGGTCGATGGTCCAGCCTGCTCATGATCATGAGTACTGTTGGATGTTGCAGGCTGCTGACTGGATGTGGATGATGGTCCAACTTGCTCTCCATGATGTCTGCTGCTCGATGCTAGTGGAGGCTGCTCATCTAGCGTGGTGCGAGGTGAACGATCATTAGATGACGCGTTGCTGCTCATGGACTGTCGATCACGTGGTGCGTCTCAACCACACCTATAATGTGCAACTATCCTCCTCGACCACGTAACTAAGGTTGTAGCTCCTACGACATGCCACATCAGGTTGTACATGTCACGCAACATGCCTCTCCACATATGTAACAACCTATCATCGGCTTGTATGTCTCTCATAGTAGCGGGCCTGATGCCTACCTCAATAATCAATGTAGTGAGTTGGTCGCCCAACTCCATCCTATATATGCTATCAAGCCTACCGCGCCTAGAAAAAGGCAGTACCAACACACCAGTAGGAGCAGGTCTCTCTGCAACGGCCTCTTGATGATCCTCGACATCTGGAATACCTTGTTCGTCATCAGGATCCACACCTGAATCATGTGGTGGTGCTAGCATGTCCTCACCATCAAAAGACCCAATGTCTGCAAAATATATACTAGTACACAACAATAATTATACAATTTCATTACACAATTTAATAAAAACAAGTTAAAGAACATGTTAGAATTAGATGTTGGCACACCCTCGCCAATCCAAACTAGCATAAGGACAGGGGATGCCAATCCAAACTAACATAAGGACAGGGGACCATAATGAAGGGATGCTTGTCAACACTGGCCAGCAACTCCAGTGCATCATGTGATATCCTCGTTGGAAACACAATCTCGCCCCTCTTAGGCATCATCTGCCCCCACATGTGCATCCGCACCACGAACATTGGCCTACAAGGCTGCCGAACAAAAGCAGGCCTCGTCTCTGGAAACCTCTCAAAAAATAAACAAAAAAGCTTTGAAGAAAAAAGGAAGTTGACCCTCCCCTGTGCATGAGCATGACATCTATCTAAGGCTGTATAGAACTGCCGCAAAAAATGGCAGACCACGTGACAAGTCATAGCTCCTCTACTAAATAATCAACATAATATAGAAGTGGACAACTATTACATTTCCCGTCACTGGTGTTGTGTGAAATGGTCGAAATCAGAAGTGAGAGGCACCTCACCTCCTCACTACAAAATGCACCAATACATAACTGACCTCCGAAGACCTGAAAATCTGAAGGAGACAATATATTTGCGCTAATGTATCTCTGGGAGTACACCAACTAACTCCCTACTGCATAGCCAAATGGAACCTCTGGGAACGAGGGAAAATCCACTCATCTCCTCGATAGCCTTGTAATGAAATATATGTCCTTCTCAGTGGGCGTGTACCACTGGTTAGGGCCAACCCGAAAAGCCTATAGGTGGGAATTCCACCTGCGGATAAGATGTCTCAAAAACACACCGTGGCCCTTTAGGGGAGTAGCCTCCTCATAGAAATTGATGAGGCTTACCTTCCTTAGGAGCCCCTGGGTAGCTACTATAATAGGGCAAGGGTACACATATCTCTCCCTCTCTCGTTGCTCCCACAGGCGAATCATGTTATAATGGTTTGCCTGTTGTTGCTATTGTTCCCCCTCTTCTCTCCTTTCACATCTCTGAGTGATTGACATATTAAATAAAATTTTTTTATTAAACGATACATGTATTTAGAAATATACATATAATTTTTTTAGGAAAAAAAAACAGCCGGTGCGCCACAAAAAATAGGCATGCACCGATATCGGTGCATCTTTTTTTGTCGTGCACCGGTGGTGGTGCACCAGAAAATGTTCAACGCACCGGCCACAGTGCACCTAAAAATTTGTAGCGCACCATTGACTATGGACAATATCAGGAGTGCAGTGCACTGACTAAACTCTACGCCCCGAGTCATGTAGTTCGGTCAACACACCGACCTATTGAAATCATTACATAGTCAACGGTGCGGTCTTTTACCAGGCAGCACCGTTGACCCTGTCGAAATGCGGAATGCAGTGCGCTAACAAAAATACCCGCCCTGGGGCAGATATTTAAGTCAACGCACCACATTTCCGGTATTCCACATGGTCAATGGTGTGGCCGAGTAACTGACCACACCGCACTTTTTTTAAATTTTAAAATAGCACAGTGCGCCTTCGGTACCGCCCTGGAACCAGTATGGATATTGTTTTCACCGGTGGTGCTGCGCCTGTAAATTTACAGGCAGCACTACGAACCGGTGAGAGCTGAACGACTCGAGCGCACCGCGCGACAATTTTTTTTCTTTTCTTTTAAATGGTTAATTTTAAGGTAATTTGAAATTCTAATCCACTAAAAGGCTTAATTATAGAAAAACAAGAAAAATACCTGTACATTTGGCCATCGAGGAGGCATATTGGCTGTAGAATTTTAAAAAGAAAATTTGCCCACCGTTTTGCAAAATTCAAGCTGTAGATTGGTGGGTAATGCACAGCAGCAGTGCGTGCTATGGGTGCAATGGGAGCACCGATGTTAGGGTGTCTCAGACAAAGATAAATTGCACCGGTGCTTGAGAGATCTAGAGCACTGAGAAAAATGAAAATTGTGGTTTTTTGACCATAATTTTTTTATATCTAACCCTGTTCCAGTGCGCGGGGTTTTATAGGCGCACCGGTGCGGTTGCTTAAAACTGCACCGGGCGGTTTCTGTTTTGGCGCAGGGTTTTATGACGCATTTGTGTGGAATATTTGTAAAGCATCGGTGCTCTACAGTAATAAGATGCATCGAGTGGGTGTGTACGGAGCGCACAGTGCCTGGTGTGCCAACGTTTTGTGCGCACCAATGCTTTTTCTTGTTGAATGCACCGAATCGGTTTAGGATGATAATCGCAGCGGACGAAAAACATCTGCAAAAACCTCCACCCGCCAACCTCAGAAATAACCTCCGTTAGAAATGGATGTCTGAGGTATTTTTGTAAGGGATTCCTCAAAAACTCCACTAGAGGGTCTTTTGCTTGTAGTGCTAGGATTTACCGCAATCCACACTGTTGGGTGCTAAAAGGTGTCTTTTAAAACTCCTATTTATCCCACATTAATTATCAACCCGGGAAAGTCCTCTTAGTTCAAGAGTGTACACAGTATGTGCACGCTATAATCCCAAAGAGTAATGTTTATTTAAAATGTAGTATAGATCTTTTAAATACAAGAATAAAAGGATGCTTTAAAATGAAATCTAATTACAACAATATGAAACTCAATGTTCTGAAATTCAATCACTGCACTCAATAATCGTCAGTAAAGGATGCAGTAATAATAACTCTTTCCTTTGGAAACTGATGTAAATGAAATCAAATAGGAACAAGACAATGTAGAAATAACCAATGTCCTTTACAATTGATGATATTACACTCCACACTAAATCAATTAAATGGAAACTGAACTAAATCACTAATGCTGCTAATGAAAGTAAACTAGGCAAACTCTCAAAAGAAAAACCAAACTCTTTGCAGGTATGAAATAAACTGTAAACTAATTAACTGAAATGAACAACAGATCTATTTACTGAAAATGAGCAGCAAACTACTTAATAAAATGAACAACAAACTCTTTAATGAAATGAACAACAAATTATTAATGGAAATGAATAGCAAACTATTAATGGAAATGAATAGCAATCCTGAATAGCGAAGCTCTGTATCTGCAAAGCATAACAAGATAAGTTATACATGGATCAAGATTCTTGTTAAATTGGAAAGGAACGACAACGCAATTCAACAATGCAACACACCAAGATTATAAAGCAATAAAATAGTAAAATATAAACCAAGATAACTGTGAAGCAGTGTGGTTAAAGGAAATGAAAAATAATGCAAACCATCACACGACTGGAATTGGGAAATAAAGGTACAAATGGCAAGTGGATCCACCAGGGCCGGGCCCTTTGCCGCTAGTGGAGCACTGCCAAACTACTCCAGTATCAAATAATGGAATAGCAACCGAATTTATGTATTAATCATATGTAGCAGAGTTTACAAGCAATCATATTATGTTTTAATTAACAAGAGTCGATAAACAATTCTGAAAATTACAAAATGAAATCTCTCCCTAATGGCAATACATGCTCTCCTTTTATAATTAGAAAGAGGAGAAAGTAAATAGTAAATGTGATCCCTCATAAAATAATTGGATTGTTCCCAAAAACTTGATCAGAAAGAAAATATATTTCCATCAATTCTTCAACAGTAACAGGTCGAATTTGGATTTGCAGCTGAGATAATTTGGAAAACGGCCGCAACAGTGAATCTGAGAAAATTGTCTTCAGAGAACCCTCCGTTTCTCTTAATACAAACCGAATTTGGGCAAATTGGTCTTTCCTAAAATTAATTCGGTCCGTTCTGGACAAAACCCATGTTTCGGATTTTCCAGATTCTTCTCCATTTGCCGAGAATGTTCAACACAAAATTGTCACTTCTTATTCCAACGAATTTCTGAGTTGGAATATTAAATGATGTGCTGGAGATCAAATCTGCAATCTCGCAAATATCTTGGAGGCTAAAATGGTGAGTGATGTTACAAAATATATTAATAAACCATCATTGATAAAATCATGCATAATAATCATAAATTTATTAAAAAAAAAGGAGAAGAAATAATATTTATCCATAAGAGCATAAGTAATTATAAAATGGAATTATATGATAAACCATGATAAATGATGTGATAAAGAATGGTAGAAATGGATGGAATAGGTGTTACAAAGTGATAATAATAATGACAAACCAGCAGCCCAACATACCCCCAAACTGAATATATTGCATGTCCTCATGCAACCCAAAGACAAAACCCATGTGTTAACTAGTAAAAAAAAATTGTTCATCCCAATTCATGAAATGGATGGAACAAATGAATTTTTCCTCAAATAATGAATATTCAATTTTAACAATCTTGATGAAGGTGTAACAATTTTTATAGTTGACGTTCAACTATATGTATATGAAGTTGCAGAAAAATATGATATAAGTAATAACAAACTTCATTAACCATTTTCTCAAAAATCAGATCGTTTTGATGCACGGATCATGAGATATAAACAAAATGGCTGTAGGCGATAGTGCATAATTTTCGAAATTTTATGAACTAATTTAGCGTGAAATTATCTGGGTTTGTGTATTTTAATGATACCTCTTTGTTATCCAGAAATCACAAGAATTCAGTTCATAGCTTTAAAGATATATGCAAATCAATTTCTGCACTGTATAAAAATGAAATTGTATGCCTTAAACGAGAAAGAAAGTAGAAAACATCCATCATGTGTAACAATTCCTCCCCCAAAATGAAGAATTAGCATGTCCTCATGCAATGCTAGAAAACAAAGAGAGGTGGCTGCTACAATCTGTTGAAATCTATGCTTGGTGTAAAACAACATGGAATAAGGGAGGTGTTGATAATGAATAAGAATATCAATGGATGATAAAGAATATTACTAACATGGTCATAAGAAAGAAATGAAGGAAAGCAACACTCCCCCAAACTGAAAGATGATGTCTCTGAAAAATGGAAAGTGGTAAAGATGTGGAATGAATTATGATAAATAATGCTCAATGGATTTTCGTGAAATGCTCCTAAATTCATAATAAATCTGAAAATTATGCTATTTTACCTCAACTGTTACCTCCGAAAAAAAAGCGTGGAATAACATGAAGGGACTGGAATTTGTTGAAGCTGATGTAGGCTGAGCAGATACTGAAAGTGATGCAAAAGGTGGAAGCCATGCAAGCACATCATGTCTGAAGAATTGTGCGCATTTACGAGTTGCGCGAGCCTTTGCTATTAGTTGCAATAGTGTGGTTGTGTTGCGAATAGAATTCCCCCCCATACTTGTTGTTCTCCTGTAACCAAATCACAATTTTGTATGCAATTTTCTTGAATCCACAGTGTTAATTTTGAAGAGCAACAGATAAGATGTATGCCAAAATTTCAATCAGAAAAACTTCTATAGAAATGCAGTATGAATATTTGGATTCGACCCACATGCAGGCATATTTAAAAGGCATCCGTGTCCCCCCTGAAAGATGATAGGTCGCCCTCGACCGACAAATAGAAGAGCAGCGTACTGCACAACAATTGTACAACATGGAAAGACATACATACTTATGATATGATCAAAAAATTATTGCATTACTGAAATCAATGCATACTTTGAAATCGTGAGTAGATATGGAAATGTTTATGTAATGATTCGAAAATAAGGGAAAATGACAACTGATGTGAAAAAAGTACTTATGCGGTCATTATCCACATAAACCATTATGATCGATTTATAAATAAATTTCATGCATAAGAGGTTCCGAACAAAGGGTTTAGGAGCATACTCTCATTTGATATTAGATAAAGATATAAGAAAAGGGTTTATCATTACTATTGATTTGTGAAAAATATGACTTCAATACCATCAGCAGAGCTCTGTTGCCCACAGGTGTCTATAACCTTGACAAAGTTGCTTTCTCACCCTTGGAACCATTATCCTTTATTTATGCCTAGGGAAGTGCTGTGTGATGTCATGATTGAGGCCACTGTGCTGGTTTGGGAACCAGATGAATCACAATGCCATTCACCAAGAAGGAGTGAAAGGTGGACAGACTGGCTTGTGATGAGACCTCCTGTTCCAAGGACTTTTTATTTTTTTGAGTTGTCCATTGGATCATATCCCTGATGTGGTGGCCATAATGGGATGCCACTTCACTGCTCCCTTATGATCATGGTAGGCTGGCTCTTGATGAGACCTCCTATCCTCCATCTGCTATATCATAGAATTGTTAGTAATCATATAGAGATTTTTTTTTTCTTCTTTTTTTCATATAGCACTTCCCTATTTATGTATAGAGGATGGATCAACACTCCTTAAGAGTAGGGATGGTGGAAGAAGTATGAACATCTCAATAGAGAAAGTATGCCCTTATTCTTATTCAATAAATAAAAATCAAATATAGTTATGAAGATTTAGGGAAGAACCAACATGATAAAGATAACCAATTATATTAATTTTAGTGAAAATAAAGACAACAAAGTGATATAGATGGTTGTGTCCTTTCCTTTTCTTATCACTACAAAAAAATTTCTTAAAAATTACAATTTCTCTTGATTTGTTGATTCCAGTAACCTCTAGTTTTTGTGTCCTTGCATAAATCCTATGTTTTCCTTTAAAAGAGTCATGAAGAATTCACAAAAATCCTCAAAATGTTGTTCTAAAACAAGAAAAATGCACTCAAAAAGTGATGTTCCTTAGATGGAACAGCTGTTGTTCCTTAGGAGGAACAACAAAAACAATCTACGAAAATGTTATTCCTTTTGAAAGGAACAGTAGAAACAATTGGAAAAAAAAATAAACATGTTGTTCCTTTTGAAAGGAACAACAAAAAAAAACAGGAAAAATGTTGTTCCTTTGGAAAGGAACAGCAAAAACAGGCAGCAAAAATTGATGTTCCTTTGGAAAGGAATAGCAAAAAAAAATAGCAAAAATTGTTGTTCATTTCCGAAGGAACATCAAAAACACGCGGCAAAAGTGATGTTCCTTTTGAAAGAAATAGCAAAAACACGCGGCAAAAGTGTTGTTCCTTTTGAAAGGAACAACAAAAATAATCAACGGAAATGTTGTTCCTTTTGAAAGGAACATAAAAAAGAAACACACAAACGCACTATTTCTTAATAGGAACGACTCCTGTTCCTTAAGAGGAACAACAAACAAATATAAGCACGCAAGATTGTTGTTCCTTAAGAGGGACGACTGTTGTCCCTTAAGAGGAACAACAACAGTTCCTTAAGAGGAACAACATGAAAAATAAAGGCACACAAAAAAGTGTTGTTCCCTATAGGGAACAACAAAGAAAATGCACGCAGAAATTGCTGTAGAGAACAACAAAGGAAAAAAATAGAGGAAAGAACAAAGCTAATGTACAATCCATTGTCAAGAAAATCCAATCAACTAGAAAGGAAAATTTATGTACAGGTTTCAAGAAAAAATAAATTTTTACAGAATTGGTGCTACCAAAGAATTGCCTTCTAAAACTTGCATGGTGGGGTCCTTATTGTTCAATTTCCAATGGAGCGGAAACTAAAATTTGAAGGGATCAACACCTGAAACACAAAAACATAAAAGAAATCAGAAAAGAAACAATACTTTATTAAGTTACAACAACTATGATGTTATTTCCTAAAGGAATATCAATTTGTCAATAGAAAAAAATGATATTTTTTGAAAAATGTTTTGGCAGCAGTGACATGAATATTCAAATGGAAACCAATTCTTCATTTCTTTTGTTATGAATTTGTTAGGTAATGAACTTGATCAAATGCCCTTGTTTCACTAAAATTTCTTTCAAGAATCGCTCATCCATAAATTGACCTTCTTTGTTCTCCTAAGATCTGCAAAAAAACGAGTGTCTACCTGCAACAAAACATTAAATCATGGAGAAAGAGAGGTGATCGGGCTCTCCTAATCCAAGAATTATGCAAAAAAATAACAATTAGTTACTTCGTAGAACAAATCCATGGAAAAATAAAACAAATTTTATTTGTCACCTGCGGGAGAGTAGTGGTCGACCATACTAACTAGCAGTGTTTCAATTATAAATTCTTTGTTTTTCGTCCGATTTGAGTGACTCCAAAGAAAATTGAAATTGAATTCAGAGATATGCCTCTAATAGAAACAGGTTTTAAAAATTCAATGCTATGATATGTCAATTTTACTTAGAACGACCTGCATAATAGCGTCATTTTCGATTTTCCAATTCAGACCAATAATTGATATTTCAAGCATAAATTTTTTGTTTGATGACAGATTTGAATGATTCAAATTGGAGATTAAATTATATTAATTTATTTATCTCCAATAGAAACAGGTTTTGAAGACAAGAAGAATTGATGGGTCAAATACTTTAATGAACAGTTGGAAAAACAGAGTTTAAGAGTGTTGATTTATGATAAGCAGTTAGTATTTTGGTCATAAATTCTTCATACGATATCAAAATTGAGTGATTCAAATTGAGTTTTAAACTATATGTATAGAGAAATATACCATAGAAACATGTTTTAAAAATATAGTCATTTAGGCCTCAAAATATTGACTATCCCAACTCTGTTCCTGAGCTGCCTACTAGACACCCTGTCAATGTTTTGCTTATAAGTTTTTCGTTCCAAATCCAAATGGAGTGATTCAAATTGAGTTGGAAAATATACATCAAGGGTTACTTATGATAGAAACAAGTTTTAAAAATATTCATTTTTAGTCCCTCAAAATATGATTGTCCCAACTCTGTTTTCAGAAATTTCATCAAGCCCGCAATCCAAAAAAAATATGATATTCAAGAAATTTTTCCATATTGGTGATAAAAATGAACATAAGTTTTTGTATAATTGTTATTTTCAATATAATTCATCTACATACACAAATAGATTAAAATATTTATCATCGACGTTGATTTCCACAGCATGTTGCAACAAAAACAACTATTTTTACAAAAATAAAATAAAATAAATGTGTTTATTTTATTTCCTTATTTATTTTATTTTTTCACTAGCCTACTCTAATTTGGAAAATGAATATTATTATGTATAAGAGTATTTCCAGTGTAACCATTTTCGAAATAAGGCTTCAAGTATGTACATACCCAAATTTGAAAAATGCATGTTAATAAAAATTAGGGTATGAGAAGCCAACTTCCCTTGAAAAAATGGTGCCAAAAATTGTTGAAGCATGGAGTGATGTTGCAAACAAATGGAGTGAAACCAATCTTCAATGTATCCCTTGCTTTCTTGATTTCCCATAAATGAAGTTCTTGAGTGTTTAAAATGGCTTGTTGATGCAGGCTAGAAGAAACCTCATTTTTTTCCATAACCTCTACAATTTTTGGTTTTGATACATTCTGAATCTTAGTATAAGTTTTCTCCAATGGTGCATATGAGATAGAATGGGCGGGAAGGGTGCGTAAATTTTGGGCGGGAATGGGCGAGAATGGTCCCCAGCAATGACGCCAAAATGTTGGGTGCTAAAAGGTGCCTTTTAAAACTCCTATTTATCCCACATTAATTATCAACCCGGGAAAGTCCTCTTATTTCAAGAGTGTACGCAGTATGTGCACGCTATAATCCCAGAGAGTAATGTTTCTTTAAAATGTAGTATAGATCTTTTAAATACAAGAATAAACGGATGCTTGAAAATGAAATTTAATTACAACAATATGAAACTCAATGTTCTAAAATTCAATCACTTCACTCAAAAATCATCAATCAAGGATGCAGTAGTTAAAACTCTTTCCTTTAAAAAATGATGTAAATGAAATCAAATAAGAACAAGACAATGTAGCAATAAGCAATGTCCTTTACAGTTGATGATCTTACACTCCACACTAAAGAAATTAAATGGAAACTGAACTAAATCACTAATGCTGCTAATGAAAGTAAACTAGGCAAACTCTCAAAAGAAAAACCAAACTCTTTGCAGGTATGAAATAAACTGTAAACTAATTAACTGAAATGAAAAACAGATCTATTTACTGAAAATGAGCAGGAAACTACTTAATGAAATGAACAAAAAATCTTTAATGAAATTAACAACAAACTCTTTAATGAAATGAACAACAAACTATTAATGGAAATGAACAACAATCCCAAATAGCGAAGCTCTGTATTTGCAAAGCATAATAAGATAAGTTATACATGGATCAAGATTCTTGTTAAATTGGAAAGGAACGACAACACAATTCAACAATGCAACACACCAAGATTATAAAGCAGTAAAACAGTAAACTATAAACCAAGATAATTGTGAAGCAGTGCGGTTAAAGGAAATGAAAACTAATGCAAACCATCACACGACTGGAATCAGGAAATAAAGGTACAAATGGCAAGTGGATCCACCAGGGCCGGGCCCTTTGCCGCTAGTGGAGCACTGCCAAACTATTCCAGTATCAAATAATGGAACAATAATCAAATTTATGTATTAATCATA
Source organism: Pinus albicaulis (assembly GCA_034641835.2). Taxonomy (NCBI): domain Eukaryota; kingdom Viridiplantae; phylum Streptophyta; class Pinopsida; order Pinales; family Pinaceae; genus Pinus; species Pinus albicaulis. The sequence goes on along the minus strand of CM076570.1, from coordinate 1,608,804,362 downwards.
TGTAGCAGAGTTTACAAGCAATCGTACTCTGTTTTAATTAACAAGATTCGATGAACAATTCTGAAAATTACAGAAGGAAATCTCTCCCTAATGGAAATACATGCTCTCCTTTTATAATCAGAAAGATGAGAAAGTAAATAGTAAATGTGATCCCTCATAACAAAATTGGATTGTTCCCAACAACTTGATCAGAAAGAAAATATATTTCCATCAATCCTTCAACAGGAGCAGGTCGAATTTGGATTTGTAGCTGAGATAATTTGGAAAACGGCCGCAACAATGAATATGAGACAATCGTCTTCAGCGAACCTTCCGTTTCTCTTAATACGGACCGAATTTGGGCAAACCATTCTCTCTTAAAGTTAATTCGGTTTGTTCTGGACAAAACCCATGTTTTGGATTTTCCAGATTCTTATCCATTTGCCCAGAATGTCCAATGCAAAACTGTCACTTCTTATTCCAACGAATTTCTGTGTTGGAATATTGAATGATGTGCTGGAGATCAAATCTGCAATCTCACAAATATATTGGAGGCTAAAATGGTGAGTGATGTTACAAAATATATTAATAAACCACCATTGATAAAATCATGCATAATAATCATTAATTTATTAAAAATAAAGGAGAAGAAATAATATTTATCCATCAGAGCATAAATAATTATAAAATGGAATTATATGATAAACCATGATAAATGATGTGATAAAGAATGGTAGAAATGGATGGAATAGGTGTTACAAAGTGATAATAATAATGACCAATTAGCAGCCCAACACACACCAGATCACTAGGCCCTTACTGAGAAACCACCCTTAGGATTTACCATGTATCTCGCCAAAACTGGTCAAGGGATTCCTAGGCCTTTGGGAATGTTCTCGAGACCACCTCCGCTTCGTATTCTGAAACCATCCGATAATTCCAAAGCTCAAAACCGAGAACAATCCCATCACACCATGGTTATCTATAAAAAGGAAAGGCAAGGTTGAAAACCATTGTCAAAACCCAACAAAACCATGTCACCGACAACAAAAGAACCAAATACCAACATGCACATACCATGCATGTCAAAGCCAGCGAGGAAATCATACATGCAATCTGTTACCTGCAAGAATTCTTGCTGAAGCTGCTTGATCCCGCTCTTCCTTGCTTTATCTTTTCTTTTCTTTCCTTGTCCTTCCTTCGCTTACTTTGCCCTTTCTTTGCTTGCTTGATCTCTTTCTCCTCTTGATGCTCTTCTCCTCTCTGAGTGTAATTATGAAAGTGAGCTAAAAAAAAGCTGACAAAAGCGTACCAACTGATCCTCAGAAGCATGTTTATTAATGTGGCCTCTCTTTTCTTCATTTTTCATTATTTTCCTTCATTTTCCTCCTCACATGCACCATATGACCTTTCACCTTCCTTTTCTCCCAATTTCCTTTATTTTCATAAATAAATGTGCCAAAAATACTTTTTTCCTTTTTGAAGCCTCAGCCATTGCCTTTGCCAATTTCCCCTTAGCCATAAACACATCTAGTGATGCCCACTAGGATATCTTTTCCCAACATTCAACTTAGAATAAATGTCTCTTAACTGTGGTCTTATTTTTTCTTTATTTACTTTTATTACATGAACTTTTAACCCAGATCTGTTACATAGCTTATATGATAAATATATTGTTCAATTGTATCATGAACTATATTCCTTTATTCATTTATAAAAAATAAAATTACTATTCAAATAGGCTTGAATTTATATATATAATGTAATGAAATGGGTACAAAGTAACTTTTTCTGTATAATAAACATACATAATACGTTCAAAATAGATCATATATATGCATTTATAATGAATAATTACAAACCCTATAAATAAGTACAAAATTATAGCATAGAATTCTTCATTCAAAACTAACTAGATGTGCATTATAATTTAAATAGTGCATTACAATCAAGACTAGAATGTTTTTTTTAAGAGTTCACCACTCAAATATCTAGCGCACAAGACAAGTTTGCAAAGAATTTTAAAATAATGTGTTAACGAAGGTAAAAATCTAAAAGAATAGGAAGAAGCCATTGTAAATGTATACAATACATAATTATACTACAATGTCTCAATTTTCAAATTAAAAAGAGTCTTGTCTCAAGAGGAAATCCTTGTCATAATACAAGGAAGGCTAAGGGCCTTGAAAACCCTAGCCGCAAAGCAGCAGAACTAACAGAAGTCTCTATAACAAATGGATAAGACATAGAGTTAAGAAAAATTAGGTCAAACCATAGCCCCATCTCTTTTGTAGATTGGAAACTTTCAATCTTCACTATTAGATTTTTACGTTAATCCAATGCACGCGACACTAGGGTAGAGTTCCATGCATGAGTATGGAACAATCGTGAGAACCAATTTTCATTAAATGCATTTCAAAGTAAATTAACATAAATATAGTTTTATGGTACCACATTCAACCAGCACAGAAAAATGATATCATTTATATCTACTAGTACTTGCTCATTTGAAATGAGCCGACGGCATGCCGAAGGCGTGGCTCGTCGAACCACGAACTCCTGCTGCCAACTCCGGAGCGGCCGAGATGACAGCAGCACGGTCCAGGCAAGGATTGGATAGCAGGAGGTTGGTTTCCCGCCAAGTGTCAAATTTTGACAGGGCAGAAGGGCGATAGGTGGAGCACAGAGATTGGCTGGGAGCACTGTTCATCCCAGCAAAGCTCATAATAGGGACACCTTCGCGTAATTAAACTTTATCTTATGCAATGCCAGCGTTTTTAAAATAGCCCATGGAAGGTATAAAGTGATAACTATACATCAGAGACGTTGGTGTAATGTAATATGAACATATAAATACTACTATTTGCCTACATATTAAAACCACATGCATGCATAAAAATAATTAAATTTGTAAACGGTTGCAAGTAGGATTGGTAGATCACCAATGGTTGTGGTAGCATATGTTTACATAGTTGGTAGATTATCAATTGTTATGGTAGCATATGGGTGAAATTGTCACATAGTCTAATGAAGATGTGATGTTATATACTATAGTTGGGAATAAAAATTAATGGATCAAATAAATCTAATGGACCAAGATGTGATATTATATGCTATAGTTGGGAATACAAATTAATGGATCAAATAAACTTAATGGAATAAAAATTAATGGATCAAATAAATCTAATGGACTAAGATGTGATGTTATATGCTATAGTTGGGAATAAAAATTAATGGATCAAATAAACTTAATGGACCAAGTAAAGGTTTGCTATAGTTGGGAAATAATAAAAATTAATGGATCAAATAAATCTAGTGGACCAAGATGTGATGTTATATGCTATAGTTGAGAATAAAAATTAATGGATCAAATAAACTTAATGGACCAAGTAAGGGTTTTCTATAGTTGGGAAATAAAAATTAATGGATCAAACAAACCTAATGAACCAAATAAACCCTTACAATTCAAACAATTTCTCACAATAATAAAAATAATTAAAGTTGTAAATTAAGGTGATAAATTCAAACAATTTCTCATAATAATAAAAATAATTAAAGTTGTAAATGGTTGCAAGTTGAGTCACATAGTTGAAAATTAATGGACCAAATAAACCAAGTTGAGTGTTAAGTCACATAGTTGAACATAATGGACCAAATAAATCAAGTTGAGTTGTGGTAAAACCCTTACAAGTTGTAAACGGTTGAAAGTTGAGTTGTGGTAGCATATGTTTGCAATTGTCACATAGTTGAAAATTAATGGACCAAATAAACCAAGTTGAGTTGTGGTAAACCACCCTTACAAGTTGTAAAGTTGAGTTGTGGCAGCATATGTGTGCAATTGTCACATAGTTGAAAATTAATGGACCAAATAAACCAAGTTGAGTTGTGGTAAACCACCCTTACAAGTTGTAAAGTTGAGTTGTGGTAGCTTATGTGTGCAATTGCCACATAGTTGAAAATTAATGGACCAAATAAACCAAGTTGAGTTGTGGTAAACCACCCTTACAATTTGTAAAGTTGAGTTGTGGTAGCATATGTGTGCAATTGTCACATAGTTGAAAATTAATGGACCAAATAAACCAAGTTGAGTTGTGGTAAACCACCCTTCCAAGTTGTAAATGGTTGCAAGTTGAGTTGTGGTAGCATATGTGTGCAATTATCACATAGTTGAAAATTAATGGACCAAATAAACCAAGTTGAGTTGTGGTATCATATGTGTGCAATTGTGACATAGTTGAAAATTAATAGACCCAATAAACCCTTACAAGTAGAATTAAAAATTAATGGACCAAATAAACCCTTACAAGTAGAATTAAGGTGATAAATTCAAACAATTTATCATAATAATAAAAATAATTAAAGTTGTAAAAAGTTGCAAGTTGAGTTGTGGTAGCATATGTGTGAAATTGTCACATAGTTGAATGTTGAATGTCGAATGAACAAAGTATATTCTATAGTTGGGATAAAGTTGTAAACAGTTGCAAGTTGTGGTAGCATATGTGTGCAATTGTCACATAGTTGAATGCCTAATGAACAAAGTATATGCTATAGTTGGGAATAAAACTTGATGGACCAAATAAACCCTTACAAGTAGAATTAAGGTGGTAAATTAATATGATGGAAAGATAAAGTATATGCCATAGTTGGGAATAAAACTTGATGGACCAAAAAAACCCTTACAAGTAGAATTAAGGTGATAAATTAATATGATGGAAAGATAAAGTATATGCTATAGTTGGGAATAAAACTTGGTGGACCAAATAAACCCTTACAAGTAGAATTAAGGTGATAAATTAATATGATGGAAAGATAGAGATCAAATTGTTTAGTAAATGCTTTTAATTAAATCGTAATAAAGGCTACAATGAATAATACAAGTAAATGGGGACAAAATATTAAATTCTTTTAATTAAATCGTAATAAAGGCTACAAGGTATAATACAAGTAAATGGGGACACAATATTAATAAGTTGTTTATAGGGATATATGTATAAGGTTTAATCATTAGGAAAACATTTCAATGTTGAAGTTGATGATGAAAAATAAATAAAATAAATAATTGAATGATTATGAAAGTAGTTGATGATAATCTTTTCTTAAAAGAAAAATAAATAAAATACAATAAAATAAATAAAAAATTGGGTGATAATAAGGATCTTTAGAACTATTCTATAAATAGTCCATTGGGAGGATAAGGGGTTCCATTCCTTTTTAGTGCATTTTTTTCCATAGATGAGCAAAATAGTCGAGAGTAGTTAGAGAGGGAGACAACATAGAGTATTTTTGCACTATAGCAACCCATAAGCCACAAGCCTCACTTCTTTATACTTGCATCCATTTTTTATTCAGAGAAATACAATAGAGAAACCTTACCTTCAAGCTAGGTTTTCTCCCAAAAGGGTTTCCTAAGATATATCATGTGTCAATTGTGGTTTCTTGCTATTCTCTATTTTTTGTATAATTGTAATTTACATGCATACATAATACACAAGTATTAAAATATCTAAAAATCTAAGGAGAAATACACCCTCATAGCGTAGATTTTTGATGTTAAGCTTAATTTTATCATATATGTTGTGAAGAAATGCCCAGTGGAATTTCCATGCGAGTTTATAAACCATAGTGGTATCATAGCAAGTTTCTTTGGGTATATTGTAGGGAGTTGCAAGGATGAAAATCTATAAGTCAAAAGTCACAAAACCCCAGACATAGTTGAAAAATATGTGAATAACACTCATTATCCTGCAAAGGAGAGGTTTCTTCAAATGAAAGCACAAGTTGCAGAACTAAACCATAATGTGAACCTCCTCATGGAAAAATTGACCAATATGCTTATGTTATTATGAGAATATGGGGATTATAACATAGAGATTCGATCAAAAGGGATACCAAGAGATCGGGAAGAAATAGAGAAGGACTCGAAGAATGAACTCAAAAAATATCAACCTAGTTTAAGTGCCATGAAACATTCAAAGTCCTTGTTCAAAATGGAAGCGAAGGTTGAAATAAAATTGTATTGAGGTGAAATTAACACTTTGAAGCTAAATAATTGGTTGTTGCAATTATAATTTTTTTTAGTTTCCATCATATAGAGGAAGAACATAATATTTCATTTACTTGTATTTAATTAGAGGGTCATGCCCTGACTTGGTGGGAAAGCCACACAAATAATGTGAGGTTGGAGGGATATCTTCTAATGACTAAGTGGGAGGATTTAAAAATATTAATAAATTCACAATTTTACCGTATCGGGTATGTAGAGGACCAACGGATCTAGTAGCATTATTTTACACATAATTAGGGGCAGAGTGTACAAGAGTACACCATAGATTTTAAATACATGGTCATAATGTTGGGTATCTCCCCAAATAACCCATACATACTCTTGAAGTATTTTGGGGGTGTACATAGCCATGTTTTGAAGAAAGTGATGTTGTTCAAACCTAAATCAGTGGACGAGGTTTGTCCAGAGGCACAATACCTAGAGAACATAGGCCAAAATAAATGGAAATCAAATGGGTTGAACCAAAAGGAGCACCATGACAAATTGACAATTCTAAGGAGGGGAAGAAAAAGTAGAAAGGTGGTAAAAATAAAAATAGTGTAGCCATAACGCGTCAGTGAAAATATCCCATCAACCACTACAAATGTTACAACCATTGTAACATTGATGATCATACGTAGGAGAAGTGTTGGAAGTTGCATCCATATCTCAACTCAAAGAAAAAAAATAAAGATAATAATAGAAGAATCTCATGGCCGTTGATTCGAGCAACTAAGTTGAAAGAAACTCAAACATGTACAAGAAAATCATCTTTAAATCGATACAAAGGGAGGTGAATTTGATTATCCTTTAGAAATAGGAAGAGAATGAAAATACTAGAATATTCCATATAATATATACAGATCAAGAAGACAAATATTCATGTTCTATTTGACCCAAGATCATAGGAAAATATCAGTGTAGTGGAGTTGGTCAACAATTTGGGATTGGAAGTTCATGATTATCCAAGTCCATACACATTGATATGGGTAAATAAGGATATGGACATAAACTTAACCAAAAATTACAAAATAGATTTGATATCAATGTACATTTTATTGATGATGTAGAACTAGATGAATTTCCCCTTGATGTAAGTGGAATGATTTTTGGAAGAGCCTGTATGTACATGCGAGTTGAAATTTTCTTGCAGAGAGACAAATAGTATTGTCTCATCAAGGATGGAAAACCTTCACCATAAACATGTAGAAGGTAAAGCCCAAAATTTCGTTGGTAAGTGAAAACCAAGCCAAGAAACTGATTATTTCTAGCAAGAAGTATTTTTTATTGTTTTTAAGAAATTTTTTTTATAGAAGAGTGAGTAAGAGAAAAGGAATCCCGAGAGGGGTGTACTAAGAAACAAAAACAACAACTGGAGGAGTTTCTATAGGCATATCGAGACATGTTATAGGAGCTTAAATGGCTGCCGCCCAAGAAAGTGGAGCACAAGATCCAATTATCGATGGACTCACCATTGCCAAACATTAGGTTGTATAAGAAGTTTACTATAGAATCAAGTGGGGTGAAGAAGTAGTTGCAACAATTATTGGAATTAGGTGTCATTTGACCGACTACATCACCATGTGGGTCACCTATCGTTATTGTGCCAAAGAAGGATGAGAGTTTGAGGATGTCTATAGATTATAGGGTATTGAATAAAATTACACTCAAGAATAGGTTACCCCTAGCTAGGATGGATGATTTGTTGGATTAGTTGTAGCAAACCAAATACTTCACAAATTTGGACTTGAATTTTTGATGTCATGCGACTTGAGTGAGAGAAGAAGATACTTGGAAGACCAAATTCAAAATTACATGGGGTTTGTTTGAGTGGTTAGTCATGTCATTTTGCCTATGTAATGCACTATTTATTCGTATGAGGTTAAAGAATGATATACTATGTCATTTAATAGATTCATTCACTATTTTCTGTTTAGATGATATACCAATATACAATGCTACTTGGTAGGAGCACATATCTCAATTGATGCAGGTGCCAAAGAAATTAAAGAAGCACCAACTACTGAAAAATCCCAATAAGTGTGAGTTTGTACAATAATATTTAGTGTATATGGGGTTTGTGATAGGTGGAGGAGAGTGGAAGATAGATCATACCAAGATGGAGGCCATCAGGAAGTGGTTGGTGCCTACTAATGTTTTTGAGGTCAGGAGATTCGTTGGGATACACAGTATCGAAGGAAATTAATAGCCTCATTTTCAAAGGTAACAACACCACTCCATGCCATAAAAGTGAGTGGAAATATTTTCCAGTAGAGAAAGGGTTAGCAGAGGTACTTTGAGGAGCTAAAGAAGAAGATCAATCAAGCACCAGTTTTGGCATTACCATACTTGTAAAAACCCTTCAAAGTGGAGGCAAATGCAAGTGGGTATGTTATGCGAGTGGTATTGATGTAGGGAGGAAGGCTTGTATGCTACCATTATGAAGTATTTCATGGGTCAATTCTCAGCTAACCTACCTAAAACAAGGAGCTCTATGCGTTAGTGCAAGTTGTGAATAATTGGAAAAAATATATGATGGGAAAGAAGATAGTAATCCACACTAATCACCAATAACTACAATATCTATAGGCCCATAGTAAGCTACAAAAAACCAGGCATTATAGGTGGATGGGGTTTTTAAAGAAGTTTTAATTAGTTATCAAGCAAAACAAGGGTAGAAGATACAAGTTGGCCAACATTCTTTCAAGGTTACCCACATCAAATATCATAGCTTTTGGAACTATGATACACATGGAGGCATTCACCCATCATGCATATAGAGATTAATATTCAAAGGGTGAGGACTTCAAGGAGGTGTTTCGGCATTGGAGAGCCAAATTCATGTGCATGATGGTGACAACATAGTGTACTAGCATCTCTAGGATGAGTTACTCTAGAGGCTAGATAAGTTATGTGTTCCTAAAGGTGGGAAATTGCAACTGATTAGAAAGGCTCACACTTTCAAGGTTGTGGGGAAATTTAGTGTAGGGAAGACAATGAACAACTTGCAAAGGTATGTATATTAACCTAATATGTAGGAACATGGAGATAATTTCATAAGAATATGCATGATTTATTGTACTAGCAAGCCTAGTAACAAGAAACATGGTATATATAATACCTTGTTTGTACGCACTCGTCCTCGGGAAAACATTTCCATGGACTTTGTGGGATTTTTACCAACAACTAGGAAGGGACATGACTACCTGTTTGTGGTAGTTTATGAGATCAACAAGATGCGTGTTCTAATTCGCTGTAAAAATACCATCAATAGGAAAGAAATAGTGAAATTGTTCTTTGGAAAAGTTTAGGTGCACTTTGGGATACCAAGGAGAATTGTTCCAGATAGGGACACGATTTCTCAGTGCATTTTGGACTACATTGTGGAATAAGACAGACACAAAGTTAAAGATGTATACAACATTCCATTGGCAGATAAATGGGAAGAAAAAAGTAGTTAACAGGAATTTGGTGCAACTTTTTAGTGGTTACAATTCGAAGCATCCAGAAACTTGGGATGAAATTTTGGTATATATACAAAAACTCTTATAATAGAGTAGTCCAAACTTCTACTAGTAAGTCCGCATTTGAAACTTGTTTTGTATATATTATGAACATAATATATGATTAATAAATAATAAATAATTATTATATTGAAAAGAAATGTCCTAAAGGAGACAAATATTCGTGAAGAGGCATTGTTACACCATTTTTTTGGCCATCTAACCTGTTACTATTAGATGGACCAAAGTACACCATGTAAGACCAATTTTACCCTGAGAAAAATTGCTTTCACTATGAAAAATAACTTAGTAAACCACATTTATTAAGTTGTTTATGGTCTAAAAAGGAAACCCCATTAGGAAATATTGAATAAATCTACATTTGTTTGATTTTCCTCAAGGAATAAAACAACAATTTAATTAATATTCCAGGTCATGTTTAACCCAAAATAGGAAAATTAATTAGATAAATCATTATTTATGTTATTTTTTTCTAGGAATAATTATTTAAACCTTATTTAAATAACATTCCTTGTTAAATTTGACTAAATCATTTATAAATAATTGAATAAATCATTATTTATTTGATTATTACTCAACCACATCCTTAAAATAATAAATAAATCATTTATTTATTTATTATTTACAAATAAAGGGATTTGACCAAAGTCAAATTCTTTTTCCCTCCAAAAAATATAATAAAATATTCCATAAAAGTTGGATCTTGATTTGGTTAATAATATTTTAATTATGCACTAATATCTAGGGTAACTCAATATTTTGTTACAAATAGAAGGGTTTTTCCATTCACTCGCTACATTTTGTTGCCTGAAGATCACTCTAGATCCATAATTTTGGTCTAACTTTGATCCTCCATCATTGTCATATTTTGCTACCATTTTTTCTTGTGGGCTCCCTTTGAGTTCCATATTTTGTCTGGGTTTTCTACACCATCAAGAGAGAGAGATATTAGATTTGAAGTGCTGAGGACTTACAAGAACACATCCCATTGAGGGGGACTGGTAACATCATGTTCCCTTCCCAGGTGTCAAAAATACAAAAATTCTTTAAAAACATTCTTGTCTTGTCTATTGGATGCATGGATCAACTCTTGGTTTTATTTACTGCTTAATGTCTTTTACTGCATAGATCTAGATTTTGTAGCATTTGTCTTGGTCAACTAATTGCAGATCTAAAGAAATTGGCAGCCATCTTTGATATTAGGGCTGCTTGTTATGCACAACTAAAGTGAGCTTTTTTCGTACACTTGCGATTAGAATTCATACTAACAACTAGAGACTCCACAAGTGTTTACGATTACGACCGCTATCGTTTTTTAGATCCCTGCATGAATAGCTGCTTCAAACCCTAGGATTTCTCTTCAGCTTCTTGTTTTTCTTTTCTTGATGTTGTTTTAAACCTATAAAACCCTAAAACATTAAAAATTATAACTTCCGTGTGTTTTTTGGACCTATTGTGTAGGTGATAGACATCAGCCGTAGCTGAGACGAAAAAATTTTCTGAAACATGCTCTCGAGAGTGCCAAAAGTGCAGGTCACACTTTTTGGGCTAAAACCTACGACCTGAATCTCCAGGATGCAAAAAATAGGCTAAAACTTACGACCTCTGTAGAAATCAGGTCAGAAATTGTGACCTGAATTTTTTTTGGGATTTTTTCTGGGTTTGTCTGGGCCTCTGTTCAGGGTTGTCTAACCTCCATCTACACCCATTTTTGACCTGGACTTGCTCCTTTTTACTCATCAAAGTGGGACCCTAGCCCCCTAGGACTTCAGTACCCTCCACCTTTCTAGGAGGAGTTTTAGCTGCAGCAGGTTGTCTGAAATTTCAACGTGTTCAGCCATTTTTCAGATCTGATCCCTCACCTTCAGATCCAGTTCAGATTGGTTATTCATCCATCCAAAACCCCTCCTTTTAGTTTTTTTTGGGTCTTCCTTTAGGGTCCCCTCTGTTTCCCTCCAGGTTGTATCCTTTCGCCACCTCATTTACAATGATTTTAATTCTGATTTTTTGTTGTTTTCTGCACCTATTTCCAGCAGATTTGACCTTTAGATCATTATCCCTCCCTAATTTAGATCTATTGGCTATTTTGGTGTGTTTTGACTAGATTTTTTCCCACCCACAGACTAGTTGTTGAGAGGCCCGCCTCCTTGGGTTTAGATTAATGCATAATTAGTTGTTTATTTTAAGTTATTTCAGTTTCATATACTGTTATCTACAGGTTTATTTACAGTTATACAACACACTTTTTCTTTTTCTCTACAAACGTCTGGGTTTAAAAATAGAAATATACACACTTAACACAGACACCCTAAGTGAAGAAGAGCCTGGTTAACACCGCTAGGAAAAGACTTTAACATTGTAATCAATTGATCTTGCACCTCTCTGCCCTTGTTTCAACATTGTAATCAGTTGATCCTGCACCTCCTTGCCCTTGTTGGTTTCTCTTCCCTTTGTGCCATGTTTGTGCTTTCATCATTGTGCCCCCAAGGTGTTTATCCTGGAGACTTCTTTGCCTTCACCCTTAGTTTCCGATAGGAAGAATTACTCCACTGCGTAGGATTCGAGTTAGTCCTCCACTAAGTTTGCATTACGAGTCCTCTTCTGGTTCATTGGGTTCCCCTTCTGGTTCCATCCCTGGTTCTCCCCCTGTCACCTTCCCCATGTCTGGTTCAGGAACTAACACTAGTGGTAGCCTTGGCCCTAATGCTGGGAATACTACTAGTGGTACTGCAACAAGAACTATCCTGGCTGCTCCCTTGCTGCCCTATATGGCAGGCCCCAGTCTTCCCGATTTTAACCAGTTGATCAGTGAACCCATACGCCTTGAAGTTGGTTGGCCTACTATGCCAACCAATCTCCCTTCCGACATCCCCAAGTTTGAAGGTCTTGCTAGAGAAGATCCTACAAACCATGTTTGATCTTTCCACTTGTGGTGTGCGTCTAACTCCATTACCGATGACTTTGTCCATCTTCGGTTGTTCCAACGTACGCTTAATGGCAAATCTTCTAAGTGGTATGTTGATCAGGCCTCCTCCTCTCATATCACCTTTACGACTCTTGCCCGGGATTTTCTGTCTTATTTCCACCTTCCCCTTCGTTATCACACTGGTACAGAACTTTTGACTTCTTTCCATCAATCATTTGTGACCCACCTATCCGATCATGTCCAGGAATGGTGGAGAAGAAAGAGACTATTTCGAGCCCCTACCTTCGAAGACCGTGTCTACATGGACTTGTTCCTTAGATCCCTTTTGTCTGCTATCGGCAAAGATGTCACATCGCATTTCCCTCAGACCGAAGAAGCTGCTCTCCAGATCGCGTTAAAATATGAATCGATCTATGCTCAGTTGGGTTATGTTTATACCGTCTTACCTGATCTTCCTAGACCAGGTGGTGCCAATGCACCGGGGGCATGCCATGCCGCCGACGGTATTGTTGGAGCCCTTTCTCATCCATACGCTCATCCTCCCATGGGTTATGGTTTCCCTCAGGGAGGGGCCAACTCATCCAGCACTTTTCCCCCTCCCAGTAGCATGTATCCAAGATACGACATGCCTTCTCCTTTTTCCCAACCTGTTTACCATAATGTTACACAACTTCCTTATTATCTGTATCCGCAGCCTGGTGCTCTAGCTCCTCCAGCATTAGCACCCCCGCCTCCCTTGCCTTCTCAACCCCCGCAACAACAACCACCACCCCACCAGGGGTAAGTGTATGCATAACAGGGTGAAAATAATCCTCCCACTTCAAAAAAGAAGAGGAAAGGCACCCAAAATCAATCTTCCCTTAGTAATCCAGGACCTAATCCCTAAGGGAATGCACCTAACACTGCTAACCAGAAACAGGGCACTCAACCCAAGTAGGATAGGCATGTTCACACGAATAAGCCTTGTTCATGTTGTGGTGTCTATGGTCATTACACCCATGATTGTCCTCTTTTACCACAGATGCGACAGATGTGGGAGACTCAAGCAACATCATGTGGACAACAAGCCTCCCCTTTGGCTCCTCCCAATGCTGCAGCTATCCAGCTAGCTGTGTTTACCAATCCTTTCCCTCAGCAAGGATTTGTGGCTACCCAACCTCTTGAAGGTCATGAAGCCACTCAACCTCCTCCATCTGGTACCTCCGATTACTAGATTCTCATGATGAACTCTTACTAACCCATTACCGTTGACCTCAACCTTTAGACTCAGTCCCGTCAGTACAATAAGCCTCCCACTATGTCTACCCTCGAGCCCCCTTCTTCAGGTTCTACAGAGCTTCTTTCGACAACCAATGGTCCTCTACAGATCCCTCAGCCTAAGACAGAGGTTTATACCAAGATCCCTAAGGGACCATTACACTGAAGCACTACTTCTAGAAAAGCTTCCCATTCGTATAGTATATTAGATGATTTGGCGCAATCTCCTGTAGCCATCTCAACGCTGGAACTCCTCCAGTCGTGCCCTTCATAACAAAAAGCTCTACTATCTGCCATGGGCGCTGTAGATCCTTTAAATGATCGTTTGATCATCTTCAATGTTGACCAGTCAGAACATCCTCCTCTTCCTATTTCTGTCGCTTTCCAAATCCCCGTCAAGGTCTGGAATGCCAACGTCTCCCGTTGTATCATTGATGAGGGGGCATCCACTTGTGTGATGTCCGCTTCGTTTTGGAAGCAACTCAGATTAGCTGTGTTGGACCCCTCCACTATCACCCTCCAAGCGTGGGATGGCCACTCTTCCAAGCCCATTGGCATGTTCCACAATTGTCCTATTACTCTTATGGGAAAGACTGTTTGCGTTGACGTAGAAGTCATTGATGCCCCCTTAGATTACAACATTCTATTGGGTCGTAGCTACACCTATGCGATGTCTACTGTACCATCTACGGTTCACCACAAGATTTCCTTTCCTCATAATGGAAAGATAGTCACCATTGACCAGTTGATATATTACGAACTGAAGTCTCAGACCTCCCCTGAGTCAATCATGTCTTCGGTGGAAAATAAGAAAACCGTCGACCCCTTGACCAGTGTCTCACCCGACGTCTAAAACAACTCCTCTTTTCTTGGTTCATTCCCTGGTCTTCCTCCTCTTGTCTATGGTCCCAGCTCATTGAATGTTTGCATGATGCAATCATCTCGGGCTTCCCTCAAGCGATCCTCTTTGGCTAGTCAGCAGCCTCACCCTCTGCAACCTTCTCCCAGCACTTCGACTCAACCTTCTAGACCCCCTCCTTCTGGCCCCTCACCTGCAGCTGGTATCCACGAGCCTCTTTACCCTCCTGGTATGGTTCCTCCTAGCCTAACCATCTCGGAGTTGTCCCACTTGACCATTACCCCTCTAGTCAGATACCATTCCTAGCTCCCCCTCCTAGAGTGTTTTTGGTACCTGTCATGGCTACCTTATCCCTCCCTAAGCTGACCCTGGGGATTCCTATCTGGTACATCGATCCCCCAACCGCTACCCCACTTGGTAAACCCAAACCTTATCTTGCTTTGACCCTGGTTCAACCGGTCCCCATGACCCCTCCCTCTGCTACCATGCCTCAACCACCTCAACAGGAACCTTCTCTTGTTGCGACACCTTCAGGTAAAGGGGGAAAAGTTCGCAATAAGGCACCTAAAGACAAGGCTGCCCCGACTGACCCTGCTGCTCCTTAGCCTCCAAAGCATTATGCTTTGTGTGATGTTGTCAGTCATGCCACCCATCATTGTCCTGAATTTCCTCATATCAAGCCCATGGTTAATGTTGCGTTCCTTGAGTCTACGGTCCCTAAAGCCTCACTTTCTTCCTCGGCTGCAGCCAATAACCCTAAGAATATTCACACCAACCAATCCTATGCTTTGTGTGATATTCATGGCCATTATGGCCACCATTGTCCCCACCTCACGCATTACCACGCCTCTTTGGAGGTAGTTCGAGAGTACGAGATTCAACAGAACCAATCCACCTCTCCTGTCCTTACGCAACATGCTTCAGGTTGGCTTGAGGATTTACCCACTCCCATTGACATTCCCCCTCCTGATGTCGAGATGACGGAGCCTACGGCCACCATCCTCTACCTATAATAATTCATGAGATCCACGTTGAAAGCTCCCTTTGAGACTTCCCCTTCTATTTCGCTCGACCTCCCTTCAGCGATCACCCTAGGCTCAACATTAGTGGTTCCCTTATCTGCTTGTTCTTCCACCACCCCCCGTGATGATGCACATGTGAACCTTTCTTCTCATGATGATGATTCAGGTAGCTTCGCCACGTCATGTGGTCTCTCTTCCTCCAGTCACCCCATCTTCTATTGTTATGAGGACATCATGGAAGCCTTGTCCACCCCTTACTTCATCTTTCCCGCCGATAAGTGGAATGGCACGATCCGTGTCTATGGTGACTTTCACGCCCTGAGCACAAGCTGCCCCCAAGGTAGCTCCCACACACCACCTTCCCGTCAGTGTGCGGGTGGTAGACACCCTACCTAGAGCACTCCCTCTGGCAGTGTTTATTCGGTTTATACCATGCACTCAGGTTGCCAACATTTTTCATCATCCTCTAATTTGTTGTCTTGTGGCACCTTTCAGATGGACCCCTGTCCACACCTTATATCAGTTATGCCGATGTTGCAAGTCGCTACTCCCAGAATCTAGGTTAGGCCATTTTTACCCCCTTACATTTGCTTGTTCTCTCGAACGGTGTATGCATTAGTACTGCCACCAATAGTTAGGTCGAATATGATGCAGTGTGAGGTTTATTAGCTCATGCCCTTTCCTATCATGTCCTCCACCTTCATGTTCATCTATATTCCTTGGTTTTTGTCATGCAATTGAATGGTGTATATCATGTGCATAATCTTATCCTTTTTAGAAGATATTTACGAGTGAAGCTTTTGATGCGTGAATTTGAAAGCATTACATTCAGTCATGTATATATAGCACCAAATCACTATGTAGATAGCATTGCAAACAATATTCTAGATTGGCACTTAGCACACACATTTAACACAAGACAATAACATAAAACCATTAATACGATGCATATCCATTATATGGGTCGTATAAAATGTTTTAGAGTCCATCAAATCTAATACATATGACATGTCCATAGCATGTTCCAAAAACTCAAAAATAGGGGCACCACCTGCCCTACATCTTATCACTATCTGGAGGATCCCAAGCCAATGGCTCTGCTCTTGCAACTCGTAGATCGAGCATCCCCTATCTGGCCATTTCCATGCGCCACATGACCCTCGCCTATCTGAGGGTAGACCAATACATGGCTCTATGTACTGGTCATCCAAGTCTTGCTAGCTGCACTATGAAACATTGGTTAGAAGCCTCTCACATCTATGATGGATGTACTTCAGGAGATCCACTTCATCCTCATTTTTTGGTGCTCTCGATCCACAAGGTCCTACAGCTCCTGATACTACAAGCCGTCCCATATACCCGACCAGTTTTACCAGTGCTGTATCTACATACCAAAAGTGAAAGAATCAATACCATATACAATATTCTGAAACTTTATAGTGCACATCAAATATTAGAAACTTTCCACTTAGCATCAGGCCCCCATACTCGACCAGGCGGCAGTGGCAAGTCTGGGTCCCCACGATAACTCATCCCACTATAAGGATAGTTGTTTATGTACAATGGAATTTGATCCCAATGAGTAATAAAATTGGTCGAAACACCCGTACGACCACCCCACCTCCTCCTTTGCACAGCAGTCTGTTAGGTCCCTATATTACTAGTATAGTCCCTTATTTTTGTTAGTGTAACCCCCTTATTGTTATTATTGTACCCTTGTAACCCCCATTTTGTTATTATTGTGCCCTTAAATTATTATTGTTAGGTCGGCTAGGATTACATTGTGGCCCACTAGGATTACATTATGGCCCATGGACTCCTATATATAGAAAGGAGGTTTTGTAAATTGTATCATCCAAGAATTGTTCATTCATGTAATGTATTGGAGGTTTCCCCCTCGAAGTGGCTCATTTATAAGGCGTGAATATCTCTTTTCTTCTCTCTTTAGAGCTGGTTACACAACATTTGGTATCAGAGCTTTGGGATTCTAGGGTTTCGCTGCACCAAACAGGTCATCGTGGCATTTTCGCTATAAATTTTTTTCTACGAAGCTTCAGAAGCTGAAATTTTTAGGGTGCGAAGCTGAAATCTTGATGAAGGTTGTCTAAAAATTTCAGATCTTGGTTCGCAATATTTGAGGAGATATCATCTGTGGAAGTTAGGTATTTTTTCAGGCTCATAAACAGGTCATCGTGGAATTTGCGCTATAAAGTTTTTTGTACGAAGGGTCAGAGTCTGAAATTCATATGGTGCGAAGCTGAAATCCTGAGAAAATTCATCAAAAAATTTCAGAACTTGGTTCGTAATATTTTTGGAGATATGATCTGTGGAAGGTAGTGCTTTTTCAGGCTCCTGAATTGCATCTCAAAGAGGTGATCGTGGGAAAACTTCAATAACTCTCTCTCTGGGCCTCAGATTGAAGTGCCGTAAAAAGTGGTCACAAGTACACAGACTGAAGTGTCTGGGCTATCAATTTCAGAGACAAAGGACAAAAAAAGTGACACGTGGCAAGTCGTACAAATTCGCTCTACTGAACCAGTCCAGAATTAGGTCATTGTGGGAGATTGGACACAAATTTGTCTTGGAGAATCCAAATCAGGTCAGACCTGTGGCATTCAAAAGATAATTCAGAGGGCTACTTCAGTGCTGAATTTTAGATATTGAAAATTTGAAATAACAGAGATAATACAATTTCAATATCGAGCTCCTCAAAGCTAGTAAAAGGTGTGTATTTTTTTCCGAATTGCATAAGTCTTGTTTGAAGAATCAAGTTGAATTGATTCCAAGGGCATCTTGTAGAATAGATATCAATATTGGATTCTAAAATGGCCCCAAAAAAGAATTCAACACCCATTAAGCCTTCAGAAGGCTCTACTATGACTCATGAAGATGAAGAATGGCAACATGACATATCAAAATTACAAGAGCAAATTTCGCTCTCGCAAAGAACAACAAAAAATGAAATGGAAGTTTTGAAGAAAGGTGTGGAAGTGAAGATGGATGGTTTGAAGAAAGGCATGGAAGCTAAGATGGATGGCGTGGAAGTGAAGATGGAAGGTTTGAAGAAAGGCGTGGAAGATAAGATGGATGGTGTGCAAGCTAAGATGGATGGCATGGAAGCTAAGATGGATGGCATGGAAGTGGGCATGGAAGCTAAGATGGATGACATGAAATACAACATAGAAAACATGAAGAATGATCTAAAAGCATACATGGAAGGCTTGATGACAAGCTTAAAACCAGAAATGATTCCTAATGGCGGAAATATAGGAGAAGAACCTCATGATGAGAACAAAATAAATGTTAATCATGATTTCATAAACTCGAATGTTGGTGGGAAGAACCACCATATTCCAAAATTGGATATGAGGAAGTTTGATGGAAAGGATCCTGTAACATGGATACTACAGATGGAGCAATATTTTGATCTCCATAACGTGCAAAACACACAAAAGGTACGCATTGCCACTTTACATTTAGAACAAAATACATTTGTATGGTATCAATGGCTTTGTTCCCGTAAAAAAATTGTCACTTGGTCAATTTTTACGGAGGAAATGATAGCACATTATGAGGATACAAAGAGCAACACCTTCTTTACCCAATTGATAAATCTCAAACAAAAGGGTTTAGTGGGGCAGCACATTGAGGACTTCCAAAAATTGAGTATAAGGGTAACTGATATTTCAGAGGACCACAGGATTGATCTCTTCTTAGGCAGCTTAAAGGATAACATTCAACATGAAGTTCGTGTTCTGGAACCTGATTCATTAGAGAAGGCATTCAGGTTGGCAAGAAAAGTTGAATGTAAAATTATGGCAACAAGGAAGTCTACTACTCAATTCTATAAAGGAAGTGTGGCTACATCTAGATTTCCACAACCTACAAGGTTGACACCACAACAATTGGAAGAAAAAAGAGCAAAAGGGCTTTGCTACAGTTGTGATAGCAAATACACTAAAGGTCATAAGTGTGTCGAGAAGAAATTATTTTACATAGATTGTGAAGAGGAAGAAGAAAATGAACAAGAAGAGGATATACACCAGGAACCAACCCCAGAAGAGGAAGAAATGAATCCAACCATATCGTGTAATGCACTGGCAGGAATTACCACTCCTCAAACTCTCAAGATAAAAGGACAAATCAAGAAGAGAAAGGTAATAGTGTTGATTGATTCAGGAAGCACCCATAATTTTATTCATTGTAAGGTAGCCAAGGAATTAAATTGTTTCCTATACCCAGCACCAGAATGTCAAGTGATGGTTGCAAATGGAGGAACTATAAATTTCTCTCGAAAATGCCATAATATCAAGCTAACCATGGGGGAATATGTATTGACTAGTCAAATGCTTTCCATTCCTATGGGAGGTGTTGATGTTGTACTAGGAGTACAATGGTTACAATCTTTGGGGACGGTAGCTTTTAATTTTCAAGAACTTTTCTTGAAATTTTTTTCAGAAGGAAAGGAAGTCGAATTAAGGGGTATTGAAGGGAAGCTGGGAAGGATAATAAGCTCTAATGTCATGACAAAGCTTCTAAAGAAAGAACAACGAGGCGTAATTGCACAATTATGCTCACTAGAAGTTCCGACATCAAAATCATCTATTTCCGCAGATCTCCAACAAGTCTTGGACAATCATTCCAAGGTGTTTGAAACTCCCAAAGGACTCCCACCTATTCGTGATCATGATCATGCTATTCATTTGATTCCAGGAAGTGTTCCTCCAAACATC
Source organism: Pinus albicaulis (assembly GCA_034641835.2). Classification (NCBI taxonomy): domain Eukaryota; kingdom Viridiplantae; phylum Streptophyta; class Pinopsida; order Pinales; family Pinaceae; genus Pinus; species Pinus albicaulis. The sequence continues at coordinate 1,608,784,019 of CM076570.1, read as the reverse complement.
AGGCCTTATAGATATCCTTACTTCCAAAAAGAGTGAAATTGAACGTATGATTGCAGAAATGTTAGAGGCGGGTATAATTCAACCTAGTCAAAGTTCTTTCTCTGCTCTTGTAGTATTGGTACACAAGAAGGATGGATCATGGCGAATGTGTCCGGATTATAGGGAGCTCAATAAGCTCACCATTAAAGACAAATTTCCCATTCCTGTGATTCATGAATGATTAGATGAATTACATGGAGCAATTTATTTTACCAAGTTGGATCTTCGTTCAGGATATCATCAAATTAGAATGAAGACCGAAGATATTCCAAAAACAACATTTCGAACTCATGAGGGTCATTATGAATTTTTGGTCATGCCTTTTGGCCTTACCAATGCACCTTCTACATTTCAAGGGTTGATGAATTCCATTTTCAAACCCTTCCTTAGAAAATTTGTGCTAGTATATTTTGATGATATACTAATCTACAGCAGGTCTTGGAAGGATCATGTTGAACATGTTGACAGGGTGCTCAAACTATTGCAGGAGAAACAATTATATACAAAAACATCCAAATGTTTCTTTGGAGTACAAGAGGTGGAATATCTGGGTCATATTGTATCTCACGAGGGTGTTAAAGTAGACCCTAACAAAATGAAAGCCATTAAGGAATGGAAAGTCCCCACAACCATAAAGCAGTTGCGAGGATTTCTCGGGTTAACAGGGTATTATCGCAAGTTTGTTAAGAATTATGGGAGAATAGCAGCACCTCTAACAACATTATTGAAGAAAGGTGCATTTTCATGGACTCCTGAAGCAACTAAGGCCTTTGAACGTCTTAAAGAGGCAATGTGCCTAGCACCGGTCTTAGCTACGCCAGACTTCACAAAAACCTTTATTGTGGAATGTGATGCCTCAGGAAATGGAATTGGTGCAGTTTTAATGCAGGAAGGAAGACCCATTGCTTTTGGAAGTCGTCCAATCAAAGGAAAGTATTTACAGAAACCTATTTATGAGAAGGAAATGTTAGCAATACTGCATGCACTAAAGAAATGGCTAACTTACCTAATGGGAAGACACTTCAAGGTAAAAATTGATCATGATAGTCTTAAACACTTTTTGGAACAAAGACTATCTTCAGAAGAGCAGCAAAAATGGGTCACAAAGATGTTGGGCTATGACTTTGAAATAATCTACAAAAAAGGAAAGCTTAATGTTGTTGCAGATGCACTCTCAAGAAAGAATGAAGAGGTGGAAGCATTGCTTTGTGCCATTTCTATTATCCAACCAGATTGGATAACCGAAGCAAGAGATGAATGGAAGAAGGAAAAAGATGTATGGACACTCATTCAAAGTTGCAGCAAGATCCTAGTACATCTGATACATTTAGTTGGAAAAATGATTCCTTATGGTACAAAGATCGCTTATATCTTTGTAAGAATTCCCAACTAAAACAAAAGATTCTTCTCGAATTGCACACTTCTCCTTTAGGAGGACACTCAGGATTTTTAAAAACTTACCACAGGGTGAAGAAAGAATTTTTTTGGGATGGCCTTAAATCTGATATTCAAAAGTTTGTGGCGGAATGTTTGGTTTGCCAGCAGAATAAAGTGGAGACAATTAAGACCCCGTGACTTCTACAACCTTTATCCATTCCAAGTCAACGTTGGGAGGAGATTTCAATGGATTTTATCACAGGTTTACCTAAGTCCGAAGGAGAGAATGTCATCATGGTGGTAGTTGATAGACTTACCAAGTATGCACACTTTTGTGCATTATATCATCCATTTAAAGCAAGTACAGTTGCTACTACATTTGTGGACAAAATTCAAAAGCTACATGGAAGCCCAAGGGTTATTGTGAGCGACAGAGATCCCATTTTTACTGGAAATTTTTGGACGGAGTTATTTTCTTGTTTGGGTACTCAATTAGCTCATAGCTCATCTTATCATCCTCAATCCGATGGTCAAACCGAGATAGTAAATAAATGTTTGGAAGGATATCTTCGTTGTTTTGTATCTGATAAACAAACACAATGGGTCAAGTGGTTACCTCTCGCCGAATGGTGGTATAACACTTCCTTCCATACTGCAGCAAAAATGACCCCATTTATGGCACTTTATGGATATCATCCACCATCCATCACATCATCTTTAAGGGAAAATTCGAAGGTTCAAGCAGTGGAAGATCACATCGAGCATCAGCAAGAAGTTCTCCAACTCTTAAAGGATAACCCGAATTTGGCACAAAATCGAATGAAACAACAGGCAGATCAACATCGCAGCGAGAGAAGTTTTGGTATAGGAGATTGGGTATTTTTACGGCTACAACCATATAAACAAATGTCCCTCAAGCAAGCTAAGAAGGATAATAAATTATCGCCAAAGTACTATGGTCCTTACAAGGTGTTGCAAAAGATTGGTACTATGGTATACAAATTGGAGCTTCCTGCTTCTTCGCGAGTACATCCAGTTTTCCATGTTTCATGCTTAAAGAAGGTTATAGGTGAAAATCTCCCAGTTCAAACAATATTGCCAGAACTTGATGAGGAAGGAAAAATAATATTGGAACCTGAAGTGGTCATGGAAACAAGAACTCGACAGCTACAGAATCGATCAATTTCAGAGTATCTCATCAAGTGGAAGAACTTACCCACTGAAGATTCTACATGGGAGGATGAGAATTTTATACAGAAGCACCCATAGCTACTCAAGCGTTGAGGACAACACTTTTTTGAAGGAGAGGGGCATGTTAGGTCCCTATATTACTAGTATAGTCCCTTATTGTTGTTAGTGTAACCCCCTTATTGTTATTATTGTACCCTCGTAACCCCCATTTTGTTATTATTGTGCCCTTAAATTATTATTGTTAGGTTGGCTAGGATTACATTGTGGCCCACTAGGATTACATTATGGCCCCATGGACTCCTATATATAGAAAGGAGGTTTTGTAAATTGTATCATCCAAGAATTGTTCATTTATGTAATGTATTGGAGGTTTCCCCCTCGAAGTGGCTCATTTCTAAGGCGTGAATATCTCTTTTCTTCTCTCTTTAGAGCTGGTTACACAACACAGTCGCCCCCCACTGGTGCATTCTGGGCTCCCTTGTGCCCCCATCCTGGATCTGTATACGAGGTCGAAGTGTTGGGATCTTCTCAAAGAAGAGCGAGCACAAAACTGTGCCATATACACAGTCGTGGTTCACTTGCCGCTTGCATAATGAAAACTGTTGTTTGAACGATGACAACATCATCTGGGCCCACCCATAGTAGGTCCCACCCAACACACTCTCAACAATCATTATCTACCCTCTAGTGATGTGGTGGAGTGCCTAGTTTCCTAGGATCCGCAGCATTGCTGCGCCCACAACACGAGTCTTTAACCTCTCTAGATCCCTGATCAATATTCGTGTCCCCTTGACATGGATACCTGGTCGACAATGGTGCTCTACAAAATCCATGATGTTTCACCCTCATGGTAACACTGGTTGAGTAATCCCCACCATCCCCAGTGGTGGGAGAACAGTCAGAAAATATATATCCTGGACCGCCAACTTGATCCAGTGCCCCTGCACTATAAAGACCTCATGGTCTAGATCCCAATAACTGAAAATCCGGGCCAACAAGGGCTATCCAGCTCTCATCAAAGGGTTCTCCACAAAATTTAGAACCCCAAACCTGGCCAACGCACTATGGACACCATGATCCTCTCGGATCTCCTACCGTAATGTATCCAGGTCTCTCTCTCTCCAGTTGATCCGTAATTATACCATATCTACACAAAACCATCACATTTGTCAGTGCACAAAAAGGGAAGACTACATTCAACCATAAAACCCAGCTCTCAGCCAAAAAATATCACAGAAAAACCTCTCTTTGAAATGTCGCACTTTTCAGGAAAAACCCTGGTACAGGTCACACTTTTCTGCCCAAAACCTACTACCCAGGTAGCAGATATTGCCCCAAAATATGCGACCAGGCCGTGAAGAGGAGCAAGGTTCTGTTCCTGAGCTCTGGGCACCTAAACTAAACTTTCAATCCACTGAAATGAAAGAGTAGGGTTAGGCCTCTTACCTACAACTGATGGATCTCGATTCCAATGGTCGGTTTGTCCACTATGATTGCCCCAAGATTTAGGGCCTTGTCTCCTCTCTACATTCACCACAACTACACTTGCAAATGAGTGAATTTGGAGGGAAAATGCCTTATTAAAAGAGAAACCCCTGATTCTTCTTTCACCTACTATGGCCAAATCGTAGCTCAGTTTGGCAAACCATTTGTATCGTTGAAAATATCTCACCGAGCTCTCAAATGGGTATCTGTTACTTTTTTGTGATTTGATACTTCAATAGGACACATTTTTTCCAAGAAGCGTCACTTCACCACTCCTAAAAATCAAATTTCTTCAATTGCAACACTTGTACTTGGGGCACAACTTTCCCTCCATACTTTTCCATGCTCGTGTTTATTTTCTTCATGAGTAATCATCTTGTACTCATGTCTTTATGGTCACCATTGGACCTTTTCTGTGTGGCAACAACATCGATTCGCCCTTGTTTAGAGCATCTGAGTTGAGTCATCATTGCATTCATGGAGTCTATCTCGAGTCCCTTTATATCCCGCTATAGTCCTCCATCCTTCATTGCTTGGTTCCTCTCTTGTGTCGCACATTATGGCCTTCAGTCCTACTGTCCCATATCCCTGTTGATATTATGTCAGTTGCTGCTAGGTCATCCATGCCCTTTATGCTCTAATAAGGGAAGTCGTTCATCTGCTACTCAGTACCCCCCATTTCATCATCATCCCTAGTGTCAGTATGTCAGTTGCTCTACTATTTTCTCTCGTGCCTTAGTTGAGGATCCCTTATTGCCTCACCTATGGTGGACCTCCTTCTGTCGACATTAGATCATTCATTCCAGAAGACAGGTCTAGAGGGTGGTGTACCTTGGTTCCAGCTTCCACTCATGTTCGATGCCTTGGATCAGGCAAAGGGACTCCTTATTGCCCTTTGACTTGATCATTTCTCAGTTCCATCTCCTTACGACATGATCGAGATCCGTATACTTGATATTTCAGTGATGCGATAGATTGTACTGGTGATTCTTGGGTGTGTGTGAGATGTTTCAAACCTCATGAGGGGGTGGCCCTTCAGGTAGCCCCCACATGCCTGGATGACCTCTTCATTACAAGTTTCGATGCAGCTCCATAGATTTGATGATGTCGGCCTCAACCACTTGCAGCGCCTTTTAGTTTTCATGTATCAGTAAGATTTTCAGAGCCCTTTCCTGTTTACAGGGAAAATTTGGTTGTGCTTATATCTCATGTACTTAGATATTATTGTACAATTCCTCGCTGTTATCCCAGGCACAATATGTATGTGGGATTCATTATCATGTTTTTATTTGGCTCATGTTTATGCCAGCATGTACTATATAGTTCAGTCCCTTGTTTACTGGACGCATTATTCTTTGTACTTTGTCTCGGCGGGCATAGGTATCGCTCCCCTGCCGCCTATAGCACAGGTACTCACTCATAAAAGAGACTTGTCGCTCTTGTAAGTCTCGCCTCCTCAGGGTCTAGTCCTCTAGCGCTTTGGTCTACCTTATATTTCTCTCTCTCTAACTTCCCCTTCAATGTCTAGTGATTGAGTTCTTACAACGTACTTCAGTCATATGATTAGCTCCTAACGCTCACACGCTGGGGGGAAATCTGTTACACCATTTTTTGGTCATATAAACTCTTACTATTAGATGGACCAAAGTACACCATGTAAGACCAATTTTTCCCTAAGTAAAATTGCTTTCACTATGAAAAATAACTTAGTAAGCCACATTTATTAAGATGTTTATGATCTAAACAAGAAACCCCGCGAGGAAATATTGATTGAATCCACATTTTTTTGATTTTCCTCAAGGAATAATTAGTTAAACAACAACTTAATTAATATTCCTGGTCATATTTAACCCAAAACAAGAAAATTAATTAGATAAATCATTATTTATCTTATTATTTTCTAGGAATAAATATTTAAACCTTATTTAAATAATATTCATTGTTAAATTTGACTAAATCATTTATAAATAATTGAATAAATCATTATTTATTTGATTATTACTAAACCACATCCTTAAAATAATAAATAAATCATTTATTTATCTATTATTTACAAATAAAGGGATTTGACCAAAGTCAAATTATTTTTCCCTCCAACAAATATAATAAAATATTCCATAAAAGTTGTATCTTGATTTGGTTAATAATATTTTAATTATGCACCAATATGTAGACTAACTCAATATTTTGTTATAAATAGAAGGGTTTTCCATTCACTCACTACCTTTTGTTGCCTAAATATCACTCTGGATCTATACTTTGGTCTGACTTTGATCCTCCATCATTGTCATATTTTGCTAACCATTTTTTCTTGTGAGCTCCCTTTGAGTTCCATTTTTTGTCTGGGTTTTCTACATGATCAAGAGAGAGAGAGAGAGATCTTAGATCTGAATTGATGAGGACTTACAAGAACCCATTCCATTGAGGGGGACTGGTAACATCTTTCTATGTTCCATTCCCAGGTATCAAAAATACAAAAATTCTTTAAAAACATTCTTGTCTTGTCTATTGGATGCATGGAGAAACTCTTGCTTTTATTTACTGCTTAATGTATTTTACTGCATAGATCTAGATTTTGCAGCATTTATCTTGGTCAACTAATTGTAGATCTAAAGAAATTAGCGGCCATCTTTGATGTTAGGGTTGTTTGTTATGCACAGCTAAAGTGAACTTTTTCCGTACACTTGCGATTAGAATTCATACTAACAGGCACCTTTCCTAGTATATAAACATGGTCCTCATTTGTAACCAAAACATATCATATCTCTTGTACATTCAATGTTATTATAAATATATTACTTTTCCTATATATATATTCTAGATATTTTGAATATTCCTGAGTATATGAACCTTGTTCATTGCATTGGATAGAGTCACATTATGCTACTATTATATGATCTAGGTCACAGAAATCATATGGACACATATTTGAAGTTGAGGATTGTTATCACCCTAGTAATTCTCAAGTTGTGGGATGAGGATTTTTGTAGTTAAGAAAACCAAGGGTAACCAAGAACCGCTTTTAGAATTTAGGATCTAGCCTTCCTGAGTTCTGGAGAGGGATCTCTCCTAAAGATTTAACTTTGTTTTATAATTGGATTTTAGGCTAGCTATGAGGGGACAGTGGGACTTGTTTTGAAAGTGTGGTGGGAATAAAAAGTGTTTCAAGGTAAACCAGAGGGATCTACCAGAACATTGGTCAATGGAGTCAACTCTCTAGGCAAACAGGGCTAGGAAATAAGACTTAAAGATGCAAATGTACTAAGGGCAGGGTCGATGACCTTCTAAGGCTTTGTATAGGCTTTGTTGATGGAATGGATGAAATCTGAACAAAAGGGCACTTAAGAATCCTTAAGTTACAGATAAAGAGGATTGAAGGAGGGGATCAAACTGGGACCTAGAGCAATTAAGAATCCTTAACTTCTTTCTCCATTAAAGGTAACAAGATTGGATTAATCCTTCTTAGTTTTTGTTGAAAAGGTTTTTGATTTTCTTTCAAGGGAATTTTATGTTGAATTATGTATTTGTTGTAAGTTTTCAAATCTTCGTAACCCCATGCAAAAAAATCCTGATATTATTTCAAAAGTTCTATGTATTTAACCTTTTCTTATGATGACAAGGCTTTTGATGGTTTGTTGTTCTTGGTTTTCATCCCATATCCCATCCTAAGTTATACTATTCTATATCGGATTTAACTTCGGTTCCATTTATGGCCTTTTGGGCACATCATTGGAATTGAATAAGTCTTATAGGGGAGTTAAACCTCTGGGTAAAATTTTATTCTTTAAATCAATCAAATCTGTTTCATCTTCTATCAATTCCTCTATATCTACTTTTTCTATTTCATCTCTGTCACTCTGAGTAAATATAGTAGGCTTATCAAAATTATGTACATCTAAATTATCTAAATAATCTATTTGACAAAAATTTAAATCTATATCACAAGGTGAATCTATGTTACAGTCATTATCAATTTGGCAATTTTGAAATTATTGCTCATTGTTCAAAAAGTGATAAGTTTGCTCATCCTCTGAGAAAATTTGCCAATATTTCACATTATCTGGAACAATAGGCCTGTGTTTGATTTCAGTAGTGTATTTTTGCAGTGGTGAAAAAGGAAATTTACAACTACTGGCAAAGGTTGCTAAGAAATGGGCTTGTATGTTTTGTTTTCTAGGGATAATAGCAAACTTCGATTCTAACAAATCATCAAGCAAATCCAATACTGTTTCTCTGTATCTTGCAAGTCTAGGATTATAAACTGAGTATTCTGCGTTAATTTTTTAACTAATTCAGAATATCCCATGACTATTATTCTTTTTCCTCCCATTTCTCTAATAATTTGCAAACCTAAGATTAAAGCTTTGTATTCAGCCATGTTATTGGTGCATTTGAAGTTTAATCTAAAGGCATGTCCTTCAAAATGGCTTGTTTCAATATTGGTAATCCATACACCTGCTCCAGCTCCAAATTTATTAACAGATCCATCAAAATCTAAATGCCATAAAGCCTCATGACCAATGTAATCATCCATTATTTTAAGTTTCTTATCAGTGATTTCAGTTTGATTTTCATTTTGATCAGGGTTACTGAGAATAAAGGAATCAAGATCAGTAGGAGTGGAATAGATTGGATAATTGGTAGGTTTGTCCGCACTATTGATCATATAATTCATCAAGGTTTCTCTGTAAAGCTTTTTAGGTTGTCCAAATACCGAGATAGTGGCATAACTCATATCGAGTTGTAGAGATCCCTGCAACTTTGCTCCCCATGAGCGAGAAAGAAGCATGCCATACTTTGTCGGGATATCAGCTACTACAACATCCATAATCATGCTTTTACCAGGATATTGGACAAGGTTTACACACAGATATTTAATCAAACCTATACATTGGACTTTGGATGAATCAAATGAGAACAGTTCCTTATATGGTCTGGTTATGTCTAGATTCAGGGTTTCCATTATAGCTCTAGGTATTAAATTGTGGGAAGGTCCAGTATCTAGCATAGCATTGTGCAATATTTGATCATGTACAGTAAGACTTACATAAAATGGAGGTACTGACCCATCTAAATGATTTCCATCTACATTGGGACCAAAAATTAATTCAGGCCTATCTTCATTCATGTTAATTTTATCTTCATTTTCATTCACATTCAATGCTTCAGAAATCATAGATCTATACAATTCATTTTTAGCTAATTCAACTAATGGAACAACTATCTTTAACTTGGATATTTCAGATTGCATGTTAAATTTTGGCTGAGATTTGATGGCTTGAATTACTTCATCTTTGGGAACTGTGGTTTGTGATTATTTTTCTTGTGTATCTACAATTTTACCTTTGGTTTGAGCTTTTCTCTTGTCTTCTGTTTGAGTTTCTTGGTTTCTGCTATCTTTGATTGTTTTTTCAGGAACAGTTTGAGGGTTAGCAGAAGTTTTATTAGATTTAGGATTCTCAATAGAAAATTTAGGATTTGATATTTTGAAGTCAGTAGGATTCTTTCTTGGCTCATTGATTATTGATGAATTGGTGAATTTTGTAGTATTAGCATTTGGGGCATCTTTGGAAGATTGAGTCACCTCGTCAGTAATATCTACAATCTTTTGGCTTTGTTGCTTTTTAGGATTGGGTGGATTCGAACTTTGTTTATTCTCTTTAGGAAGAATCTGCAAAAATTTTGTTTTAGGAGCATCAATGTTCTTTTTGTTTTGTTCTTGTTGGGTTGGAGCATTGTTCTTTATGGTAGGCTCATTGGTTTTCTTGCTCCTAATATTGTATTGACTGTGAATTTCATTAATTGCAAAATCATCACCTTGTTTATAATCAAAGGATTCTCCAAATTCTACTTTGAACTGTTAAAGCTCAAAGAGTTCCTGGTCCTCCTAGGTGAGGAAAATAATATTGTTTTCATCAATCCCCATAACTATGTTGATGTCTTCCTCCTCCTCAAAATTGTTTTGTGAACTTTCTGCAAAGTTTTCTTGGAATGGGGTTCTTATATTCTAATCCGGGGAAGGTTCTTTACCTTTCCTAGGGTTGTTGTTTTTTCTGTAATTGGGATTCCAGATCCGGGATTGATTCTCCCATTGTGGTTTTCTTTCGATTTTATCTAGTATCGCAACTACTTTTTCTAATGCTTTGGTAATGAAATCAAATTTACCATCTAAATGTGAAGCTTCTTCTTTGATAGTAACCCTTCTTTCATTTCTCAGTCTAGCTTTTTTAGCAAGTATATTGATTTCTACACCTACAGTGTTTTGTTGCATTTGTTCTAAGGTATCTGCGTCCCTTTCTTTAAGTTGGTAAGCCATGTCTACTTCAAAACAATCAGGGAATTTGAGTAGCACAGAATACAGAGTGGGTTTAAGGTCTGCAGGAATGGCGTTGTAAACACTGTTATATCTGGTGCAAAAGTCTTGGACAGACTCATTTGGGACTCTCTTAACAACATCAAAATCAGATAGTATTTGCATAGGATTTTTCTTCTTCTCCCATTTATTTAGGAAGGCTCTATGGAATGCAGCTAGGTCTGCTATACTATCAGCTCCTAAACTTTTAAACCGGGTTTTTACTTCTCCAATCAAGCTTTGTGCAAATAACCTCATTTGGACATCAGTTTCATCTATCTCATAAACTTCCCAAAAATCATTCATTCCAGTAATATGTTGTTGTGCAGTAATTTGTGAAAGATTATCAAATAGTGGAATATATTTTTGGTAGTTCTGGGGCATGTCATGGAGATTTTGAGGTAAGACCAAGGGAGCATATCTGGCTGCCATGGCTTGGATTTTTGCTGAACTTGGAGGTACAGTAGTAGTGGTAGGGATAGTGCTAGTTACTACAATGGATATACTTGAAGAGCTTGATAAAGGGGATGAAAAAGAAGTAGTATGGCTAATGGTATTTGTAATGGGCTAGGTAAATCATGGATACTACTTTAGGCTGCAAAGGAAACTCAGGGATGAATGGATCGGTTGATGAACTAGCAGTGGATTGTGGGTATGATGAATATATGATTCTATGGTGCAGAGGCAACTCGGGGCTTATGGGCTCTTAAGGTGAACTGACAGTAGAATCTGTAAATGATGTGGCAGCATATAGAGTTGAATCTGATGCTGGAAAGACTATGGTGTATAGTTGGGAAACTGGGGGTTTGAATTGAGACACAAAATTAACTAACTTAACAACTTCTTCAATTTCTTTAATTTTTGTAAAATTTACCCTTTTCACTGGACTTTGACTTTCAGTTTTGTCTGATTTAGTAGGAACAGAAATAATATTGTGTTTTTCACTCACATAAGAAGTAAAAACTAGATCTAAAACAATTTCCTTTAAATCAGATTCAGATTTGGTTCTAAACAAAGATTTTTCAAACTTCAAATCAAATTCAATGTCTGATAAGCTTACTAATTCTTTGGGTAAAGAATCAGCTCTTTTCACGGGTAATTCAGTCTCAGAACTAACAATTTTTTTTTTCTTTTTTCCTATCTGGTCCGGATTGTCTACTATATCTGGAGGATTAGGATCAGGGTTGGATCTAGTGTAATAGAATTTCTTGGGAGCCAGAATGTTTATTGGGTAAATACCCACAACCTTTAAACTCAATCTTAAACTAGAAAAGATATAGTTAAAAATCTTCCTTCAAGATTAAACTTAAAACTGGAGAGTGGTTAGTTCCCCAGTATGGTCGCCAGTATGTTATCACCCTAGTAATTCTCAGGTTGTGGGATGAGGATTTTTGTAGTTAAGAAAACCAGGGGTAACCAAGAACCTCTTTTTGAATTCAGGATCTAGCCTTCCTGAGTTCCGGAGAGGGATCTCTCCTAAAGATTTAACTTTATTTTATAATTGGGTTTTAGGCTAGCTATGAGTGGACAATGGGACTTGTTTTGAAAGTGTGGTGGGAATAAAAAGTGTTTCAAGGTAAACCATAGGGATCTACCAGAACATTGGGCTATGGAGTCAACTTTCTAGGGAAGCAGAGCTAGGAAATAAGACTTAAAGATGCAAATGTACTAAGGGCAGGGTAGATGACCTTCAAAGGCTTTGAATAGGCTTCGTTGATGGAATGGGTGAAATCTGAACAAAACGGTACTTAAGAATCCTTAAGTTACAGAAAAAGAAGATTGAAGGAGGGAATCAAACAGGGACCTAGAGCATTTAAGAATTCTATAGTCCGTTTATCAAGCAAAAAACATAATAATGCCAACTAGTAAAAAACATGGAGCTTTTTATCACAAATCCTGTCTAAATTCTCCTAGTTGATCATTAAAGATAGAAACACATTAAAATGAATGTATGGAAACTTTTGAAAGAAAAACAATGAAAACAGGAAAAATACTAGACTTATCTGGTCAGCACAAGAATCTTGAGTTATGATGTCTTTAATCTCAATTCCAGTCTGCTGCTTTGCTAATTGACTCACACCAACTTCAATATATCCATCAAAATGACTATAGTAGTCTTGATAAATTTTATTCCACACTGAATACTTCAAATGATGAAGTATTTATACAAATGAATTACTTACAAAATATCTCAAAGTTTGAGATAATGTTTCAAGGAAAAATAGGAAATATAACATAACAAGAGGGACAACAGCAAAACAGTTTGCAAGCTATTCTCTTTTACAAGGAAATATAGAACTGATTATCCTAATCAAAATGATTTCGTGATTTGCTGTGAGCATTGCTGGCATTGGATGCTTTATCTTGTTGAAGATGGCTTGTAGATCACTCCTTTTCACTTTCAATCTTGATACTCTTTACCTTTGATTTTCACTGTTTTACTGCTCTAATTGAAAAATAACTAGCAGTAACTTTCTTTTTTACTGATACTCTTTGACATCTGATACACTTTGACCCTGAATTCTTACCCTAAGGTAACAGTGAAATGTGATTTTTTCCATGTGATTTTCTTGTTCTTTTACCTGTCAAATTCACATCAGATCTATGAATTCTTGCCATTGTTGAGCTGTGGGAATCTTTATGCTCTTTAATTTTCTATAGCTTTCATCAGCTTCTGTATACTTAGAAAATTTTGGCTTTACTATGAACATGTGCTTAATTTCATTCTCTAAAAAGAACAAATTTTCAAAATATTGAAGTAATATTTTGCCACTTGGAGATCCTTGTGGCAAAGGCTTTTTAGCCTGCTCCTTAGCATGGGCTCTGATTTTATAATCATAGTCCTTCTGTGGCATTAATTTTTCATTTAGTGCATGAATATCTGGAAGTCTTGCTTCTAGCAGCAAGTCATATTTGGTCTTGAATTTACTGTTTGATATGTTCATATTATCACATTTCTCTTCCAGATTGTTCATAATATTTCTCTTTGTTAGGACCTTTCTGATTTCAAGGATAGCCTCTTTTCTGTCAGGAATTTTTAATTCTTCTAGTTCTTCCCTGTTTTTGCTATTCAAAAATGATATTAGCTGAATTGCTTGTGGAGGTTTGTTTCCAAGTTCCTTCTTTGTTTTATCAATTTCTGCTAAGACAACTTGTAGCAGATCTTTTTGCTCATATATTATCTGAATAGAAGGCCATTGTGAGTGAATACCTTCAGTGATTTTTTTCCACAGATGATTTTTGATGTAGGAAACCTGTTCAGTGAGATTTATCTGTTGTTGAAGAATTTTCACCTGCTCTTGTAATCTGTTAGCCCTTTGTTCATGTCCTTTGGAAGTGATTAAGGCATCTCTGTTGGATGCTTCTAGATTTTTGATGGTGCCTTTTAAACTGATTATCTCTTGATCTTTTATGGACATGTCTTCCATAGCTTTGATTATTGCAACTCTTTCCCCTACTGTGTTTATCTATGATGTCGATGAAGAAGTGGCAGAGATATCTTTAGAAGTAATTGACACTGTAGTTGACAATACTCCTTGCGGTTCCAAATGTTCTGCCAATGTTGAGGGGATTGTTGTGCTTACAGTTGGGATAACTGTAGGAATGGAAATTTGCTGGGATTTATTCAAATTTTCATTTTCTTTCATGAAAGCTTCTATTTGGCTTTCCATTTCCTTTATTTGGGCTGTCATCTTTAGAACAAGTTTTTTTAATTCATAATTCTATGTCTTTTGTTGAAGGATTTCCTTTTCCTGGGAATTTTCACTTTGAGGCAATTTCAGTTGTCTCCTGAGAGCTACTATGTCTTCATTTTTCTATTTGATTATGGCCTTTGCCCCTTCAATGTTTGTTGGGTCAGCTCCTGCTTCAATCACTATATCTTCAAATGCTTTGATTGTTAAGCCATTGGCATACAATGATGCTTTATCCAATTTCATTTGATTCTGAAGATTTATCAATGTTTTATCAAGCTTAATAGAATTCATAGTATTGTTGACTATTTTGGAATACAACATCTCTGTATTGCTTCTGTGGAATTCTATTTGGTCCAATTCATGGACAACATCTGCATCAACTTCCAAGTCTGTCTTTGAGTAGTCTGTAATTGTTTTTGGATCAGCTACTGTGGGCTTCAGAAATGACATTACCAATTTGTTTGAAGAGTAATCAAAAGAATAGATGAGTCTATATTTATTCCCAGGATTTTCTTTAAGAAACTTGGAATATACTTCACTTTTGATTTCTTCATTATTTTCTATGATTTGTCTGAAACTGATTTGAATATCCGACTCTGTGTTATCGGGTTCTTTGGAAGAAGAGGGAATATCAACATTTGTTTGTTTATTAACCATGACAGTATCTTTCTTTTGTGCTTCAAATTGGACATTTTGAATCTCCTTGAGTGTTTCATTTACAATTAAAGTGACCTCATCATCAGTTTGATGGCCATTGTTATCTTCAACATTAATAGCTTTATTACTTTTTTCATCAGTCAATTTACTCTTCTTACTGTATGGAATCCTAAATCTTTTGTTTAGAATAGTTTCTGCTGTGAAACTGCCTTCCTCTCCGTTTCTTTTATGAGAAATTTCAGCTTCTTTGTTGAATGTAACCACCTATGCTTGATCCAGCTGTTCATTCTATTCACTGTTTCCCTGTATGCCCTGTGAGTCATCTTCAAATAAATTTTTTTCCTCCCACTCAAGTTTATTGGCATATTTTTCAATGTGAAGCTTAGAATCATGCAAGAAAGCAGACAATTTACATTTCAATCTAATTTGGCTGAAAGTACCCCGAGGATCATAATTCCACATAAAGCTATATGGGAATTTGTATTCTTTCAATTTGATATTAATCTCATTTGCTGCTTCTCTGTTGTTAACAATGAATGGCCCAACTTGATTTTTGAGTTTGAACTGAGTCTTTTTCCTGGAGGCCAAAAAATTGACTTCATCTGCATTCAAAAGTTGCCTCAAATATTCTAGAGAAAAAATTCTTGTAGTCACAAATCTAGGAAGTTTATATGGGGCCAAGAGTGCACCATAAAATCTGATCTCTGTGTAATTCTTATACAAGTACCAATCCCCTGTTTTACAGCCCTCAGATAGCTATAAGATCCTTTTAGTTTCTTCATTAATTCTAGGGGTTTGTTCCTTATTCAATAAATTCATTGCAGGTACTATAAACAAGTCATTGAAGTCTGCATATGTGTATTCTCTGTTCCATTTCCTCAAAATTGATGACCAAAATACGGCTGAAAGTACATTCCCTTCTGGATCTAGCTTTTGAAAATAAATAGGAAATTTGTCTGCTTAGTAATACAAAAAGAGATGAAGTAGATATGAATTATATCTAAAAACTCCTTCCTCTAGCAATCTGGACAATTAATAGTGCATATTTTCTGCAATAAACTTGGCAAAGTTGTATACAATGGATGGAGGCTAGCCTGAACTTAAAGTAGAAAGAAAACCTAAGATAGCAACATCAGTGAATTCATCACTGTTATATCCCAATATAAATGACAGCATGGAGACAATCTGCCTTGTTTCACTTGGAAAGTCAAATGTATCAAATGGAGGATTGAACTTAGGGATATCAACCTGTGTGGGGAAAAAAATCTGTAAGATTTTGAATTTGGAAGCAAAATCTAGGTCTAGGTAAAGCTGAGTTAAATCCTCTATCGACAGTGAAACAACATTGGGGTCATGGTTTAGTTGCAACATAGAGTTTATGGATTCAGCATTGATATAGAATATGACCTCCCTCTCTTTATTAACAATGCACCTCTAGTCTGGAAGATAGTATGACTGACACAATCTGACAAAATCAGGGGCTGAATGAGTAAGAGGGACAATGTACTTTGGCAGATTAGAATCCCATACTGGTATATCCTTATCACTTTTCTCTACAAATTTTCCAAAACACCAGTTATAGACATCAAGTAAATTGAACTCAACTGAAGGGTCAAATATTCTGTAATCAAGATCAACAAGAGCACTATTTTCTTGTGAAGTAACTAGAGGTTGGACAGGCCTGACAACTTCAGTGGAATTAGCAGTGAGTGTAGGGGTGGTTTTATCAAGTTTAAAAGGTTCAGGCTGAGGGATTTTGAAAGAGGCTTTCTTCTGAGGCTTTGGGCCTCCTGATTTGGTGGTTACTTGTTTCTTCGTCATTTTTAGCTGAACAAAGCAAGCTTAAACTGTTTGCTAAGTTCTCTTTTTGAAACAAGGGGTTTTTGAAGGAATTTTCTGGCAGAATAGGACTCTGAGTAGGGTTCTAAATAATGAAAAGGATTTTTAATGCTCAGAAGAAGACTTTGATCGATTTCAGCAGTGAAAAATGATTAGGAAGTGGGTAAAACTTGCTAAAATGGAAAGGACGAATTCCGGGGAAAATTTGACAGGGTTTCCCCTGTATTTTTGAGGTTTTAGACTTCTTAAGATGGACAATTCAACTGAATTTTAAGCTATGGCAATTTTAAAAGATGAATTGTTCCTCAGAATTGAAGTTTTTATGGATAGGATTGACGAAAAATACCTTTAAAAAGGTATAATTATAGTCGAAGGAGTTGCAGGAGCGCTTTCAGTCTTCAATTCTGCTGAATTATGCTATCAGAGTTTGTGGAGGTTCTATGTGAGTGAATTGCAAAGAAAAATGGTCGCTTAAATGGTCATTGGTTCACTGGTAGGTTTGAAAATGATGAAAAAGGCTCTGCAAAGGTTTTCACAGGCTTATAGGCACGAATAGGTGAAATGCAATGGAAAACCATAAGTTTTAATGCATTAAACCTTACGTTGAATCAAATTTTAATTGCATTTATTTCATATACGGCGGGAGCGGTTTTGGATTTTCCAGGGTGGTTTTTCACGTAGTTCTGAAGTGGTAAGTGGTAATTTACTTTTTGAACACGATTCAATTAAATCATGACACGTCAACATAGGGTGGTTTGGGAAAACCACTCATATCACGCAAATTTTACAAAACTTCAGTCGGGCATTTTATTTGCGCGATATAAGATATCGGCCATTGGATCTGGCTTTTAAAAGCGAAGGGTCAAGATTAAAAGAAAAGGTGCGGGGAAAAGGCTCATCGGGTTCAATTTGGGCTGTCGAATTAATGGACTGATAACGATCGAACGGATATTACTCAACGCAATTAGGGAGGATGGGAATGAAATAGATTTATCGCGTTTATTTTCTAACCGTTGGATCAAATGGGTGTTGGGGATCAGAGGGTTAGGATTGAGCCTGATGGGAAAAAGGATTTTGTCAACTTTTATATACAAGCAGACATTTATTCAATGGAAAAGTGATAGGGAGGGGTTTTAAAAAGGCTTGACCCATGGTTAATACTGCGGTAAGGGGATGTTTATTGGGGAAAGAGTTGAGTTACAATTTTAACCATGGATAAAGGGATTTCGAACAAAGGGATGTGTTTTATTTGAAGTTTAGTTTAAATTAAACTTCGATTTTTTGTTTTAAACATATAATTAAACATGTTTAAAGACTTTTTTCATATATTTTTATTATATAGTAATTAAATCAAAGAGATTTTAACTACCATAGGGGGCGGGATTTTATATAAAGATATGTTTTAGCCAAAGGGGGTATAAAGTGGATTTTTAATTTAAACATGTGGGAATTAATAACTTTGGCTAAAGTTATAATACATGGGTTTTTGGGGCTATTATATAAAAAGGAGTTAAATAATATAGGAAAAGGTTATTTCTATAGGGAGTTAATATATAAGTTAAAGTTAATATGAAAATGGGACAAGGTATACTCAAAATACATAAACATAACCAAGTAAAGTGAAGTTTAAAAGACAATTTGCATCATATTAATTTCATCACTTTAACATTATGATATAATGTAATTTTGAGGGTTTTGTGTTTTCAAATGATGTGGGAAGTTAATCAAAGGGAATTATAATATCTTTAAGTAAAAATGAGGTTTTACTTAGGATTATTCAGGGGAAATGAATGCATGAAATGGAATAATGATGTGAGTTTAAGGGATTAATATAGACATTTACCATTTTCACTAATCAGTCATATAGCCTTGGGTCCAGTCCCAACAAAAGTCAAGGAAATGCCTTGAGCCTTTCTGACTGATTGAGCCTTTTTGACTGATAGTTTAGAATGTTTCATAACTATGGGAAGGGGAAGTTAGTTATTTTGTAGCCTATGATGAATGATATTTACATTGATGTTTCTCACCTTCTTCTCTACCTACCCAATTTTTTTTTTCATAGTGGTTCACGTTCCTATGTGCCCACACACATGTACTAGCTACATCCACGGCCTTAATGAACGTGCAGTAAATCCTCCCGAAGGGACTCATCGTCAACCTTACAATGAGGCCTAACTCTACTAGGCATCTAGGAGATTTGATCCTATGACCTCTCAACTGGGAGTACTTCCAAGTGGACCAACCAATCGAGCTAACCCTCGGGTTCATCGGGGGCTTTCACCTACCCAACTTACCATGCTAACATTTTTTCTTCCATTTTAGTAAGGTGCATTTGAGCTAGCAACCTTTACAACATTTATTCTTTCTGAAAGCAAATAAAACTATCTAATTCTACGCTTATTTCAACCATGAATCCAGATTAAACTGTTGCGTTCACTTATTTCTCTACCTAACTACTTAATTGTCAGGATTAAACTGTCTGACAATTCTTTATTCTCTATCTACAACAAATGAAATTGAAAAGTGACAAGTCAAGATTAAATTGTTCAACTCATCACAGACTATGGCATTTATTGACACTCTGCCATAGTCAAAAGGTAAAAGTAGTGGCATTTATACTTGCACACTTTCATTTTTTATTCATTTTTCTTTTGGGGTATTTTATTTTTTCTAAGTCCTTTGATTGTTCTTTTAGGACTTTTTTACCCTCTTTCTGATTTTTTTGATTTTTTACAAAATATTTGAATACAACTTGCGGAAGGAAAAGTATGTACAGATTTACAAGATTATCAACAGTCAAGTCAACAATATGAATCCTATATTTATAGGTCACTACTGTGTAGTCGTAACTGACTAATTTATCATGATTTTTGAACAAACCACTTAGCACTCATTGCATCATGCGAACTATTCAAAAATAATG
The DNA here is from genome assembly GCA_034641835.2 of Pinus albicaulis. Lineage (NCBI taxonomy): Eukaryota > Viridiplantae > Streptophyta > Pinopsida > Pinales > Pinaceae > Pinus > Pinus albicaulis. The sequence continues at coordinate 1,608,764,461 of CM076570.1, read as the reverse complement.
AGAAATTAGTCAGCTACGACTACCTCTCATGGAAAGGGTCATAGATGAATTAATTAATTAACACAACTAAATCCAAAAAAATGATATCTAATATAATGCACTGCGAAAAACCCCTCAATACTTAAAGTAATTTCCTATATCCCTGATATTTTCACTTCTAATGATACCATATAGGACTTGTAAACGTTATTCACATGAACCCTTATCTACTTCACTTGTACCTTGAAGAGGATAATTCTTAAGTCGTTGATCTATCTTTTCTTCTATTTTATGAGCTGGTTTCATAACATTCGATATCAAAGCTTTGGATTCTAGGGTTTTGCTGCTGCAAACATGTCATCGTGGAATTTCCGCTATAATTTTTTTTTCAATGAAGGTTCAAAAGCTGAAATTTTTACCACGAGGATAAGAAATCCCAATGAACTTCCTGTAAAAATTTCAGAGCTTGGTTCGCTATATTTTCGGAGATATGGTCCGAAGAAATTAAGGTTTTTTTATGCTCCAAAATTTCGTCTCAAATAGGTGACCTTTAGAAAATTGTCATATCTTCATCTACGAGCATTGGATTTGAATTTCTTAAAAAGTGGTCAAAAGTGCATGGGCTATGGAATCTTGTGTATTGTTTTTAGGGTTGAAGGCCGAAACAGTGATATGTGGAACTCCGTACAAGTTATCCCTACTCAACCAGTCCATAATCATGTCATCGTGTGATATTATACATAACTTTATCTTGAATAATCTAAATTTGGTCTGACTTGTGGCATTGGAAATAAGACTTAGGGATACCACAAGACCTAATTTTATACCTACAATATCATAAATTTACAGAGATACAACATATTCAATATCGAGCTCCTACAAAGCCAGAAAAAAGGTGTGTATTTTTTAAAAATTTGGCATAAGTTTTGTTTGAAAAATGAATTTTAAGTGACTCAAGGGGAATAGTAAAGAAAAAATATCATTGCTTGATTCCAAAATTCCTCGAAGCAAGAAAATGGAAACACCTAGTTAGAAACCAAAAATCTCTACTATGACACATGAAGTAGAGGAAGAAATGCAACATGATATATCAAAATTATGAGACCAAGTGCAACAAATTTCACTCTTGCAAAAAAAAACAAAAAGTGAAATGGAAGCTAAGATAGATGGTTTGAAGAATGGTTTAAAAGCATACATGAAAGGTTTGACGAAGTTGCTACAAGAAATTCTTTCTAATGGCGAAAAGATATTAGATGAAACTCATGATGAGAAAAAAAAGAATGTTAATCATGATTCCATAGACTCTAACTTTCCACCATATTCCAAAGATCGACATGAGGAAGTTTGATGGCAAGGATCCAGTAACATGGATACTACAGATGGAGCAATGTTTCGATCTCCATAATGTGAAACACAGACAAAATGTACGCATTACAACTTTATATTTAGAACCAAATCAATTTGTATGGTATCGATGGCTTTTTTCTCATAAACCACTTGTCACTTGGTCAATTTTTACGGAGGAAATGATAGCACATTATGAGGATACACAGTGAAACACCTTCTTTAGCCAATTGATAAATCTCAAACAAAAGGGTTCAATGGCAGAGCACATTGAGGAATTCCAAAAATTGAATATAAGGGTAAATGATATGCTAGAGGAACATACGATTGATGTATTCATAGGGACTTTAACGGATAACATCCAACATGAAGTTCACCTTTGGGAATCTGATTCATTGGAGAAGGCATTCGGGGTGGCAAGAAAAGTTGAAAGCAAAATTATGGCAACATGGAAGTCTACAACTCACAACTATAAATATGGAAGTGCTGCTGCTCCTACCCTTCGACAACCTACAAGGTTGACACAACAACAATTAGAAGAAAAAATAGAAAAATGGGTTTGTTACAATTCTGACAGAAAATACACTAAATGTCATAAGTGTGCCAAGAAAAAAATCCTTTACATAGATTGTGAAGAAGAGATTAAAAGGAACAAGAAAGTTCAAAAGAAGAGGATATACACCAAGAACCAACACTAGAGAAAGAAGAAATGAATCTGACCATATATTTTAATGCATTGGCAGTAATTACCACTCCTCAAACTCTCAATATAGAAGGACATATCAAGAAGAAAAAGGTAAGAGTGTTGATTGATTCAAGCAATACCCATAATTTTATTCATTGTAATATAACCAAAGAATTGAATTTCTTCCTATATCTAGCACCAGAGTGTCAAGTGATGGTTGCAAATGGAGAAACTATAAATTGCTTTGGAAAGTGCCATACTATCAAGATAACCATGGGGGGATACATATTTAATATTCCAATGCTTTCCATTCAAATGGGTGGTTCTGATGTTGTACTAGGAGTCCAATGGTTACAATCTTTGGATACAAGAGCTTTTAATTTTCAAGAATTTTTCTTGAATTTTTTTTGGGAACAAAAGGAAGTTGAATTAAGGGGTATCACAGGGAAACCAAGAAATATAATTAGATCTAGTGGAATGGCAAAGCTTCTAAATAAATAACAATAGGGCGTAATTGCACAATTATGCTCACTAGAGGTTCAAACATTGAAATAATTTATTTATCTAGATCTCCAAAAAGTCTTGGACAATAATTCAAAGTTATTTGATAATCCCAAAGGTATCCCACCTATTTATGATCATTTTCATGGTATTCCTATGCCCAAAAGAGTGAAATTGAATGTATGGTTGCATAAATTCCAGAGGCTGATATTGTTTAGCCTAGTCAAATTTCTTTCCCTGCTCTAGTAGTATTGGTGCATAAGAACGATGGATCATGGCGCATGTGTCTAAATTATAGGGAGTTCAACAAGCTCACTATTAAAGATAAATTTCCCATTCCCGTCATTGATGAGTTTTTGGATAAATTACATGGAGCAATTTACTTCACCAAGTTGGTTCTTTGTTCAGGATATCATCAAATTAGAATGAATATTGAAGACATTTCGAAAACAACATTTAGAACTCATGAGGGTCATTATGAATTTTTGCCCATGCCTTTTGGCCTTACCAATGCACCTTCTACATTTCAAGGTTTGATGAATTCCATTTTCAAACCCTTCCTTAGAAAATCCGTGTTAATATTTTTTGATGATATACTAATCTACAACAAGCCTTGGAAGGATCATGTTCAACATGTTGACAAGATGCTCAAACTATTGGAGGAGAAACTATTATATGCACAAACTTCCAAATGTTAATTGGAGTACAATAGGTGGAATATCTGGGTCATATTGTATCTCATGAGAGTGTTAAGGTAGACCCTAACAAAATTAAAGCCATTAAGGAATGGAAAATCCCCATAATGATAAAGCATCTTCGAGTATTTCTGAGGTTAACAGGGTATTATTGTAAGTTTGTTAAGAATTATGGGAGAATAGAAGAACCTATAACAACATTAATGAATAAAGATTCATTTTTTTGGACTCCAGAAGAAACTAAGGCCTTTGAACATCTTAAAGAGGCAATGTGCCAAGCACTAGTATTAGCTACGCCAGACTCCACAAAAAAGTTATTGTGGAATGTGATGCCTCAGGAAATGGAATTGGTGTTATTTTAATGCAAGAAGGAATATCCATTGCTTTTGAAAGTCGTCCAATCAAAGGAAAGTATTTACACAAACCTATTTATGAGAAGGAAATGTTGGAAATACTATATGCACTAAAGAAATGGTGACCTTACCAAATGGGAAGACGCTTCAAGGTAAAAACATATCATAATAGTCTTAATACTTTTTGGAACAAAGATTATCTTCAGAAGAGAAACAAAAATGGGTCACAAAGATGTTGGGTTATGACTTTGAAATCATCTACGAAAAAGGGAAGCAAAATGTTGTTGCAGATGCACTCTCAAGAATGGATGAGGATGTGGAAGCATTACTTTGTGCCATTTCTATTATCCAACCAGATTGGATAATTGAAGCAAGGGATGAATGGAAGAATGACAAATAAGTGTGGACACTCATTCAAAATTTGCTACAAGATCCCAATACATATGATAAATTTAGCTGGAAAAATTATTCATTATGTTACAAAGATCAGTTACATATTTGTAAGAATTCCCAGCTCAAATAAAAGATTCTTTTGGAATTGCACACCTCTCTCTTAGGAGGGCACTCAGGATTTTTAAAAACTTACCATAGGGTCAAGAAGGAATTTTTTTGGGATGTCCTTAAGTCTGATATTCAAAATTTTGTGGCAGAATGTTTGGTTTGCCAACAAAATAAAGTGGAGACCATTAAGACCTTGAGTTTGTGTTACACGACAATTTGTCACGGTCCACCGCATTCCCCATCCCGCACATTGGAGGGCTCATTCCGTGACCTGTGAGCAGAGATAAGACTTGAAAATACTTTCATTGCATCCCTCTGAAGATGAGCTTTCATTGCCCTAAAGACATCTCCCTGCCAAAAACCCTAAAAATAGCTCTTTTTCCATTGGCGCGGTTCCACAGTTCAACCCTCGCGCCAAGGGGGAAAATCCTCCAAAGAGGGCGCGCCAATTGGCGCTCTGTCATAGAGCCACACCCGCGCCAACCATATTAAGAGGTGTTTTTTAAAAATAAATGACGGAAGTTTCGTCCTAACAAATTCCTGGACTGATATCTATCTTGAGTTGGGAGGTTTGGCTACGGATTTCCATAGAGAGGAAGTGGTTTGCCACCTCTCATGGAAGCTTCCTTGATGATAGGGCCAATCCCATAATTATAGGGATCTCAACTCCCCTTCCTCCATCTATAAAAGCTTGCTCATCTCCTTTGCAAGCTAGTTCCCAAGAGCTTTCACATCCTTATGCTGCAAGAGCCTTCTTGATTCCCTTAAGGCCAAATCCAAGCAAGGAGACTATTGTCAAGTATCCGGAGAGAGAGGCTTGTCCCATCCTTGACATGCTTTATCGAGACATGTTTTGCTGACAACCCGCCAAAGGAGAGTGCTACGTCGAAGCTATGGTTGTATTCTTCTTTTGACTCATTAATGATAAGCGACTATTGGTTATGGTTCCACTCTTGTTCTTGATTATGTTCATGAGTTATGTCCTCTTCGACTGACATATAGTTGTATATACTGGATTTTATGCTTACGTTTGTGTTGTTTCTTGCATGTGCAGGTGTCCGATCACGGAGATCGTGAGGATTGTGATCTGCCAGGGCAAAGGAACGGGAGCACCACCTCTTCTACAAACGACAGCGTTGGATTCCAGGTAAGCCTTCATCGCAAGTCGGTTTATTTGCAATTAGGAACCTGCACTGTAGCGTGTTTGATTGTTGCTAGACCCGATCTGGGCTAGTAGGGATCGCCTCTGTCCGCAGAGGGGATTTACCTCCTCAACAATTTGGCGACTCCGCTGGGGAATCAGCTTGTTGTTTGATTTGTAAACTATAGACGGAGCCTGAAGCACAGCCAGATAGCCTTCGAAACGCTTTTGCTCTGCATTAGCGGAGTAGATCAACGCTGCTTCAGTCAATCTCCGGTTTAGTTTACGGACTGAACAACTTGGAGTATTGTCTTCTCTTTTCGGTCAATTTCTTGGCCTTGCTTGCTTGGTCAGCTCTTTGGACTGGTTTTTTCTGTTTGTTTGGCTTTGTTTTAGCCTTGTCATCACTTGTCTGTGTCTGAGATTGCTTGTTTTTCATTTTCCCATAGTAAACTCGGCTGGCGCGCTTTTTAGTGTGACAGTCGCGCCCATTGGCGCAGGTTGCTTGTGTATCACCCGCGCCATTGCCTTTCTGGCACTAATTTCAAGCTCACAGTCGCGCCAATCCTGTGAGCTATTAGGGTTTGCTGTGTTTCATGCTTTCTGGGACTGACTTGTGATTTTGATCTTGTTTTTTCGGCTGTTTGAGTGCACTGGAGTCTAGTTTGACTGATTGTAACCTCCATCCTTTGGTTGTTTGCCTATTTCTTTCGATTTTGCATTCGAGCCCTAGGGCATCTAGGTGCTTTTGTGAGTCGAGCCTCCCTTGGGAGTTTTTGGTTTTCGTTCATTCAGTCGACTTTGGGATTGCTTCCTTGCATTCGTTTGACAGTTGTCTATCATTTTATTGCGCTTTTTGAGTGACTGATTTCGTTTTCATTTGAATTTCGCTTTGCTTCATTTTGGGCCTAGATTACACGGCTCATTAGTGTCTTTGGGACTTTTCTTGGTTTTGAGAGACTTTTGGTCGATTTGAGATCTGATTGTTTGTGCCATTGAGTGAAATCTGCTTGTTTTTGCTCTCTTATTATCATTTCTCAAATTGCTTCTCATTTGTTTTTGGTTTGTTTAGTGCATCTAGCTCTCAAACATTGAAAATATAAAAAAATCTCTTTTTCTTTTGATTGATTAGTGCAAATTAAAATCTTTTCGGTGTTATTAGTAATTAGTGACTTTGAAAGAAAAGTTTTTAGTTTCATTAGCTGCATTAGAGATATCACTGATTGTCTTCCGATCATTTTGTTTGTGTAAAAAGCTCTTAACTCTTCTGTAGCTAGCTTTCATTGAACGAAATGATATACTGTGGCATGTAGTTTTGCATTTAGGAGATTTTTGAGACATCACATTCATTAGGGCCTGAAAACTGAAACGTAATTGAAGATAAACTTTAAAATTTACTCAATTTACACTAAGGCAGCATTGAAATCTAACGAAACACATTTAGAGGTCTAGGCTAGAGACGTGTTCCGGCGTCTTAAAACCTAGTAGCTGTCGTTCGCCTCTTGGCTTTAGACAACGCTAGTACGGACTTGTGCTCCCCGTACCGTCGTGTATATAAAGGGAGACCCCACTAGGTTTCAATCCTTTATCCATAGGAAGCCGAGTCTGCCGCCCTATACCCGTGATACACCGGACACAACATTCGGGGAGATTGCCTGCACGTACGGAAAGTCCTTGGTTGATTTCTCTTTCATTATTGGAACCAAGGTGTATATTGCAGTTCACGGTTATTTGGTACACCCTTTTGCCTAGCACTCCTGAGTAGTAATTTGATCTTTTCTGACTCCCTAAATTTGAAAGGATCACCAAGCGCTTGTCCTTTCACGCTTGTGTCAAATCTGAAAGAGATAGAGTCACCTTTTCGACCGTTTCTCGACTCTTAAAACATGAAACGGTGAAGTTTCTTATTTTTCAATGTGGTAAAAAAATCAATCACCCACGATCACACGCCTTGTTAGATTCTTCTTGTTGACCGTTTGATTGTGTGTCTTGACTCTTTTTCAGCCCGTGTGTGTGTTTTATCTTTTTCTCTTGTCATTACTACCACAATGACAGAACCCTCGGTTTCGTCTACTGGTAGTCCTTATACAGACGATTCATCAGAGGTTTCCCAATCCTCTACTAAACCACAACAACCCATTGTTTCCGAGTTTCCTGACGGGGGACCGGTTCTTGCTGAGCAACCCTTTGGGGGACCAGTTGAGTTCAATTGGCCCTTTTCTGACCCTTTGTCTGAATTGAGATTAGGAGCTGAGTTCCTTTCTCTTACATCGGGTTCGCCTTTTATAGCTGTTGTTTTTCCTTCCAGTCCTCGCCGTCTATTACGAGATCTAGCGGCAGACTCAAACATGAGTGATTCCAGTGAGGAAATCCCAACGTCCGGTGAAGATTACCAGTTATTTCCTCGAAGATTATTTCCAGGAGACGACTCTGAACCTGCTGTTATGTCATCATCCAGTCTCTCATTGCCAACAGGGTATAGATCCTTGGGTCAGATCATTTCTGCCGCAGCCTCTATGGGAGTGTTAGCTCCTTCTACGAGGCCGGTTGTTCCTTCATTGGGGATGTCTCCTCGGACACCCGTCACTTCTGTACCCTCTCGGCCCACTGTCTGTGTGGCCGCCTCTGCACCCGCTGTCACGGCACCCTCCGCAAGGGCGATGCCGCCTCCTGAAGACGTTTATTTAGCGACTGCTATACTGGAGAACATCTCTCCGGAGGAGTATCGATTGTCCCTACAACAGCCGAACCCCGAGGTTGGACCATCCTCCCAAGATCCGAACCACTCTTATTTTTCGCACTATGCATAGGATGGTACACCCGTGTATGCTTTTCCAGATCAGTGTGATGAGCACGAGGACATTTTACGTCTACCCGCTCCTGAGGCTCACCTCCATGCTCAAGGTTTACCTTATAACCAGGCTTATAACCCACAAGGGAAACCTTTCCAAGGCCAACCTTCGGGCCAACCTGGCTATCCTTATGACCCACAAGGGCATCTCATGCAAGGCTATCCTGCGGGCCAGCAAGGGCCATCGTATGGTCCGCAAGGATGGTATTACAACCCTTTCGGTCAACCTGTGCAACCTCAGCCAGGGTACCAACTGGGACCGGTCTATGGTCCTGGGGGGAAAATCCAACCTTCTCCACCTATGCAACCATAGTATCCTGTTGTTTCCAACGTTGCATATCAGCCAGGACCATCCTATGGTCCTACTCCAGGTCAAACTAGTTACCAGCAACCACCTGGCTCTATTCCTCCACCAGGCCAACAGGCCCATCCGGTACAACCTGGTGTTCCACCTCCAGGCCAACCGGCCCATCTGGCACAACCTGGGGCTCCTTCACAACCAGGTCAACCTGCGCAACCGGCACAGCCTGTCTATCCGGGTCAACCTGTTCACTCAGGGCAGCCCGCTCAGCCGGGTCAACCTGTTCACTCAGGGCAACCTGCTCATTCAACTAACCCTGCTCAGCAGCCGATTCATTTGATGTCGCAGCCAAATCAACAGCTGCGCCCTAGTTATCAGGCTCCGCAGGGTTCCACCTATCAACAGCTGACTCATCCTCAGGGCGGTTATTATCCTCATGGTCAATCTCAACAGAATTATAACCAGCCCTGAGGTTCTCAGTATTATCCTCATCCACCCGGTTCCACCTATACTCAGCAGCCAAATCCAAATGTTGTTTACACTGGGCCGACATATAATCAGGGTCCGTACTCTGGTTATCAAGCCCCACACACTGGTTACCAGCAGCCAAATTAGTCTGGTTATACGACCTACACCCCCTATAGTCAGAATCCTATGGGACAGAACCCATGGGGGCAAGGATATTCACAACCAATGTGGAGTACAGGTACCGGTCTTCATCCCGGGCCTGGCATGCCGGTCAATCCGCCATTGTCGTTCCTGGCCACCTTGGAGTTGCCGGATGTTTCAAAATTGACCAATGATCCAATTTTACATAATCCTTATTGGCCTCCGGTTCTTACCAAGATACCAGGTGATTGCCCCAAGTTTGAGGGTAAAGCTGGAGAGGACCCCCAAGCGCACGTGATGACGTATCATCTTTGGTGTTCGTCTAACTCTTGGGTCGATGATTCAATTCGTCTGCGCCTCTTCCAGCGCACTTTGACTGGAGCTGCTGCTAAGTGGTACATCGAGTTATCCCATGGCATCTTCCAAGATTTCAATTCCTTAGCCATGGCTTTTCTGACGCACTTTCAGTTACCGGTTCGTTATGAAGCCGGGACGCACCTCCTGACTTCTTTGAAGCAGGACAAGGCCACTCACATTTCCGATCACATTCATGAGTGGCGGCGCCGTCGTAGACTGATCAAGTTTCATATACCTGATCAGATACTAACTCACTGGTTCACCACCTCCTTCGTGAATAAAATCGCCCAAGATATTGCGATGGGAGCGTGTGTGACGGAGGAACAAGCCATTGCGCGTGCCCAATATCTAGATCTTGTATATTCTCAGTCTGGCACGCTTTATGATATCTTGCCTGATGCTCCACGGTCCAGAACCTATAAGGCTCCACCTACCCCTGTAGTGGATGGTGTCATTGGTTCCGTGTCTCGGAATTCAAAGAAATCTTCGAATGGGAAGCAGAAGTCCAACTCATCTAATAATTCTGCTCCTCCCACCCCTATCGATTCTGGCAAGACCACAGAGGTTAACGTCGTTCAGGCCAATCCTACGGAGAAAGCCTCTAAAAGGAAAAAGAAGGGCAAAGGTAAATCCAAATCCGATGCCCCAAAGACAGAATCCAAATCTCGTACTGAGGATGGTTCTCAACATAAACCGAAGTACCCCTGCCTCATTTGTGAAGGAGACCATTATACTAAGGATTGTCCACGATGATCCAAAGTTAGTCAACTTCTCAAAGGCTCAAAAGGGACTCTGGTAGTTCTTAAAGATCCATTCCCGTCTCAGCAGACCTAGATGGTTGAACAGCCTTCACCATATGCACCATTTGGGTCCCAAGTTTTTATGATGAATGGTGCTGCACCTATCTCTGTCGCCACACGTTCGAAGGATTACAACGAATCATGGCAGGCACCGTGGAAGGCGGTTGCGGATGGAACACCTCCCCCACCTGTCTCCGGTTCGTTGGAAATCGAGAAGCCTACTCTTGAACCTGTTGTGAAGCCGCCTTCTAAAGGTGTTTTACGAAGATCTTCTTATAATCCGAATTCCCGTGCCGCTCAGCATTACAGTATTGTTAAGGATTTGGCACAGGCGCCTTCCCCTATGTCTGCACTAGAAGTTCTTCAAAGCTGTCCTTCGCAACGGAAGGCTCTATTGTCTACAATTGGTGGCATTGATCCCGCCGATTCGAGTGTTCTCACCTTCGACTTAGAGAATTTCACCCCCCGACTGCCACATCAGATCGCTCTTGTTATTCAAGTCAGGATCAACGATCTTAACATCCATAGGGCCATTGTGGATGAAGGTGCCTCTACCTGTGTTATGTCGTCCGCTTGCTGGAAGGCCATCGGTTCTCCAGCCCTCTCATCATCTCCCAATGCCCTAGAGGCATTCGATGGTTGGGAATCCAAACCCCTGGGTGTTCTCGAGAGTTTAGAGATCACTTTACAGGGGAAGACTGTCAACGTAGAAGTAGAAGTGGTTGACGCCAAGCTCAACTACAATATACTTCTCGGCCGCAGCTGGACTCATGCCATGCTATGCGTGCCATCCACCGTTTTTCGACTTCTTAAGTTCCCTCACGAGGGCAAAATCGTTACGGTGGATCAGTTGTCCTTCTTCACCTCCACCTCCGAGAACAACGTTCTGTACGTGGATCAGATCCCGAATCCCCCTGACAGTGTAGGACCCGGTCTCTTCAAAGACCGCGTCCTCATGGGTATTTTTCCCACACCACCACTGCACACCACTCAAGTTAACATGATTTCTAGATCTGATGACCCCTGGCTCATCCCTATGCCTGAGCAGGTGTTTGAGTTCGGAGAATCAATGCCTTTGACTCCAATAGAGATCAGCTACTATGAAATTGTTGCCGCATCTGATCCTCCACCTCCTCAGCATGCTCCTTTGAGCATGGCTCTAGATGTCTACTCTCAATCCCCCTGGCTTGGTCAGGCCGATTCACCTGATCCTCTCAAAGAGACTTTTCCTTCCGATGAAGCCATTGTTGAAACAATGTCTCTTGAGGAGCTGCCTTGGAGCGATGGACATCATCGTTCCTCTTTCATGCCTAGCTTGGGGGCAATGTCAGATTGTCTAGAGCGTTATGCATCTCAGGTTCCTACTCCTCCTCTCCAAACGCCCATCTTGACGCACGAGGTTCTTTCAGAGGGAAACCTGAGTAATATCACTCAAACCATCCCGATCAACATCTCCGTTAAACCGGGGATCGTTGAGAATATACACGTGGGAGTGACTTGTTCTCTTGATGAGATTCAAGTCTATACTGATCTTTTTAAAGAATTCAGAGATGTGTTCGCTTGGTCCTACGAGGAAATGCCCGGGATTGATCCCAATATCGTAGTGCATGAGATTCCAACCTACCTTGGTGCGAAGCCCGTGCGCCAACGCTTACGCCCTGTGCATCCTCGCAAAGCCGCTGCAATTAAGGCAGAAGTTGAAAAACTTCTGAACGCGGGCTTTATTTATCCCATCCCCCTCACAGAATGGGTTTCCAACATTGTCCCTGTCGATAAAAAGCAGGGTACTATTAGGGTCTGTGTTGATTACCGCGACATCAATCGCGCCTGTCCGAAGGATAACCATCCCACTCCGTTCATAGACCAGATCATCGACGAATGTGCCGGAAGTGAGATCTATTCCTTGATGGACGGTTTCTCGGGGTATAATCAGATAAACATTCTACCTGCTGATCAACACAAGACTACATTCATCTATCCGTGGGGTACTTTCGCCTATAAAAAGCTCCCGTTCGGCTTGAAGAACGCTGGAGCCACTTTTCAGCGTGCGATGTCTTATGCTTTCCATGACATTCGCCATATCGTTCAGCCTTATCTGGACAACTTGCCAGCTCATTCAGCTAGGCGAGAAGACCACCCTGAACACCTCCGCCAAATTTTTCTTCGCTATATGCGCTACAATATTAGGCTTAATCCTCATAAATGCGTCTTTTGCGTGGATTCTGGCCGTCTGTTGGGATTCATAGTCTCCAAAGACGGAATTCGCCTTGACCATTTAAAATTCGAGGCTATCATCAATCTCCCATCACCCTCCTCATTATATCAGTTGCAGAGTCTGCAAGGAAAAGAAAACTTCCTTTGACGCTTTATCCCGAACTACGCGGAGGTGGCTAAAGGATTCACGCGCCTATTAAAGCAGAACATTCCCTTCCATTGGGACGAAATTGCTCAACAATCCTTTGAGAAGCTGAAGACGTTACTTGTTAATGCTCCTTTGCTTCGTCCTCCTGATTATCACCGCGATTTCACTTTGTATCTCGCCGCCGCGTTTAGCACCATAGCTATGGTTCTGGTGCAGGATGATGATGATGGTAATGAACATGTTGTTTATTATCTATCACGAAACCTTCTCGATACAGAAACGCGTTATGCTCATGTCGAGAAGTTGGCGTTAGCCACAGTACACGCTGTGCAACGTTTTCGCCACTACATCCTGTTGCGTACGATAACAGTGGTTTTAGATTGCAACCCCATGACATATATTCTTTCTCGACAATTACTGGGGGAAAAATACTCCAAATGGATCGTTATCCTGCAGGAGTTTGACTTAGATTTCACTACTACTAATTCAACCAAATCACTTGTTTTCACGGATCTTATATGCTCACTCCCGATAAACTCCACTCCTTCACATTCCGAGGATCATATCCCGGACGAAACTCTTTTCCTCATCAGTACTCGCGACCCTTGGTACGGTGACATAATTGTGTATATTTAGACCTCCACATTTCGGTCTGAGTTGACTAAAGATGCCCGACGTGGGATTCGGCATCAGTCTCAACCCTACCGCATCGTAGGAGATACCTTATACCGCGTTGGAGTAGATTCGGTGCTCCGTCGGTGCCAAACCTTGGAAGAGGCTGAAAGGGTCCTAAATTACTGCCACAGTGGCGCCTGTGGTGGACATATGTCCGGATATGCCACTACCCAGAAAATTCTGCGAGCAGGTTACTTCTGGCCATCCATATTCAAAGATTGTATCGTCGCAGTCCGTAAGTTTCATGCGTGCCAGGTGTTTCAGCGCAAGATGCGCACGCCGCCTCTCCCTTTGCATCCTGTTATTACCATCGGCCCTTTTGCCAAATGGGGCGTGGACTTTATGATGTGTAACCCTCGTTCGGCCGGGGGGCATGCGTATATAATCATCGCTGTCGACTACTTTACCAAGTGGGCCGAAGCGATGCCTACACTTGCTGCCGACGGTAAGACGGCTACTTAGTTCATATTCAACCACATCATTGCACGTTTCGAGGTCCCTCAAGCCATCGTTACAGACCATGGTACTCATTTCCGAGATTATATGATGGCCGAGCTGACTTCAAGATTGGGCTTACGCCACGATAGCTCAACGCCATATTACCCTCAGGCAAATGGCCAGGTTGAAGCAGTGAACAAGGTTTTAGTCACTATGCTTCAACGAATAATTGGTATTCACAAATCCAATTGGCACCTCCAACTGTTCTCAGCTCTATGGGCATACCGGACGTCTGCAAAGAGTGCAACTGGATTCGCACCATTTCAATTGGTGTATGGTCTGGAAGCAACTCTTCCGGTTGAATGCGAGATTCCTTCTTTGAAATTAGCTGTGGAACTTCTACCCGATACTTCTGCTGAGGAAGAGCTTCTTTTGTATCTGGAAAAGTTAGATGAAACCCACCATTTAGCTGCTTTAGTCATTGAAGCACAAAAGAAGCGGGTCAAAGCTCACTTTGATCAATCAGTTTCTCCACGTTCCTTTATCGAAGGGGACCTCGTCCTCCTATACGATCAAGCGCATGACAAGCTTGGGGCCGGTAAGTTCCAACCTATGTGGCATGGGCCCTACATAGTAAAACGCGTTTTGAAGAATGGGGCTTATGAGCTTATAGATTATGAAGGAGTTCCGCTGGCGCAGCCCAGAAATGGGTTGTACCTCAAAAAATACTACGCCTGAAGTGATTTTTGGTGTAGTGTGTGTACATAGGTGTGTGCTTTTCATTTGTGTGCATGTGTGGTGTGGTTTGCGATGTAAACATCTTTCTGTTGATCGGGTCTTCCTGATTGTGCAGATTTCCATCAATCTGTTTGTTGGTTTCGCGGATGGTGCCTCCCGCAGTACCAGGAATCTGTCTTCGGCGGCCTGGGTAATTTACGATCCTGCTGGTGAGTTGGTCAACCTGCAAGGTGTGTGTCTGGGACGTACTACAAATAACATCGCGGAATATAGTGCTGTGTTAGAATTATTAACCGAGGCTGTAAACCTCGGTATCCGTGAATTACTTGTGTATCTAGACTCGCAGCTTGTAGTATTACAACCGAACGAACACTATTAAGTAAGAAATCCATCCATTTTACGTCTGTATCTGCGTATTTGTTTATTGGAAAGAAATTTTGACTATATTACATATCAACATATACCCAGGCATATGAATGCGTTAACTGATGCAGTAGCTAATTTGGTTCTAGATAGACATTTGCGCAATTTGTAAATCATCATCACATGTAAAAGGAAAATCCATCCAGAAATAGATATGTATATATATAGATATCGAATGTTTGCATAGTGTGCATCACATTAAATCAAAAATATACATGTTCATCTTAATACGTCTGGAGACGACATGTCTCTAAAAAAATATGCATGATAAAAGCCCTTGGAGTCTAATCCGCATGGTGCTCATGATAACAAGTGACTACATGCACTAAGCATCTCAGAAGTCGGTGGAGGCGACTAGGTACTCCCACCATATGTCTCTGGTATGCCATCGGTACATCTGCCAGCCGGGCGTAGTTTGGGATCCCTCGGGCAATACCTTCGAGATTCTGGATCAACTCCCCCCCCCCTGCACCCTATGCTTGAGGATCAGGTGCGGGAAGAGTCCTCCGTGCAATAGGAGACATACCGGCTAGTCTCTCTGGGCTCACGTCTGCATACATATAAAATTTGTCAGGACAGACATGTATTACCAAAAAAAAAATCATAAAACATAAAAATCAAAAAGAGGAGAGATCATACCCAACTCCTCGTCCCAATCATCTCCCTCCAGCAATGGGAGATCTGGGTCTCCAGTAAAATCGGTTCCTGCATATGGCCAGTCTTCCACTACAATCAACTGACGCCGCAACCACCCAAAAAAATCCGGCCTCCAGGACATCTGTTGGCCTCCTCCAACTCTGGGCATCAGTGCCGCCCAGCGAGCCATTCTTGGCTCTCGTGGAATCGGCTTAGCTACTATAGCCCCTTGGCCCTAGAAGATTGGTAATTGTTCAAGAATGAACAATACCAGGATAGAACCGTAGCCAAACTGTTTCAGTTTGGCCTACTTACACTTCGTGAGTTGTCTCTTGATATTTATTGTTACTGTTGTGGCCTAATCGAATAATAGGGGACTCAGCCTACGGGAACCCGTGGGGATTAGGCCAACTGTACCTCGTGCGATTACTGTGATCACGCTGACCAGCGTGGTATGGAAGCACCTGAGTGCTAGATCGGGGAATAGTATGGATGTCAACCTGCACATCTGATCCCGGTCGTGCACCTCGGCACTCGTGCCATCACTTGCTTCAATATTCTCACCCGGGCAGTCTTGCTCCCTGTCAATAGTACTTCGGACCTTTTCTTGTGATGAATCGATTATGAAGTATATGCAAACCTCTGGATTCTAATACTTGGTCCCGCAACTTGAACACTTGTTCATGTTCGTCCCTATTGGGATTCCCATGTTTTGGCAGTTAGCTTAGAGACGAAAGATGAGACAACATCAAACCACTTTGGGGCCCTAGGATCTAGCCCTCCTCGACCCGGAGAGGGATCTCTCCAAATAGAGCAAAGAATGATATATATCTTTGAAGCTCAAGATGATATGTTAGGCTAGTTATGAAGCACAAAGTGAATTTTAAATGATTTGGTTGGTGGGTTGCTGGGTTGAGTCATGAGATCATAGACTGAGAAAGAGATGGGAGAAAGAACAAAGCAACATGATGTTTCAGCGAAGGGGAATAGGTCAAGAAAGTGCCTTCCATTGGAGCTGATTATGCATGAAAGGAAATTCACACAATTCACTAGCCAGGCTTCAGAAAGTCATCTAATACTAAAGGATCTTTTAGATTAGATGGTGGGATGGAACATTAAGGAAGGAAAATGATAGAAGGAGAGAAACCCAATTTTTTGTCTATAGATCAGGTCAGAGGTCATTTAACTCCAGACCTGCCTGGACATACTCACAGGAAGCTCTCAAAGAGGGACAAAGGGGCAGCTTGTAGATCGGACCAGAAGAGATTTAACTCCAGGTCTGCTTTAGCAACTCTAAGGGAAAAACAGAGATAAATTTGACAAAGAAACATCCAAGCAGCGAACCCCAAGTTCATACATCAGCCAGCAGGCAATAACATCCATTGCGCTGGTTAAACCACATGAATTCGCCCTCAGATACACATAAAGAAGAAAACATTCAAGGTAGGGAGAGCAGGAACATAGGGCACCTAACAAGGGTGAATCCTATGCTATAATTCTTTTGCCTACTAGAAGAACATGAAACAGTATGAAAATGTAATAAACAGAGCGAGGAAAAACATCACCAATAGTAATAGACCAGGATCCTATGAAATGTGCTTTGATTAATTGATGCAAAACCAGTCATGTAAAATAAGCACAATGGCTAATATAATCCAAACTTTCTCCTCCCAGCCTATTACATACAATTACTCTGCTATTCCCTCCCAAGACTGTTCTTACAGTCAAGCTGAATCCCTCTAACAGCAACAGCCAAACAACTGAACAACAACAACCTTTTCATTATGTTCTCGGGGATTCCTTATAGGAGAAGAGGAAGAAACAGAAGTAGGTGAACAATTAAATGAGCTTCATTAAGACAGAATGGTGGAGGAGTTCTTGCCCATGCTGCTTAATGGTTCTGCAACTCTGTGTGTACTCTGTAAATTGGTTTGGAGATCTCTACTAGGTCGAGATTGACCTTTGATATGTTCTTTAATTCCTTACGACGTCTGGAGTTCTGTGTTGCCTTCTGGATCTGGTTAACTGGTTTAAAGCCTATGGGCCTCTCCACACCTCCATAACTGCTGCTCAGACAGTCTTTAATGAAGCTCTGTCAGTGCAGTTAACTGCTTATGGGCTCGAGGCGGCATGGAAAGCACTATAGGAATGGCATATTTCTGAGAGAAGAGTGCTCTGATGAGTATTAAACATAGATAAGACAGTTGCGTGTGCATTGGTCTTCACACTGCATCTTTCCTTTGAATTGCAGGGTCAAACATTAATAATATCAACAATAGCATTAACCCCTTCTAAATCCTTTCTACTAATTCGTTGGCAAATGTTGAATTGACCTCTCTGTGCTATCCGCACAATGAAATAACTCTGTTACAAACCCAGGAAATGGTGGAAAATGCTGCAGAGGCCAGAGGAGTGGTGGCGGAGTAGTGGAGGAATAGAAAAAAATGATGGAGAGCGGCGAAAGAAATGGTTAATAGAGTGAAAACCCAACAATTAACACTGGGTGAAAAACAAAGGAAAACACCAACAAACAAGGGAGCGGAGTCTTGGATGTGGGACCTGGCGGAGGCGGAGGGTGATCAAATCTTGACCGTTATATCAAGGGGAGGATGGACGGTCGGGATGAAATCGGGCAATCGCGATCGGAGGGGGACAAAGGTGACATACATTGAAACTTCCGATTGCGATTAGCAGGGACAAGCGATGCTTTATTGGATCGTTGATGGTGGATCTTCGGGATCAGTCCGGAAGAATCGAGAATCGGAGGAGGACTCGCGATTGCAATTGGAGAGTCGACAGTGGGTGCGATTAGTCTACTGAGGGGAATGGACGGGTCGCGATCTGTCCAGGGGATGCATAATCGGGAGTTGTTGGGGAGGCTTGCGATTGCGATCCCTGGGAGCCGATAATGACAAGCAGTGACCGTCACCATAGCGTATGCAGCTATGATTTAGTGGGAGATCTCAATCGATTATTCAGATGTAGTTGCGGTCGTACGGGGTTGCGATTAGCGCTCTTCCGTCGGATCAGAATAGCAGATCGACGGTGAATAACGAGTCGCAGGACTTTGTTTATTAAACTAATCGCATCGGCATTTTAGAGTTTTACAAAGGAATTTGCCTCTACCGATATTCGGAGTCGCATTAGCGCTGGGACTTAAGCGCTTGGTCCCAAGACACGGCATGTGTGGGAAGGTTGAGGCCAGCTGAAGGGGCCAGGCCTTATAATAAGGTCGAAGTGTTTTGGCCCATTTAAATGGAATTTGAAGGTTGGGAATGGGAAACGATAGGGAAATAAGGGGGAAAAATGGTCAACAAAGGCTAGCGGGGGAATTTAAAGAACACCTAATCCTACATGGGTAGGTGTGGAATGCGAAAAGTCACAATGGAGTCCAAGTGACCTTGGAATATGAAACCAAGAGTCACACCATTGTACTATAAATGTACATCTTTGTATAATGGAAAATAAAAAAGCCTCACGCTTATCCTTCATTGTGTGTTGAGTCTCTTGTGTGTGTGTTTATCTTCCTCATACACCATGTGTGTGCTTTAACATGGTGTTTAACATGGTATCAGAGCGGGCGATTGCTGGCCCTGCTCCAAATTGAGTGAGCCATTTGTGTTTATGGCCTGTGCATATCTGCAAAAATTCTTGACATTTTTTGCAGCACTCAAAGTTTTTGCAGCAATCAGAGTTTTTGCCATCATTCGAAAGTGGTTTTGGAGAAGGAGCAAGATTCGGAAGCTGGGTTATTGAAACATTTATTTTGAAGAAGAGCAATGAGCAAAGACTTGCCATCTCAAGGTTTATTTTTTCCTGCAATTTCTGCATTTTAAATTCTGCATTTTGAAGAGCTGCTGGATACGATTTATATTGGGTTTCTGAACAAGTTTCTGGGTTTTTACTGGAAATATTTTTGAGTTTTCATTGGAAGATTTCTGAGAATTCTGAGTTCTTTTGCTGATGGGCTATTGGATAAATTAATTTTTCCTCCAAGTCTACAAGATTCTGAAAACTCTCCAATCCTGCTGCTATACATTTAAAATTCTGCTGTTGTTTTAATGATAATTTCCTCGTCATTTTTGTCAAGCTTTTAAAATAAGAAAGTTCAAAAAAAAATAAAAATAAAAATAAAAATTCCTGAACCACATATCTCCTACACACGCCCTCGCTTCAATCTACATACTCTCCACACGCAATACAACTCTTCCATACGCTACCCTCCTCCCTCGACCTCACAGCCCACCTCCCTTACAGCAATACCGCAACCTCTATCAAACCCCTCGACTCACCCAACGGTCCTCCGCTCCCCTTGCATCGCTCTACGCTTTGTAGACTTACGCTTCCCCTCATATAAATTTCTACGCCCTCTCCTTGCAATCTCACCACCGTGGCCTTCGCCCCTCTCCCTATCAACTCTGAATCTGCAAACACCCTCTCCATTCCCTCGGGCAACACTTCTCCCTACTCCTTTAGCACGGCCTTCAGGCCCGGCCTCACGCCTCCCCTTCCTATCTGCTACACCTTATAGCATATTCACGATTCCCACGCCACTCCGTATTGAATTGAATTCATTCCACTCAACATACATCCCTACCTGCCGCTCCTACCATCTACCCACCCTAACCCCCGCTCCACAAATCCCCTTCTTCCACCCATCCCTTCTCCTCACCCCATCCACTCCTACACACTACACAAATACCCCTACACACTACGCGGCCCCCCACAACTACACTCCATCAATCTCTACAAAGACTCGTACTTCTTTCCCACGGCCCACTCGCCCCCTCTCCATTCACTAGCGCATCCTCACGCCTTGTCGCACAGTTTCTCATCAACGGAAAGAATCCTGAGGCCTCACCTCTTATCATGCTATCATCACCTCCCACCCAACGCCGCGCGATCCGCTACATCTACAACCTCGCTGTCTTTTTGCCCATCGGCTCCCACGCCTTCCCCTCAAACCTTTCGGCCGCTCTCCCTCTCCCATACAATACCGCTCCACATTCCCCACGTTCCAACGCTCATCCCATCTCAATTTTTTAAAATTTTTAAAATTATTTTTAAATATACGCCCCCTTTTGATATAAATTTTCCTCCCCTTTCATAAATCAATCTCCATTAATCCTTTTTTAATCCCATTTTTAAATTATTCCCTTTCTCTTTTAATAAACTCCCTCCATATGATATCTCTCCTCCATTAAATTTCCCCCTCCCATTTTAAATTCAATTTCAAATTCCCCCGATTTTTAATAATTCCCATCCCATCTTAATATTTCCCTTTCCCTTTTTAACTTATTCCCATTTTTTTAATTAATTAAAAAAATAGCAGAGAGAGAGAAGAAAGAGAGAATATGAACATCAGAAAAGAAGAAAATGACATGTGAGCAGATGGACTATATTTAGAGAAAATTGCAGATTTGACATTGTGTGATTTGTGGCATATATGAGGGTGATTTTTTGAAGAATTTTACATGATAAGACAAGTTTGCCATCATTTTTAAAACAGCGTTTTGAAGAAGAGAATTCAGCTACCTCAAAGGCTTTTTGCACAGTTGTTTTTGCTGCACATTTTTGCAGAAATATTGTATTGAACTGACATTGATTTGCATCTTCATTCAAGACTTGAAGTGTATTTGAGTTGAAAAATTGTTGATTGCCCTCCATCATTTGAGGAGCAGATTTTGTACTTTGAGATTTCCATAGTTGGAAATTCTTTGGAGTCATTTGTATTTGTTGTTGAATCACATTGTAAACGGGTGCATTTTCGGTTGAAGCCGACACCCTTTCATTTTTTGAGCCTAAGTTGTTGAAATGGCTAAAATCAATGAGGCATTAGTGTTGTTGAATAGCCTCATTCATTCAAATGTTGATGACATGATAAAAATGAGCAAGGATGCTCTTTGTAAAATTCACAGTTGTTTACAAGATGCACATGAGAAGATAGAGTTTTTGCAGTTGGAATCTCAGCTCCAACAAGATGAACTTCACCAAAAGAGTCACCATTCTAAACCTGTTTCTGTTCAGAACATTGTGAAAGACTCCCATCAGCAGCAAGTCAGCAAAGTTCCAATTGATTCCCATTCAGTTCCTTGTACTAGAGCAGATGTACATGCAGATGCAACAGTTCAACCTGCACTTCCTAAGCCCATCATCAGACCTTGGGAAGAGCTTGTCCACAACAAGCACCGAACTGGTCTTGGATATGACAAGGATGTGTCTTTTCATATTCCAGACTACACCAAGCCCATCATATTTCAGAGTGTCGGATTCATGTATGACAGTTCACCTGCAGCTGTTCCAGATCCTGTTCCACAACAACAACAGATTGAGAAATGCCAACACTGTGATCGAGTTGGCCATATGAAAGATCACTGTTTTGATCTTCATCCATGCAAGCACTATGGTCGACACACCCATTCTTCAGACAGATGCTTCAGACACAAGCCTCCTGCAAGAACCAAGATTCATCTTGGATGGATCGCTTCTTGGCAATGGGCATCAGCAGCTAAGAAGATGTTTACGACACATGTTAGAACTTGTTCACGGATATTGAGCAAACTTGCAGTTGAGTTTTCGCCATCATCTCACCTTGTCCCTGACAGGGGGGAAATGGTGGTCATGTACAAGCTTCGACGACAGATCAAGCGAGCCTGAGCCACAATCTCTCATTCCATGTTCAGAGTTGTAGCCAGCAGTTCAAGCGAGCCTGAACCACAATTCGTCATTCCAGATTCAGAGATGTAGCCAGAGACACGGATTCCCATGAGCATGCCTTCGGTTGGTGGATAACCTAAAACCATCATCTTTGGTTGGTGGACAACCTAAAACCACCACAGGTAGTAGACCTCCCTTCTTTTAGGTCGAAGGTCTCCTTTTCATATATGAGGAACACTTCCTCTAGCAGAAGCCTTCAGCTTAGCAGCCTTCAGCTTCTTGCCAGCTTTGGTTGAGTTCCAGGAAATGCTTCAAGCATTCCAGAGTTGTTGGTAATCCTAAAACCATCACAGGTAGTAGACCTCCCTTCTTTTAGGTTGAAGGTCTCCTTTTTTTATGAGGGACAATTCCTCTAGCAGAAGCTTTTAGCTTCTTGCCAGTTTTGGAAGAGTTCCGGGAACTGCAACAAGTTTTGCGTTCCAGTGTTTGTGGTCATCCTAAAACCACCTCTTTTTTCCAACATTTCATAGAGTTGATTCAGCCCAAGTGCTGCCATGTATACTTTGCAGATTTGTATTACAACTCTTTTCTTGGACTCACACATACCCCTTCGGATTAAGGGGGATGTTGGAACACCTAATCCTACATGGGTAGGTGTGGAATGCGAAAAGTCACAATGGAGTCCAAGTGACCTTGGAATGTGAAACCAAGAGTCACACCATTGTACTATAAATGTACATCTTTGTATAATGGAAAACAAGAAAGCCTCACGCTTATCTTTCATTGTGTGTTGTTTCTCTTGTGTGTGTGTTCATCTCCTCATACACCATGTGTGTGCTTCAACATGGTGTTTAACAAAATTTAAAGAGGATTTTGGGGGAATTTGAAGGGTGAGAAGGGAAATAGGAGGAGAGACAAAATAGAAGCTATAGGTGGGGGGAAATAAGAGGAAAAAGGAGGCCTCTGGGAATTTCTTCACAAACAAAGAGATTCAGTTGGTCAAATCACAGAGGGGTTTCATGAAAGGACAAAAGACAGAGGAGGCTTCAAGGATGATGTGTTTTCAAGGGAAATGCATTCCTTGAAGGCTCAACAACATCTTAGCCCCCTGTTTGCTTGTCAAAAATTTCATAGGGGGGCTAACAGTGGCTCCACATGGGGATGGCTTCTTCTTGAAGGAGTCAAGAATCCAGAACATGATCTTTGGTGTAGGCCAGATGCCTGCTGCTAGGTGCATCCCTTCTTCTTTGATTAGCTGCCACAAACTATGAAGACAACATATCAGCAGTAACATTCTCCCAAACAACTACCTACCCCCACTAAAATCCTAACATTTTTTCTTCTTGGGTGCATTTGGACTTGCAGACCCTTTACATCATCAATTTTTACAAACAGGAAAATAAACCTATTCTACTTCTACCCTTATTACTCCATGAGACCAGATTAGACTGTTGGCCTCATATGTTTCTCTACCTACACTACTACCTGCTAGGATTAGATTGTCTAGCAGGTTTCTTCTCTACATTCTAAGACAGAAAACGAAACACAGTCAAACTAGGATTGGACAGTCTAGTTCACTGGACTTTGCAGAAATTAAAACAACTAACTACATGCTCACAGGCTGGGCTTTATTTCAGACTTCCTACCTACCCTACTCTAACTGGAAATCCCTGATGCTCTAGGTGATGCAATAATGCCAATGTAGCCAGTCTAATAATAGCAAAAAAGGATATGAGCATTGACTGCCTGTCAGAGATAACCATAGGATGCTCTGCATGTGGTTCTTCAAAACTGAGGCCACCAGCAGTGGTGACCAATTTTGTTTTGCTTGGCTCTTGCAGAAGATCAATGCTTGAGGAACTGAGCCAATGAGGGCCTTCATGTATTCTGCCACAGGATCAACGAAATCATGATGAAAATTTTTTTCTTCAAATCCTACCATGACTGATAGGTTGTCTGCATCCCGGGCAACTTCAATCACTGCATCTGCAGTGAGGCCTTTGTAATTACACTCCTCCTCTTCCTGATTGGGAGTATTTCGCATATGGGCATCAACCAAGAATACCTCCTCTTCCTTTGGATCAAGACAAAGATGTCTGTGGGAAATAATATCTCGCTCATCTTCACTGCAGCCTGGGCTAGAGGGCTCATTATATTCGACAGTGCTATCCTCCAGTAACGCAGGCTGGTTTTGCTGTAACTCTGTGAAAAAATTAACATATTCTTGAGCGGGGGTTTCTTTGATTACCTCAATCCCTTTGGGAGAAGGCTCTGGATATTCGTTCCACTCAGGACTTTCCTCATCTCTTTCCTCCTCGTCCTCTGCGCTAAAGAGCTGCTGGCTTCTGTCCTCTTGGCAAGTATAACTGATGTTTGAATATAAAACAGAGAGAAGATTCAATGAATCCTCGTCTTCTATCATGCTTCCGATGTTTTCTTCATCAGTATCGTAGATGGCCTGCACTGGCTCATCATCTTCTTTAATTTGATGGTCGTGATCTTCCTCCCATGAATCTACTGATGATAGCCCTGCAAATTCGGTTTCCCTTTGGAAAAAATCATCATCAGATAGGTCGGCATCAGCAAAATCATAATTATAAGCGTAGTCACTCATCAATTCTTCGGGACTTTCAACAAGCTTTTCTTCAAAATAGTCTGCAAGTTTATTTTCTGATTCAAAATATTTTTCATCATACATGCTTGGCATGCCGCTTACGTCTTGTAGTGATCTGGTATGTCCTTTCTGAGGGCGAGGAGCAGGTCTTTTCCAATCATCCTCTCTAGTTTCTTCCTCATATTCTTGCTCTTTTATATTTAGCAAGGAGTTGGCTGTCTCTATCAATCTTTGCAGCTTGTTTTCTAAAGAGACCTGCACTATTTGTTCTACTTGGTCCTTCCTTGCTGCTTTTAATCTTTCCTCCCTGCACTTTATGTTGTACTCGATAGTGATTGCTATATTCTGCATTTCCTCCAGGCTCGAAGGTTCTCTTTCCCTTATATGGAATTCCACCTCTGGGTCAAAAGAACTTGGATAGTGCAACAGAGCCCATCCCAAAGGTGGCTTTATATCAAAAGGTATAGCATCATACACCTTATTAAACCTGGCTGAAAAATTCTGCACTGTCTCTCCTGGCTGCCTTCTCAAATTCTGATATTATTTTAGGATGAGGAGAGCATTCTTTGGGGCTGCCCACCTATCTAAGAAAACTTGAGAAAACTAATGAAAGCTGAATATGCTTGCCACTGGAAGGCCTTTGAGCCAATTCTTGACCTTTCCTTGCAACGACAGGGAAAACATTCTAATGCACACATCATCTTCTTCTATCTCATACAATTCAATTAAATCCTCAAGGTTTTGAACATGCTCTTCAGCAATGGACCCTTTATTTTCCCCATCAAAATGAGGCAGCTGGTTTATTAATTCTAAAGGGAGGGGTTGGAAGATAAGAGGTAAAACCAGAGGCTTATATCTTTCTATGACCTTTGTGGGTGTAGGTGGTGTAAAAATGGACTCATGGTTGCTTGAAGCTTCTTGAGGGGTGGGAGATACAACATGAGCTTCTTGTTCCACCAGGTTTTTCACAGGAGTATAGGTCTGCTCACGATCTGAAGACTGAGGCTTGAGATCTTTCCCATACTCATCATGGGTCTCATCTTTGTACACTCGATTTGGCTTAAAATAGGACAGGACATAGTGATAGAATAAAAAAATAAACTCTTCAAACCAAATCCAACCAGTATGTTCTACCCTTCTATGAGGTCTGGCCATCTTTCAGGTTCTTCCTCCAGTGGAGTCTTCGAGGATTATGGAGTGTGGAGTGTGGAGTCACCAGGTGGATGAATTTGACTATTTGGAGCAAGCTGCTGTCCACCATCAGCAATTGAATGCCAATCTAAAGGCAAAGTGGTCTCGTCCCCAGTGGAGTCGCCATTATGTTGGAGTTCCCATGTTTTGGACAGATTGGCAAGACCAAAAGATGATACAACATCAGAACCACTTTTGGATCCTAGGATCTAGCCCTCCTGGATCCAGAGAGGGATCTCTCCGTGGAACAAAGAATGTATATCTTTGAAGCTCAAATTGAGATATTAGGCTAGGTATGAAATGAAAAGGAGGTTTAAAATAATTTGGTTGGTGGGTTGCTGGGTTGAGTCATGAGATCATAGACTGAGAAAGAAATGGGAGAAAAGAACAAAGCAGCAGGATGTTTCAGCAAAGGGGAATACGTCAAGAAAGTGCCTTCCATTGGGCTATGGAGTCATGAAAGGAAATTACTTGCATCCACTAGCCAAGGCTTCCAAAGGGCAAGTCATCTAATACTAAAGGATCTTTTAGATTATATGGTGGGATGGAACATTAAGGAAGGAAAATGAGAGAAGGGGAGCAACCCAATTTTCTGTCTATAGATCAGGTCAGAGGTCATTTAACTCCAGACCTTCTTGGACATACTCAAAGGCAGCTCTCAAAGAGGTACAAAGGGGCAGCTTGTAGATCGGACCAGAGGTCATTTAACTCCAGGTCTGCTTTAGCAACTCCAAGGGAAAAACAGAGATAAATTTGACAAAGAAACATCCAAGCAGCAAACCCCAAGCTCATACATCAGCCAGCAGGCAATAACATCCACTGCGCTGGTTAAACCACATGAATTCACTCTTAGATAACACATAAAGCAGAAAACATTAAAGGTAGGGAGAGCAGGAACATAGGGCACCTAACAAGGGTGAATCCTATACTTCGTTGCCTAACAAGAACATGAAAAGAAACCGTATGAAAATGTAATAAAAATGTAGTTGGGAAAAACATCAACAATAGTAATGTACTGAGATCCCGTGAAATGTGCTTTGATTAATCGATGCAAAACCAACTATGTACAATAAGCCCAATGGCTAATACAATCCAAAATTTCTCCTCCCACCCTCTATTACATACAAGCTACTCTGTAACTCCCTCCCAAGACTGTTCTAACAGTCAAACTGAATCCCTCTAACAGCAAATCCTCAGCAACTGGACAACAACAACCTTTTCATTATGTTCTCGGGGATTTCTTATAGGAGAAGAGGAAGAAACAGAAGTAGGTGAACAATTAAATGAGCTTCATTAAGACAGAATGGTGGAGGAGTTCCTGCCCATGCTGCTTAATGGCTCTGCAACTCTGTGTGTACTCTGTAGATTGGTTTGGAGATCTCTGCTAGGTCAAGATTGACCTCTGATATGTTCTTTAAGTCCTTACGACGTCTGCAGTTCTACATTGCCTTCTGGATCTGGTTAATTGGTTTAAAGCCTGCGGGCCTCTCCACACCTCCGTAACTGCTGCTCAGACAGTCTTTAATGAAGCTCTGTCAGTGCAATTAACTGCTTATGGGCTCGAGGCGGCATGGAAAGCACTGTAGGAATGGTGTATTTCTGAGAGAAGAGTGCTCTGCTGAGTATTAAACACAGATAAGACAGTTGCGTGTGCATTGGTCTTCACACTGCGTCCTTCCTTTGAATTGCGGGGTCAAACATTAATAATATCAACAATAGCATTAACCCCTTCCTGCTCCCTCGTCTTCCTTTCCTTCCGCCATGGGGGGTCGTCGGGGTTGCGAGGTTGAACTCCTTATACCCTGGCCGCGTTGGGGACATGAAGAGAAAAACAGAGAAAGAGCAGACCCCCTCTGATACCACTGATCCGGATTTTATGTAGGAACGCAACAGAGTACAGATATAACCATAGATACAGAGATGCAGCGGAAATAATGCTTCAATTTATTAATAAACAAATGACTGAAATAAGCTTACAAACATAATGGAAACAAGCTAGGGCACTGGTAGCGTATCTCTGAGAAGAGATGTAGCGTACGCAGGCCTCTGAACTGTGTTACATTGAGGCTCGCAGGCCTATTACAGACATAATGGAAATAAAAGAGATATGGTACTGGCAGCGTATCCCTGAGAAGAGATGTGGTGGCTACCAGCCCTTGAACTGTGTTACAATGCAGACATGATGGAGATGTGGCGAGCTAGGGCACTGGTAGCGCTTATCTCTGAGAAGAGATGTATCGGCTCCCAGCCCCCTAAACTGTATTACAATGAGGCTCGAGGGCCTATTTATTGTTGAGAAACAATGTAGAATCTGAAAGGTCCAAAACCCTAACCGTAGGAGATGAAGCGCCAAAACTGTGGGCCCCGTTTGGGTAAATTGGTGGTTCAACTTCCCGGGGACGTAACTTTGGCATCCGATCTCCGTTTGACGCGCTCAATAGCTCATTAGAAAGATCTATCCGAGGACTTCAATTTTTGAATGAGCAACATCGGTCCATGGACCCATGTTGCTCTCCGTTTTCCCAAAAAACGTCGTTTAGGGCCTCAAAACGGCTCCGGAAGTTTAAGACCCGAAAAACTGCTAAAAATAGTAAGTTGTGCCGAAACTTACAAAATGAAATAACTGATGGTGGGGGTTCAAATGGACTCGATGGGTGGCCACCAATATCCACCTGGATTATTAATGCCCCAAAACGGCTCCGGGTGTGCAGGACCCGAAAACCTGCTATAAATAGTAAGTTGTGCTGAAGCTGAAAAACTGAAAGAATTGATGCCGCGGGTCCAAATGGAATAGGTGGGAGGCCACCCCAGCTCCACTCGATCGCCTGGGATCGTTGATCTACTCGACCGGACGGGATTGAATCAGAAGAATCGGGAATCGGAGGGGAGGACTCGTGATTGCGATCGGAGGAATGGAGTAATTAGTGCGATGACCGTCGTATCTGCGAGGGGAATGGACGGCTGTGATGCAATCGGGGGATCGCAATCGGGAGTTGGACGGGAAGGCTTGCGATCGCAATCGGAAGGGGATTTGCGATTGAGCGCTGACCGTTGGATCAGCGGGGGAATGGGCGGCTATGATTTGATCGGGATATCTCAATCGGGGCGGCACTACTAGGTCTTGCGATTGCGATCGGACGGGGGTTTGCGATTAGCGCTCCATCGTCGGATTTGAACAAAAGATTGACGGTGTATAACCCATCGTAGGGCTTGATGTTATAAACCGATCGCTTCAAACTTTTCAATATAACAAAGGGATTTCGCCCTCCCGATGCTTCCGATTGCGATTAGCGCTTGGGACTTAAGCGCTTGGTCCCAGCGCACGGGCATGTGTGGGGAATTGGTTGAGGGGTTTGCGATAGAGGGGCTAAGTCCTATTACAAGGTCGGAAAGTGGGTTTTAGCCCATTTAAATGGAATTTGAAAGCCAAGGAAGGGGACGATAGGGGAATAAGGGGGAAAAATGGTCAACAAAGGCTAAGGGGGGAATTTAAAGAGGATTTTGGGGGAATTTGAAGGGTGAGAAGGGAAATAGGAGGAGAGACAAAATAGAAGCTAGGTGGGGGGAAATAAGAGGAAAAAGGAGGCCTCTGGGCATTTCTTCACAAACAGAGAGGCTTTATAAGGGAAATCAGCAGAGGGGATTTCACCAAAGGACAAAAGACAAGAGGAGGCTTCAAGGATGATGTGTTTTCGGAGGAAATGCATTCCTTGAAGGCTCAACAACAATCTTAGCCCCCTGTTTTTCTTGTCAAAAATTTATAGGGGGGCTAATATCACCTGCCCATATGCCGATCAGTACTATAGGAGCTCAAAGTTGAGCCTGTAAGCAAGGTGTCAGGATGAACTTCTTAAGCCCAAGAACTTCTTAAGCCCACAGTTCTTGAGGGCATTCATGCAAGTTTCATTCTCCATGGCTTGTTCATCCTCTTCCCCGTGCTCTCTCTCTTTCCACTCAATGACCATTTTGATCGGTTGCCTGCATTCACATGGTCAAAAAACTTCAATTAGACCTCTGTTATCTTTAAAATTCATGCAATTCATTCATTATGTGGAAATTTCAAACAGAAAATTGGATTGTGCCACTGGCGCGGGCCCTTTGGAAATAAAATGCCATTGGCGCGGGTCCGTGCCGGATACCCGCGCTAATGGGCGGAGCCCTAAAAATTCAAAAATTTCTCACAGAAGTCTAATATGCAATAAAAATTTATGAAAAATGGATTGAAATGGAGTACAAAGAAGCACCTCTTACCTAGAATAAGACGAGAGGATTGTCCCATCCTTGACAGGATTTATCGAGACATGTTTTGCTGACGACCCGCCAAAGGAGAGTACTGTGTCGAAGCTATGGTTGTATTCTTCTTTTGATTCATTAATGATAAGCGACTATTGGTTATGGTTCCACTCTTGTTCTTGATTATGTTCATGAGTTATGTCCTCTTCGACTGACATATAGTTGTATATACTGGATTTTATGCTTGCGTTTGTGTTGTTTCTTGCATGTGTAGGTGTCCGATCACGGAGATCGTGAGGATTGTGATCTGCCAGGGCAAAGGAACGGGAGCACCACCTCTTCTACAAACGACAGCGTTGGATTCCAGGTAAGCCTTCCTCGCAAGTCGGTTTATTTATGATTAGGAACCTGCACCGTAGCGTGTTTGATTGTTGCTAGACCCGATCTGGGCTAGTAGGGATCGCCTCTGTCCGCAGAGGGGATTTACCTTCAATGCTTGTTACTGTTACAACCTTTAGCCATTCCAAGTAAATGTTGGGAGGAGGTTTCAATGGATATTATCATAGGTTGACACAAGTACGAAGGAAATAGTGTCATCATGGTGGTAGTTGATAGAATTACCAAGTATACACAATTTTGTGCATTATCTTATCCATTTAAAGCCACTATAGTTGCTAGTGCACTTATTGAAACAATTCAAAATCTACATGGAAACCCAAAGATTATTGTAAGTGATAGAGATCCCATTTTCACTGGAAATTTTGGGATGTAATTATTTTATTTTCTCGGTACTCAATTAGCTCATAGCTCATCTTATCATCTTCAATCTATTGGGCAAACTAAGATAGTGAAAAAATGTTTGGAAGGATATCACTTTGATTTGTATCTGATAAGCAAACACAATGGGTCAAGTAGTTACCTCTTTCTGAATGGTGGTATAACACTTCCTTCCATACTGCAACAAAAATGACCCCATTTATGGCACTTTATGGATACCATCCACCGTCCATAACATCATCTTTAAGAGAAAATTATAAGGTTCAAGCAGTGGAAGATCGCATCAAGCATCAACAACAAGTTCTCCAACTCTTAAACGATAATCTCACTTTGGTGCATAATCGAATGAAACAATAGGAAGATCAACATCACAACGAAAAAAGTTTTGATGTAGGCGATTGGGTATTTTTACGGATACAACCATACAAAAAAATTTCCCTCGAGCAAGCTAAGAAGGATAATAAATTATCACCAAAGTACTATGGTCCTTATAGGGTGTTGCAACATATTGGTACCATGGCCTACAAATTGGAGCTTCCTGCATCTTCTTGAGTGCACCAAGTTTTCCATGTTTCATGATTAAAGAAGGTTATAGGTGATACGCTCCTAGTTTAAAAAATATTTCCAGAACTTGACGAGGAAGGAAAAATCATATTGGATCTGAATCAATCACTGAAACAAGAACCCGAAAACTAAGAAATCGAATAATTTGAGAGTATCTCATCAAATGGAAGAACTTACCTACTGAATATTCCACATGAGAGGATGATAATTTTATACAAAAGCATTAAGAACTACTCAAGCATTGAGGACAACAATTTTTGAAGAAGAGGGGCATGTTAGGTCCCTATGATTCTAGTGTATCCCCTTATTGTTATTTTTAGTGCAACCCCCTTATTGTTATTGTTGTTCCCATGTAGTCCCCATATTGTTATTATTGTTCCCCATAGAAGCCGACTATTGTTGTTGTTTTTCCCTTACATTATTATTGTTATGTAGGCTCTAATTATATTGTGACCATTTAGACTCCTAAATGTAGAAAGGAGGTCTTATCATTTGTATCATTCAAGAATTGTTCATTTATGTAATGTAAAGGAGGTTCCCCCCTAGAAGAGGATAATTTTTAAGTGATTGATCTATATTTTCTTCTATTTTATGAGTTGTTTGCATAACATGGACCCTCCACTAGTTCCTATAACCGTTGGAACGAGTTTAACAGACAATAACTCAATTTAACTGAAATAGATTGCTAGAAATTAGAAATCAATCATATTATACTAAACTCAAGCTTCTCTAACTTGAATCAACTGAGTTAACTGAGTGACAAGTTCCATGTCACCTCAGTTATACTTCCTCCATGATTTCTGTTGAAATAGAAATTCAATTTCTCTCTAGTTTGACCAAGGAAAAGTCAAACTGAGAATTTCTTGCCGCATTTTCAACACCCCCTATTAGCAGAAATGGATTATTAGTTACCCCAATCCGGCCTCTATGGAAATTAAATTTTCCTCTTGACAAAGCCTTTGTCAAAATGTCTACATCTTATTCCTCTGTAGGAATGTATTCAAACAACATGATCTTCCTTTGCACACAATACCGTAGAGGGTGATACCAGATATCCATTAGGGGAATTTTCAGGTCTAAAATGGGCCTCCTAAGGAAATTATAAAATAATAGTGGAAAAAATCAAATAAGATTTGATGACATCATCAAATTTTAGAGGGAAAAATGAAAAAACTAATTTTTCAATTCATATTTTCAACTTATCTCCCAAAGTTTTTACTCAAATTTCGAGCGGGAGTACTCGTTGGATGCGGAATTTAATTCCTCATCCAAGGAGTACCCATGTTGCATACTTTCGATGGGTCCTACTACACGAAAATGAGAAATGTTATAAAAAATCAAGATAATTTTTCAATTATGCCAATTTATCTCCCAAAGTATCAAAATTTCGGAGGGAGTACCGTTGGATGCGGAATTTAATTCCACATCCAAGGAGTACCCATGTTGCATACTTTCGATGGGTCCTACTACACGAAAAATGAGAAATACATAAAAAAACGTGATTACAATCACGTTTTTTGTCTATTTCTCATTTTTCGTGTAGAAGAGTTCATCGAAAGTATGCAACATGGGTACTCCTTGGATGAGGAATTAAATTGCGCATCCAAAGAGTACTCCCACTCGAAATTTGAGTAAAATTTTGGGAGATAAGTTTAAAATACGAGTTGAAAAAGTAGTTTTATTATTTTATTATTTTTTAATATTTTTACTTTTTTACTCCAAAATGGTGAATCATCCATTATGGATGACATCATCATCTTGAATCCTATTGGTTCTTATAAATTTTATTTTGGTTGTACATTTTTCTTAGGAGGCCCATTTTAGACCTCAAAATTCCCCTAATGGATATGCTTAGATCGATCATGAAATACAAGATTTTAAGAGAGTTTGATGCAACTTTGATTATCACAGTAAATCACTGTAGGATCCATCATCTAACCAAATAAACCAACAAGAATATTTGTCATCCATATCGCCTCACATGCTACTTGAATTGTAGCCATGTACTATGATTTTGTTGAGTTGAGTGTCACTAATCGTTTCTTCCTGCTGTACGAGGAAACTGCTGCAGACTCAACACTAAAAATTTGTCTTGATGTGCTCTTCTTGTCTAATGGAATTTCTACCCAATCTGCATCTGTGAAGCCTTGAAGCTTCACTCCCTCTATCCGTCTGTACCCAATTCCAAACTAAGTGGTGCCTTTGAGATACTGCAACACATGCTTTGTTGCCTTCCCATACAATTTGGTTTTCCTAGCCATGTCTAGTTATCTGCTCACTAAATACATTAGTGAACCCACAAGTTGTCGATAAATGGTAGCCTCCACTACTTCACCTGAAGTAGCATCCTCTTTCTCCCAATTTCCTACTAGAGGAGTCTCCATGGGCTTGTTACTCCTATGTGGAACTTATTCAGTATTTCATTGGCATACGTTCCTTGAGATACACACAGTTCCCCATCTCCTTGCCATAATTCCAAACCAAGAAAGTAATGCATGAGCCCCATCTCCTTCATTTCAAATTCTATTGCAAGGTCCTTTTTGTAAGATATAGTCAAATTATCATCATTGGTTAAAATTAAATCATCGACATATAGAAAAATAATAAATATTTTATCTTCAACCATAATATGATAAAGGTTTGCATCTGCTTCAATTTTGGTGAGCCCACCTCGGTGAGA
This sequence comes from Pinus albicaulis, assembly GCA_034641835.2. Lineage (NCBI taxonomy): Eukaryota > Viridiplantae > Streptophyta > Pinopsida > Pinales > Pinaceae > Pinus > Pinus albicaulis. Next base: position 1,608,730,356 of record CM076570.1, on the reverse strand, counting down.
TATATGTCTATCCTCATGTACCAAGAATGGGGTGCTTGCTTGAATCCATGCAATGCTCTCTTTAGTCCGCACACATGAGACTCTCTGTCAAGGGTCTCAAAACCCCTTCGACTGCTCAATATACACCTCTTCCTCAATAAATCCATTAAGGAATGTTGACTTCACATCCATCTAGTGGATCTTCCACCCCATCTGCGCAACCAATGAAAGAGTAGATCTAATGGATGAATACCTTGCTACTGGAGCAAAGGTCTCCTCATAGTCGATTCCTTCCACATGAGAGAATAACTTGGACACAAATATAGAATTATGCTATTATATGCTTCCATATGCAACATGCTTTACCTTGTAAAGCCATCTTGAACCTACCACTGTTTTTTCTGCTGGTCTTGGGACCACTTCCCAAACACTGTTTCTGAAAATGGAATCATATTCATCTACTATATCATCATCCCATACAGGTTTCTCTACTTCTTCCTCGAATAAGGATGGTTCAGTCTCTACTAGCTCAGTCATTAGAGCCATGTAGCCAGTGTACCGATCTGGTGACCTCCTTTGCATGCACTATGAAATGGGTGCTCCCACATTCTCTCTAGCATCATCCAATAGTCTGTCATCTTCCATGGTTTTTTTCCCTCCTTTGGATGTTTATGTTTGAGTGGATGTCTCCACTCTCTACTTCTATACTTGTGTCTGCTCCACAACTTACTAGGGTTCTTCTTTTGGAGCCAAAATATGCTTATTAGGATGCAAATGAAGCTCCCTCTAAAGAGAACACCTCATTGCCTTCTCCTCATCAAATTTCACATCCATTAAAACAACTGACATTATGAGGGATCAAAAGTACACACGATAGTTCTGAGGAGTTTCTGCGTACCCCACATATATCCCTAACTCTGTTATAGTCTCTATATTTTTCCTTGATTCCTTGGAGACATGGAAATATACTATTTCTCCAAATATCTTGAAGTGTGACACATATAGTTTCTTCCCTAAAAAATATTCCTATGGTGTACTCATGCCAAGAATATGATGAGGACTCCTGTTATGAAAATATACTGTTGTATTGCATGCTTTACCCCACAAGTGCAATGGTAGACCTTGGTCATGAAACATTTCCCTTACTGCTCCCGCAATACTTTTGTTCTTCCTATCATCCACCCCATTCTGCTGTGGGTTATGGGGTGTTTTCAATTCCTGTCGAATGGCTTCCTTTGCACATAATTTTTTTAACTCGTTCAACACGTACTCACCTCCATTATCGCTCCTGAGAGCATTCTCTTTCTTGTCAGTTTATTTCTCAACGAGTGATTTAAATTCAACAAATTTGGAGAATGTTGAAGAAGATCCAACACTTGTGTGAGAAATCATCTACAAATATAATATAAAGTCTGTGCTTGGAACTGGAGGCTGTTGAGAAAGGTCCATAGACATCAGAGTGAATCTTTTCAAGGACTGCATGCACCTTACCGTCCTGATCATGCAAAGTGGATTTTTTGTACTTCCCCAACATACACCTTTTGCATGTATCCTGTCGTTACACTAAAATTTGTGACCATGACATTTAGCTGTCTATATGGGTTCATCATTACCTATTTATTGCTCCCTTAGGGGTCTAAAAACATAAATTTTCTGAACCAAGTCCTGGAACTGGATAAAAGCTCTTAAAAATCCTAAAAAGCCTAACTTTGCACTTTTCCTAGTCATTCCTTGTAGTACCGCGGCTAATTTCTATAAAAATTGTGGTACATCCTGCACGTAAAGCTCATTAAAACTGCGAATCCCCGTAAAAGGTAGAATAAAGAGAAAATTAAGTTCTAGAAGCCCAGCTGGTCAAATATTCTCCCAGTTGGGGCCTTCTAGAAGCACTATTTGGTCGAGCTTCACCCCTTCCATTCATGAACCTTCATCCCTTCATAAATGGAGCTATCCCTTGGATTTTGGAGCTGAAATCCCATGATGAGAGGGCTTTATCCCTTCCTTTTTGGAGCTGAAATACCATGATGAGAGTGCTTTATCCCTTCCTTTTTAGAGATAAAACTACCTCTCTTCAACTATATATTGAGACTATGTTTCAGTCTCAAGGGTACTTAGAACTTAGTAGTTTGGAGGTGAATTGCTGAAGGAATTATACTCTCCACATTTAGCATCATTGGCATGAGAGAGATTACATACTCATGACTACAGTCTTATGCTGATTTGAGAGAGTTGGAGTCTTGTCAAACTGAGGAAAACGGTTGTTCGGGACCCCGGAAGAACCTGTACAAGCATCAAGGCATAAAGGTTGTAAGGTTTCTTCTTTTATTTAAAGTTAATACAAATGGATTCTATTTTCTCATTAAGTTGTTCATCTATCTTTTGAATGATTTAATTCTTATACTCCTTGATCACTAAGATAGATTATTGCTTTCGAATTATCATATTTTGTCGAAGCTTTTGATCTAGTTTATCTGTCTTTGATTACAGATCTTATATGCTGGATCAATAACTTCTGGAGTGACTGGATTGAAGATCGAGCAAGCGTTGGACTTCAGGTAGGAGTATCTATCCGTAGTTAATGAGTAATTCTTAAGCAAAATAGTCTAGAGAAAATGGTCTACATCTGTCTGTTTGTTTCTAGATATCCTTAGGATACTAGGGAGATCACTCTTGCCCGCAAGAGGGATTCGTCCGTATAAAAAAATGGCGACTCCACTGGGGAAAGTTTGAACTTAGTTTTCTTTTATTTTCAGTTTGATTTTTGAGATTTATTTCACTGAGATTAGCTCAAAACTTGATTGGGTAGAAAGCTCAATAGGATCCCTGACTATAAATATGTATTTTTATTTTTTCTCTACTTTTCCCGCCTTCCCCATTTTTCCTTTAAAACAGAGTTGTAGAATTCGAAATATTTAGTAGAATAAAGTGCGGTACCGCACCTTATTCCATTAAAAACTACGGATCTCTGGAAAATTTTAGAAAAAGTAGAAATTATGTTTTCTGGCATCCCATTACTTGATTTTTGTTCTTCACCCAATTTGTCTTGATTGTCAAAGACTTCTGTGAAAGGTTTATTTTAGGAATTTATGTAATTAAGTGATATATTCAGTTAATTTTCATATTATGAGTAAACAATTTTCCTTGTCCTCCCATTGATCTGAATCAAAAACTTTTGTATACCTCAGCTACTTGGTATTTCATTGCTTTTCTATTGAGCCATTGAACTTGATGCAATTGTTATTCTTATGAAAATTTGATGTTATTTTCATTTACAAACTTGTAAAACCTTTAGATTGATAAGGTCTAAATTTCATTTTAAAGTTATTTTTGGATGCTTTGATTTCTTGCTGGAATAAGCAGAAAATTCTTGGTTAGATTACAAACCAGGGTTAAACATCCTCCAACTTTTAGATAGATTTCAAGATTAGAATTTTATTTTAGTTTTGAATTTTATTATTTTAATATTTTTAGTTTTCTTTTGGAAGAAGTTTGTTTTTGTTTCTGATCAAAATAATATAAGGAACTTCATTTTGAGCAAAAGATCTTTTTGGAATTGAAATCTCTGAATTGTCTTCTTTTCAAAGTTTTTCATAAAGGAAAGAAAGAATTGATATTTTGGAAGTTTCTGAAAAGCTCTCAACTCTTTCCTCTAGTTAGATTTCATTGAAAAGAAATGAGTTGTTTATCATATAGATGCATTGTAGCGAATTCTGAGTCAGGTCATTAAAACATCATCAAAGTTTCATTTCTGTACCTATTTTCCTAATAAATTGCCAATTAAAAGTAACGTTTAATTAAAATCAATCTAGAAATTTATATATTTTCTAGGGCTCTTTTCACCAACATAGCATAGGCTAGTGTCTTGGAATAGGTTTTAGTTAACTCTCCAAGACAGTAAAAACAAACAAGTAGTCGATCTTGCGGTAGGAAAATCCAATTGTAGCATGTATGCTATGGGAAGCTCCTCCTAAAGGAGTTAAGCACGAGATCAGATCCGAACCAGTGAGGCAATCATACCTATCTCATTGGGAACGATAGAAGATGTTCACGTATGAAAAACAGTAAACCTCGGATAGACCATTGTCGAGGAGCCTGGGGTCACTTGTCGGTAAACCTTGGATTATTTTAAGGAGCCTTCAAGGGGATTGAGATTTTTACTCTGCCCTTACGCGTATATCAGATCGTAGACTGTTCCCCCAGGTATATGTGTTCCCGTTTGTGACCTTAGTGGCCATAAACTATAGGATTCTTTCCCAAGGTTACGGTGGAGGGGAGGTCCCACTGTACCTTGAGTAGACGTCGGCTAGACTCACTTGGACTCTCCAGAGGGTTATCTTCACTCGAGATGGTTTAAGTGGAGAAACTTGCACCGGTCTATTTCATTAAGCAGGTTGTCAGGGTAACTGTTCCAACCGCTATTTTTGCATTAAAATTCTACGATGTTGGATTTAATCACCAACTAGTGTTTTTAGTGCAGGGATCTACTGTTTGTGTGTGGATTGATCTCTTAGATTTTTATAGGCGTGTGATTCATTTGATTTTTTCCTTAGCGACTTTAGAGTTTGTTTGAGTTTTTTATTTGTTTGCATGTGTTAAATTTTTTAATTGTGGCTGAATTACCGAGATGATCACGTAGAACTCAGGGGAAGCCCCCTGAGTACACACCAAGCCAACTAGAAAGACTTAAATCTCTGATACCAAATGTTATCGGTAGAACTAGATTAACGAAACAAGGAGAATCATCCATAATTATTCATCCTAATTCTGAAGTAGATCAACCACAAATAACAGAAAATACTCCACAAACAGTTTCAATTTCCGAATTAACTGAAGTTGCTTCTGCAACAAGTGAATTATTACCTGAAGAACCTGAAATTTCTGAATCGAAAACTGAACCTGCTACATCAGAACCTACTTTAGAATTCACTACTCCAACTTCTAATTATCCTGATTCATCCAGAGTAATAAATCGGATTATAGAAGATCTTCCTCCTGGTCTCATTAGTATTGAAGAAATCAGTGATATAGAGGAAGAGGTTGTTCTTCCTTGAACTCAGGAAACTTTGGAACTTAGAGAACGTGAATCAATTTTTTATAGTCCTTTTAGACAAGACGCTTGGTATTCTTCATTAACAGATTTTCTACCAGACGTAGGTCTTCAGTACTCGCCACCCCGAATTAATTTTTTCCCTACACCAATCGGTTGTAGACCTCAGCTAAATATGTCTAGTGAGTCATCTATGTTTATTGAATTTCCAGAAAAAATTCTGTATGGTGGTCCGTCTGTTCCTGTAGGTTATCAGTCGCTCTCTGGTACATTCTCAAGAGCATCTCCTCTTCCTAATAAACCAATTTCATCATCTGGCATGAATGAATCAAATACTGGAACTTTGAACAATGAGCAAGTTTATATGATGTATGGAAATATCCTGAACCCTGGTTCTCAAGGTTGCAATTTATCGACTAGGGGGCAATCTCAAAATAGTCAAATACAACCTGGGGGGAAACCTCAAGGACAATACATACCTTAGGGTCAGTATCAACCTCAAGGACAATACATACCCCAAGGTCAGCCTCTGGGTCAACATATGTCTCAAGGTCAGTACGCGCCTCAAGGTCATTATGACCCTCAAGGGAAGTACCCAGTTCAAGGATTGCAACCTCCTTTAGGACAACAGTTCTATCCAAAACAAAAAATTGTACAAGGAGGTGGAAATTATCTAGTCAATTATCAGTCATATGTTCAACCAAATTACGGTCCATGTTATGTACAAGCTTCATTGGGACCCTCATATCCCAGAATGGTGTGGGATCCATCTCAATTCCAAGAGAATTTACAGCCAAATATGCATGTAACCTATTATCAAGCTAGACAAAAAGTTGTTTATAACTAATCCCAACAACCTATCCAGCCTGTCATTCAAACACTTGCATCTGGTTCTGTTCAATAGCCTGGTCCGAGTACACCTACGACTCCGCCCCAAACTGCTGCTCAGACTTCTATTCAACTGACCACACATATTCTTGGAGTGTCTACAACTCCTATCACATCTGCCCCTCAAACATCAGTAAAGATTCCTCAAGCTTCTATTCCACAGTCTGGACCTATAATTCAGACTACTGTTTAGATGCCAACAGGACAACCTGGTACAAGTACAGTTATAACAAGTCAAACTCAATTTACTTATCAACCGTATCAGGGGCCGTATCAATATGGACCTGTTAAAACTCCAGTCTACCTGCAACAACCGTACCCTGGGTATACATATCAGACACCTGTTCAACCCCAGTATGGTCCGTTTATTCCTGGTTATCTAGGGGGCACTCCGATTCCAAATTCACAACCTATTCCAGGTTATCCTAGATATCCTCCTCCTGGGACTGGTTTAGTCTCACAAGGTTATCAATAAGACCCTACCCGTCGATTTCCATTCATAGCAACTTTATATTTACCGGATTTATCTCATATTACGAATTATCCTATATATTATCATCCATATTGGCCACCTATGCCGCATAAGTTGCCCAATGATATCCCAAATTTTGAAGGAAAATCAGGAGAGGATCCTTCTAACCATGTCATGACTTACCACCTTTGGTGTGCATCCAACTCATTAATCGATGATTCCATTCGACTTAGAGTTTTTCAAAGAACGTTAATAGGATTAGATGCTAAGTGGTACATTGAATTACCATGAGGCTCATTTACCAATTTCAATGCTCTAGCAAATGCTTTCTTAACTCATTTTCAGTTGCCAATCAGATACGACAATGGCACAGAATTATTAACGTCACTAAAACAATCTACGTATACATACATATCAGATCATATTCATGAATGGAGACAAAGAAGACATTTGGTAAAATTTTTTATCTCGAATCAAATATTGTCGGAATGGTTTGTCAAATCATTGCTATCAAATATCACTAAAGATGTAGCCAAAGCAGGAGTTGTTACACAAGAACAAGTTATTACTCAAGCTCAGTATCTAGACTTGGTATATACCCAGTTCAGAACTTTGTACGAGAAAATTCATGATTTACTGCGTCCTGGCCAAATAACAACAACTCCTTCAGGGTCTCATGCCGCTGATGGTGTACTCGGTTCAGTTAGTACAACTAAGAGTAAGAATAAATCGTTAGAGGTTACTTCTCCCATAATAAATTTACCTGATTCACCAAAAGGAGAATCTTCCCTGTAAACTTCTGCCAATATTCACATTGTAGATTCATCTACTACAAAGTCGAAATCAAGAAACAAGAAGAAAGGGAAGAAAAAGAATAAATAGACTTCATATCCCAAGGAAAAAATTGAAAAAAATGAATCAACTGATGATAAACAAAAACCTTGTTATCCTTGTCTTATCTATGATGAGGATCATTTCACTAAGGAATTTCCACATAGGGCCGAGGTATCTAAATTCGTCAAAGGTTCATCCACCCTTGTTTTTTTGAAGGATCCTTTTCTTGTTCAAGATAGCAAAATGATTGGATCTTCCTCCAATGCATCAACAGATATTTTGATGGTTGTAACTCGATCGCAAGATTATGGTAGTAAAAACCATGTTGTTGGTAAAGAAGTAGAAAATTCTAATTCTGCACCAGCTACATCTCCTTTGGTTTCTGATCCGTTGCATATCAAGAAACTGAATCTTGATTTAGTAATCAAACCGTCTGCTAAAGGTGTACTTCGTAAATCAGCTTTCAATCCACATGCAAGAGCTTCTTAGAATTACAACATCGTGGAGGATTTAGCAATTTCTCCTTCAGTAATGTCGGCCTTGGAAGTGCTGCAATCATGTCTAGCACAAAGGAAATTACTCTTATCAGAAATTGGAGCTGTAGATCTTCAGGATTCAAACCTCATGGTCTTCAATTTAGAAAATTTTACACCTCATCTCCCTCATCAAATGGCTTTCCAGATCCCAGTACTAGTCAAAAATAGACGTTGCTTTCGTAATGTTATTGATGAAGGAGCATCTACGTGTATCATGTCATTAAAATATTGGAAATCACTTGGTTCTCCAACCCTTAACCAATCACCAACAATCCTCAAAGCTTTTGATGGAAGAGGATTCCATCCATTCTGAATTTTACAAGATCTACCTATAGAAGTCGAAGGAAAAACTGTTAATTTAGATGTGGAAGTAGTTGATGCCCCTCTATATTACAACCTTCTTCTGGGTCGAAGTTGGTCTTATGATATGACTACTGTTGTGTCATCTATCTTTTGGATAATCATGTTTCCTCATCAAGGAAATATTGTGAAAGTCGATCAGCTCTCATATTATTCGTCTAACCCAGCCTCTACTGATAGTATTCAGCACGTAGGAAAAACGACTATCCCTTATGAGGATGTAGGAGTAGGTTTAATCAAAGATTTCGCTTTAATGGGAACTTTGTCTATGCCTCCACCTAACGTACCGCATAATATTGCTAATATCAATATGATTACATCAAGCACTATTCCATTTGTTGATCCTTGGATAGCGCCTTCAGAATCAAAACCAGATTCATTCAATGGCAGGATGCCTTTGAGTCCTTTTGAGATAGCATATCACGCAGTACAATCATTTTCCGACCCTTTATCAACTGATGTTGATCCAATGAATGTGATCAGCGAATAATCATTTTCAACATCAAGCTCGGCTACAACATCAATTCCTGGTACTTTTCAACTGATGAAAGCATTCGTGAATTCTTGTCTGTAGATGAATTGCCATGGGATGATCTCCATCATAGGTCATCATTTTTATTTGAGCTTGATAAATTCGAAAATAATTTTTCCTCTATTTTTACATCTAATTATGTCGAGGAACCTCAAAGTCCAATCTCGATCACAAATTTGGATTCTGAAGTAAATTTGGGGAATATTTCTTCTACCATTCCTCTTGACATCTCAGTGAAACCCGGAATTATTGAAAACATTCATATCGGTGCTTCATGTACGCGAGATGAAATTTCTACATATAAAGCCCTATTTAAAGAATTCTGCAACATATTTGCCTGGTCTTAAGAAGAAATGCCAGGAATTGATCCCAACATTGTCATTCATGAAATAAAGACTTACCGGGATGCTAAACTGTCAGACAGCGATTACATCTGATAGATCCACGAACAACTATTGCCATTAAAGCCGAAGTTGAGAAATTATTGAGAGAAAGTTTTATTTATCCGATCCTGTTAACAGATTGGGTATCTAATATTGTTCCTATTACAAAAAAACAAGGAACAATACGAGTATGTTTTGACTATAGGATATTAATAAAGCTTGTCCTAAAGACAATTATCCAACTCCTTATTTCGACCAAATTATTGACAATTGTGCTGGAAATGAAATGTATTCATTCATGGACGAATTTTTCGGATACAATCAGATAAACATACTCCCTACCGATCAACCAAAAACAACATTCATTTGTCCCTGGGGAACATTTGCTTATTGTAAATTACCTTTCGGATTAAAGAATGTTGGGGAAAATTTTCAAAGGCCAATGTCCTATGCTTTTCATGACATTAAAAACATTGTGAAACCTTATCTCGATGATTTACCTGTCCATTCATTACACAGGGAAGATAATCCAACTCACTTACGAGCGATTTTTATGAGATGTAGGTCTTATAAGATTCGCTTGAATCCACACAAGTGTGTTTTCTGTGTACAATCTGGTAGGTTACTGGGATTTTTCATTTTGAAAGAAGGCATTAGTGTCAACCCTTTGAAGGTTGAGGCCATTATCAATTTACCTCCTCCTTCCTCACTTCGTCAACTCCAAAGTTTGCAGGGGAAAGCAAACTTTCTACATAGATTCAACCAGAACTACGCTGAGTTAACCAAAGGTTTTACCAGGCTTTTGAAACATAATATTCCTTTCATTTGGGATGAGATCCCTGATCGATATTTTAATGCTTTAAAACATGTGTTGACCCATGCACTATTACTGCATCCACCAAATTATAGCCAGGACTATGTTTTATACTTAGCAGCCTCTAATTCCACCATTGGCATGGTATTGGTTCAAGAAGATGAATTACAAAACAAACATGTGATTTACTATCTCAATCGGAATCTCAAACCATAGAGATTAAATACTCGCATGTGGAGAAATTTGCCTTGGCAGCAGGTCAAGCTGTCCAACGTTTTCGTCATTACATTTTGTTACGAAAAACAACTATGATTTCTAATTGTAACCCGATGATGTACATTTTGACTAAATAATTTCTCGGGGGCAAACAATCGAAGTGGATAGTTATCCTTCAAGAGTTTGATTTATAATTTGAAAAATCCAAATCAAAGAAATCACCAGTGTTCGTCGAACTCATTGTGTGACTTCCCAAATATTGAGACAGAAACTGTGGTAGAGCATCCGATCGCTAATGAATCTCTGTTTCTTATCAGTACATTATATCCTTGGTATGGGGTTATCATCATTTATCTCCAAACCCAAACTTTTCAGCCTGAAATTTCATGTTCACATCGATGAAAGGTCCATTACCAATCCCGACAATACAATATTGTTGGAGACACGTTTTATCGTCGTGGCGCGGATTCTGTATTTCGACGCTGTTTAACTCATGAAGAGGCTGAATGAGTTTTGAATGATTGTTATTTTGGAGCATGTGGCGATCATATGTCTGGGTATGCCACAACCCAAAAGATATTGTGCGCTGGTTATTTTTGGCCTTCGTTATTTAAAGATTGTATTATTGCAGTTTGAAAATGCTACAATTGTCAAATTTTTGATCGGAAAATGTGTGCACCACCAGCTCCTCTTCACCCATTAATTGTTGTCAGTCCTTTTGCAAAATAGGGCATTGATTTCATTACATGTAACCCTCACTTGGTCGGGGGGCATGGGTATATTATTCTAGAAGTAGATTATTTTACCAAATGGGCCAAGGTGATGCCTACATTTGTGGCAGATGGAAAAACTGTAGCTACTTTTGTATTCAATCATGTGATTGCTCGATTCGGTGTACCCTAAGCTATCGTTACCGATTATGGGAGCCATTTTCGAAACATTATGATGATTGAACTTTCTGACCAGCTTGGCCTACACCATGATAGTTCTACTCCATATTACCCGCAGGCTAATGGTCAGGTTGAAGCTGTTAATAAATTTTTAACCACTATGATTAAACGGATAATCAGAATTCATAAATCGAATTGGCATACTATGCTTTTCTCAGCGCTCTGGGCATACCAAACCTCAACAAAAACCGCAACAGGTTTCACTCCTTTTCAAATAGTCTATGGTTTAGAAGCTGTGTTACCGATTGAATGCGAAATACTGTCACTCCAATTAGTCATAGAGTTACTACCAGCTACCTCTGAGGAGGAAAAACGCTTTTTGTACCTGGCACAATTAGATGAGACTCGGCGCACTGCTGCATTGGCAACCGAAGCTCATAAAAAACTCGTTAAAGCTCAGTACGATCGAAGTGTTACACCTCGTGTTTTTTTAGAGGGTGACCTAGTATTGGTATATGACCAAGCTAATGATAAACTAGGAGCTGGGAAATTTGAACCTATGTGGCATGATCCTTATATTATCAAGCGAGTGCTTACAAAAGGGGCTTATGAATTGATTTTTTATGATGGGGTCTCTTTAGGTAAACCAAGAAATGGACTTTATCTGAAGATATATTATGCTTGATTTTTTGTGTGAAGATCTTACCTGCAGATTAGTTATTTTTTCTAGATTAGCTGCTTTAGATTAGATGAGTGTGTCTAGTTAAAGTTTGCGTTGACTACTATTCCTTCTTATCTTGATTACTCTTGATATTGCAGATGTCGACGTCCCTTCAAGCCTACATTGGTTTTGCTAATGGTACCTATCATAGTACACGAAATATCTCTTCCGCGGCCTGGGTCATCTATTCACCCACCGATGAGTTAGTTTCTATGCATGGGGTAAGCCTTGGTCAAACAACGAATAATGTTGCAGAATATAGCGCATTGATTGAGTTATTATCTGATTCCATTTCATTTGGAATTCGACATTTGATTGTTAGGTTATATTCTAAACTCATTGTATTACATGTAAATAGAGTATACACAATTAAAAATCCAGTGTTAATGAGATTATTATTGAAGGTTCGTCTCTTGGAAAGGCAGTTTGATTACATTGAATATCAACACATTCTGAGAAATTTAAATACATTGGCTGATGCATTAGCTAATAATGTTATAAATAGACATCTACGACATTAAAATAGTAATTTAAAACAAAATTCGATAAATGTTGAACAAGATAGCCATCGAAAGTAGTTATATCATAGATAGAGTTTGTGTTTCAAAAAAATATTACATCGTCTAGGACCATATGTTTAAAACACCTTATGATCCGATAGGTAGTGATAAAAAAAGCAAAAATACAATGATCTACGATGATCATCCACTATCTGTGGTGATGATCATGATAATGCACTATCGCTCGTGCCACTCTACGCAGATATCTCTGAAACTGGCCAGGAACACTAGCAACATGCCTCTGGAGGCGTAGAGGAATATCATCCATACTAGTCTTTGGAATGTCTTTGGTTAACCTCTCCAGGTTCTGCTCTAAATCAGTGAGAATCTCTACTACTTGATTCTTTTGTGGTGCAATAGTGTGTGTTCGCTTCCTCTCGAAGTGGAAGAGATTGGCTAGTCTTCGTGGACCAACCTCTGCATTTAAATTTTTGTCATAAGTACTAGACGATTGAAAACAAAATAAAAAATTAGAGTTAAAAACACAACAAAATGATTGATTTACCTGACTCGTCCCACTGTGTTCTTGGAGGAAGAGGCATATTAGGGTCACCACGGAAATACATCCCAGCATACGAAAAATCTTCAATGGCGAAGATTTGGTTCTATAGCCAATGAAAGTATGTAGGTGTAAATCGAAATATCTCAAAAACCTCTCCATGACGGGCCATCAATTGTACCCAGTGGGCCATCCGAGGCTCTTTGACTCTACCAGCATTAATCGAGATAAGCCGGGGGGCAAGAGATGGAATCCTCTCTAGAGAAAAAGAAACTACGATAGCTCCATATCCAAAGTTTTTCAACTTTGCGTTCTTAGCTCTAGTCAATTGGGCTTTTACATTAGCCAATACTCCTTCACACCAGTTGAAGATGGTGCCTCTGTAGCATTCAACCGCTGTCTGCATCTGGGCTTTAGTAGCTATGTGTGGAGCTGCACTCCCACACAATCTAGCCACTGTGAACGCAACCACTTTGAGTTCAAGACAGATAATGGTTTTTATATCAATGCGGTTGTCTTTTGGATCAGCCTCTTCGTTACAAAATTCTTGTTGATAGATAGCTATAGACTGGCCACCTTGCCTAGCCCCAAACAAGGAAATAGGTTCTCCTCTTTTGGACAAACCTGTAAGGAAGTATACATCCTCCAGCTCAATTTTGAGCCGGTAATCACCGATAATGAAACACTGTTCTTGAACATTCCACCTGTTCACCAACCATGTTAATAACTCTACTTTAACCCTCATGCCTTGCATTGCCCAATATTTGTATAATCCACAGTTTTTCAAAACACGCAATGTAGGTAAAATTCCCATAGCTGCCTCATCTACTGCCTCATGTTCACGTTCTCTCCATTCAAGCATTGTGGATACTCTATAATAGACACATTGAAATATTAGATCCAATTAGAATGAAAAATTTTGGCTTAATTTGAGAGAAATCATATTTTTATTTTGTTCATGGCGCCTCCACACTTTTTTCATTAAGACAGTGCGAACTACCGCACGCGTTATACATGAAAAGTGCGGGACCTCGATAATTTTCCTTTGGAAAATTATCGGGATCCGTAGGTACTGTGTGTTTTACTTGTGGTACCCCGAGAACGATTTTTTGAACCTATTTTTCTCTTAAAAAATGATTCTAAAGCCTAAAAAGAGAATTTAAACTGACAAAAATGAATATAAATGAATTGTGGATTACTTGGAGTCGACGGTTTTGGATTTGGACGGTCGGTTCTTCTGATATATCCTTCGGAACGTTTTCTACCAAAAGCTCTCAACTTTCACTCTGAATGCAAATGGTAAAAATGAATTGGTTAAACTACTTTTTATAAGATTTTTGAGTAAATAACATAATATTTTATTTATTTTCCACTTTGAAAGGTTGTTTTTCAAATAATTTTTACTTATCTAAAACATGTATGTTTAATTTTTTGGGTTATTGTGGAGAATACAGGATTTTCGGGTGAAAAAATCATTTTGGAAATAAGTATGTTTTTTATCACTTTTTTGAACTCGTTAAAACTTACAGAAAAAGCGACACTATATGAGTACGTTTTTATCACTTTTTAGAACTCGTTAAAACTTACAGAAAAAAGTGAAACCATGGAGTCCTCTTTTAAGCCCTTTTCAGACTCTTTAAACATGAAAAGATTGCTGAGTACTTGACTATTTGAACTCGTTAAAGGAAATGAACAGTCGTCCCTTCAGTATAAGTTGACCCCTTTTCCAGATTGAAATGGAATATTTACAAAAAAGGTATATGTTGACTAATCATGGTCAATAGAGTTCTCTCCTGCATTATTTTATCCTTTTTTGGGCTTGAGAGACTAAATTTACGAAAAAGTACACCCACAGATTTTTCTTAAGTTTTTCTTCTGACTCCCTAAAACTGAAAAAAACCAAGTTTCACCTATACTGGACTCGTTAAAATTTAACAGTAAAGGACCTGTAAATTATAAATAGGAACAGACCACTCCTTCTTAGGGTTCGATTTTAATACTAAGTTGGACTCATCTGAAGGATGAGCTTATATAACAAGCAAATGTTATCCTCCTCAAGCTTGTCAAAAATAAAGAGGTACTTGCAAGAAATGGTGGGGGAAAAAGAGATAAGATGAATCCAGTTGTCACACTTTGTTTCAAAAAGTTGTATACCACTCTTGAACACGACACTTTTGTCACATTCATGTTTGGGTTGGGAAAATCCTTTGGCCAAACAGTTAATCAAACCACATTGAAAGTCTTCAGCTAGTTTCTGGGTATTAGCTTTAGGTCAATCATCACCATACGTAGTGTCCTTATGTGTTGAAGAGATCAGTTTAATAAACCATTCATTGCAAAAATTTGTCTCCATTCGCGTTGACCATCTCTGAGTCAGTCCTTGCTTAAAATTTCTTCAAAACTTGACCTAATGGTTTCGTGTCGTGGGATTTCCTATGATGGATCACTTTCTATCGACAACAGCTCATCATCTATAAAGTTGATCTAGAATCCTAATAGTACCTTGGAATCTGCATGCCCTAATGGCAGGTTTCTCACTTTCGACGATAGGTTGCATCATTGACCTTCGATCAAATGATTCTGTGAAATGTTTGACTTCAGATCACAAATTCACATTTCATAGATTATACTGAGTACTTTGAGAACCATTGTCATTATCGGTGGTTTCTCTCACACTTGTTAACAGTTCACATCATTGACTGGTAATCAAGTGGTTTCTACCATGTTAGACTTCGACACAATCAATCGCATGGATAGAATCATACTAGTTTGAGAAACAGGAATCAAGACCCTGGATCTAGTTTCCACCATCTAGGCTGTGAGGAATTTTATTATTCATCATACAGTAGAATACTTCTAACAGATGGTTGCGTCCATACTGTGTCTACTCTTTATGTAATTCTAAAATAATTTCTACATCAGAACATGTAGTTAGCTTTGATCTGAGTATGGGAATGCCTACCTCAGCGATGATATACATATATATATGCTTGCATTGAATGTTTTTTCAGGGTTTCAACCAGTATGCCTACAATGCGATCCTCATAATGATAAAGCACTTCACTCTTTAAAAATCTTCACACTTCACACTTTAAAGGGAAATTTTTTACACTAAAATTTGTCACCATGACATTTAGCTGTCTATATGGGTTCACCATTACCTATTTATTTCTCCCTCAAAGGTCTAAAAACATAAAGTTCCTGAACCAAGTCTTGGAACTGGAGAAAAACTCTTAAAAATCCTAAAAAGCCTAACTCTGCACTTTTCCTAGTCATCCCCTACGGTACCGCGGCTAATTGATATAAAAACTGCGGTACATCTTGCACTTAAAGCTCATTAAAACCGCAGACCCCCGTAAAAGGTAAAATAAAGAGAAAAGTAAGTTCTAGAAGCCAGTTGGTCGAATATTCTCCCAGTTGAGGCCTTCTAGAAGCGCTATTTGGTCGAGCTTCGCCCCTTCCATTCATGAACCTTCATCCCTTCATAAATGAAGCTATCCCTTGGTTTTTGGAGCTGAAATCCCATGATGAGAGGGCTTTATCCCTTCCTTTTTGGAGCTGAAACTACCTCTCTTCAGCTATAAATTGAGACCATGTTTCAGTCTCAAGGGTACTTAGAACTTAGTAGTTTGGAGGTGAATTGCTGAAGGAATTATACTCTCCACATTTAGCATCATGGGCATGAGAGAGATTACATACTCATGACTACAGTCTTATGCTGATTCAAGAGAGTTGGAGTCTTGTCAAACTGAGGAAAAAGGTTGTTCGGGACCTCGGAAGAACCTGTACAAACATCAAGGCGTAAAGGTTGTAAGGTTTCTTCTTTTATTAAAATTTAATACAAATGGATTCTATTTTCTCATTAAGTCGATCATCTATATTTTGAATGATTTAATTCTTAGACTCCTTGATCACTAAGATAGATTATTGCTTTCGAATGATCATATTTTGCCGATGATTTTGATCTGGTTTGCCTGTCTTTGATTACAGATCTTATATGCTAGATCAATAGCTTCTGGAGTGACTGGATTGAAGACCAAGCAAGCGTTGGACTTCAAGTAGGAGTATCTATCCATAGTTAATGAGTAATTCTTAAGAAAAATAGTCTAGAGAAAATGGTCTACATCTGTCTGTTTTTTTCTAGATATCCTTAGGATACTAGGGAGATCGCTCTTGCCCGCTAGAGGGATTCATCCGTATAAAACCTGCTGATCTAGTGATCATTTAGGGAGGCCTATGGAAATATGTTGCATGATGTTCAAAGTGCCATGATGCAAATTTCCAAGTCTTCTATACCATAATTTGTCGACATCTTGGCTCTGCACCTCCTATGACTTTGTACTCAATGCAACATAGTCTTCCACATCCAACTTGTAAAGGTTCTTCACATGAACCCTTATCTACTTCACTTTTCCCATGGATACGTGTCTTAGGAAAGCTTTTACTTTGATAAATATCATATCATAACCATGGTCTTCCAACACAGTGAAAAAAATCAGATTCTTCTTTAGACCTAGTACAAACATCACGTCCTTGAACCTAAGAGGGGAGCCCGACTCCATTTGAAAGGTGATTGTACCAATTTTGGTCATGTTATACCTTCCATCATCTCCCATCTTGATGTACAATTGGAGATCTTTCTCCTCCAAGTCACTGTAAATTTATTTTTTCCCCGTCATGTGGAATGAGGCACCACTATCCAGATACCACAAACTCCCCATCAGTATGCTCGCCATGAATGCGATGAGAGTGAATTCAAGCTTGAACTGCGAAGCAAAATATTCACCTATCACTCCTCCTGAAGTATTCTTTCCTTCCTTCTTGTGTGGAAACTTCATTGCATAGTGCCCGAGTTCATGACAGTGAAATCAATTGATTTTGGACAAGTCTTTCTTCTTTGCCCCTTGACTGGATTCTCCTTTGGATTGGGATTTCTACCCTTTCCCCTTATTTTCCTTTCCATCCAAGGAAAAATTGTATTCATCCTCACCTTTAGGTCCTGTCTCTATTGTTTCACCTTATTTCCTCCTGTACCAAATCAGACCATAAGCGTTCCCAATTTAGTAATTTCTCCCTCCCATTCACCAAATCTTGGTAGTTGTGCTAGATCCTGGATAGGCCTAGAAGGGTTAGGTTTACTAGATCGTCTTCAACAAAAGTAACCCCAACACAACCAAGTTCATCATGACATTGTGTGAACCTCCTCAGGTATTTTGTGATCGTGTCGCTCTTTTGCATCTTGATATTTTGAGGCTTGTCTGTGACTTCAAATTTTTGCATAAGTCTGTAAAATAAGCCTCAAATATGAGTGCGTATTTTCCAAACCGTGATTGATGTACAAAAAATGAGAGAGGTTTGTGTTTATGTGATATTTTTGAAGAAAAAATCCTTCAGATTTCCAAAATTCTTTTCCATTTGGTTAGAAAGTGAACTTGAAGTTGAATACTAATACAATCATTTCCAAAACTTTTGTAGCAAATTACAAAAAACACCCTTTGCATAATATTTAACCTTGATTGCCATTCTAGGTTATTCCTTTAGGCTAATAGGATAAACACATGCCTTGAGATATATTTTTCCTAAAATTTTTGCTAATGTTTACCCTCATGGAATGCTACAACAACTTTCGTAGCAAACTTTAGTAGCAAATTTCAAAAAACACCCTTTGCATAATCTTTAACCTTGTTGGCTATTCTAGGGTCTTCCTTGAAGCTAATAGGATAAACACATGCCTTGAGATATATTTTTCCTGAAAATTTTGTTGATTTTTACACTAATGGAAATCTACAACAACTTTCGTAGAAAATTTCTGCCTTTAAGCGTGGGAGTTTCTATGAAAGTGCCTAGTTTCTGAGATTTTTTTCCCTTTCAATATTTTTTCCTCAAAAATAGTTCTGAAGCATATGTGAGCCTAGTAATAGCATATATAAGTTTATATGTGACAAAAAATGTGGATTATTCATAGCATAAGAAAAAATTGTGATTTTTCCATTCTTATGGAGTAGCATCGGTTTCAATGACAATCTTGAGACCTTTCTTCATAAGCTCAGCTTGTATCATTTTTATCGAACCAAACTGATTGTTGAGGTGTTGACTATTTATTGCAATGGATTTAAGACTTCGTGAGCTTGAGTTTGAGATGGTGAGTTGTATTGATGAGTTGGCATGCTTTGTTGACTTGATGAGTTGTCCTCTTGAACAAGTTACATAGCAATGTGCATGTTTTTATCCTGTGATTTATCCACTACATCACTGCATTGACTGCCCCAAAATCATCAATAAATCCTAACGCTTGAAAAAAAAAAGAGTACAAGTACTTTCGTAGCAAATTCTGACCAATTTAGATTGAATTTGCTGCGAAAGTTGGTAAAAGTTTCGAATTCACCATAATGACCAGATTAACTCATGCACAAGAGATTTTTGGATTTTTCTTTGACAATGAAACCTATTACATTAATGATGAACTTTAAAACTCACCAAAAGACCCCCAAACATATTAAAATCAAAAATTTAAAAGATCATATTCAACCCTAAATAACATACCCTAATAAACTCAAAACCAACCTATGTTGGAAATACTAAGAGGGGGGTTAATCAATGTTTCTTTTCAATTGTTAATTTTACTAGTTAGATCACCTATATCTAGAACACAAAATGAACAATAAGAATAAATGCTTTTATTAATTCTTCTTTACAATAAATCAAGTACAATATATGTAGGGCTCCAACCCTAGATGAAGACACCAATCTTCAATCTCCCAGGCTCCAACCTGTATTTTCCAAGCACTAACTTGGACTTCTAAGGCTGCAAACTTGTGAATTCTGAGGCACCAAACTCAAGGGCTCCAACCCTATATCTGGTATAGGCTCCAACCTGGTCTCTTGAGGACTCTTATCCTCTAGGGGTCCAACCCTATCTTCCAAGGCACCAAACTTGTCTCCATGAGGCTCCAACCTCCTGATTCAATTCGTCAAGATATATTTGGTTATACTTCACGACTCCCAATGTCTTCTTCAACAAGCCCTATCAATACTCACTTAGTCTTCATTGTAGTCTCTACATTATGTCATCAATGACAACCTTTTCTTCTTAGAAGGTGTCACCACTGCTCTTCATCGTACCCAAAAAATTTCTCTAAGTTACCTCATGATGACATCAATGCATCAATAATATCTCCAACACCTTCAAGGTGTCTTCAATAGGTAGCCCAAGTTCTGCACCTTCTTTAAGCCTCTTTAAGGGCTTCTTCAAGAACTCTCCAAGGGATTCTTCACAAGGTGCTCCAAGAGTGTCTTCACACGGTGTTCTAAATGGCCTGCTCCTTAAGGTTGTCTTCAGAAAATGTCTTCAATATGTTGCCCAAGTTTGCACTTATCAACAAGTCAAATCTACACACTGGACTTCAAGAGACCTAAAAAAATACTAGAGATTCTCCAAGAATAAATGCTACTTCAATAGCTGCTTCAAGATGTCTTCAATAGGTCTCCATAAGTATTCTAAAGGTGACTCCAAAATCTGTCACAATTCTACCTCGGGACTGCTCTAGATATGATACCCAAAACCACTATTCAAGCCTTGAACAGTGACTAGTATTAATGTTGGAACAAGCCACACCAGAAACTTCACACTTTCCTTTGACTGCTCCACAAATTTGAGCTATAATGGTGACTGTCCAAACTTCTCCACGCAGTCACAGGGTTGTGTCTCTTATGTGACTAGTCCAAAATCTTTACTTTGTTTTAGGACTGTTCTTGCTGCAATATAAGTCTGGTCCTGGTTAGGGCTTGTAACTAACTGATGCAACCCCTTCTCCTACCTTCCATACCTCCTCCAAGGCTGCGGTCTTTCTGTCCCTTTCTTCTTGTGTTTAGGGCTACCTTCTAGGATTTTAGGCTTAGATTAGGCCTATCAACCTTTTCCAAATTGCCTATAACTCCTCTAAATTTCTGCAGTTTTCTACAACAATCGTTAACACCCTTTTTCTATACCACAGATCCAAGTTTCTGAGTTTGACGGTGTAGTAGCAACAGGTCTGAATACAACAATTGCCCAAAACAATTTATGTCTTTTATCTTCCTCAGCCCCCTTCACACTTCTGCGTTTTCCTGATTTTCTGTGTTTTTTTCACCAAATTCTTGACCCAAAGGATGGAGTACGAATCTATATATACATATTTTCGATTGAAATGAGGGGACGTGACTTTTTGGAGGGAGGCCGACTTGAGAGAGAAAGTGTAGGTCGGCTCACTGCTAAACATTATTTCCTTAACTTAAAAAACTCAATATCTTTCAAACCGCTTGGAGTTTCAGGCTGAGTAATAGCTCGTTGGAAAGGAAAAATTATGCTCTTCAAGATGGTGTAGGTCCCATGTTGAAATATTTCCTCTAAGGTTGGAAAAAATATTTTTCTTTGTGATTGTCCTTAAATTATTTAGTGTAGAAAATGATCAGGACAATATGGCTTCTCCATTGTTTGTCTTCTCCATTATTTGGCATCTTCATCATCATAGGAACATGTAAGACATCCTTGTAATCATGATAGTGTCCAACAATGTGTATCATCCATGTCATCACATAATTGTGCAGTGATATGTTATAGTGCAACATCATTAGGAGAACTTCAAAATAGTCTTCCAACCTTCAAATGATATCTTCCACGTTATCATCTATTCTTTCAAACTTCATCAGGTGCCATCATCAATTGTTGTCATTTATTTAGTGTATGGCATCATCAAGTGTATGAATCCATATGTCATCAAAGGTTAAGGTCTAGATCATCAAGGGATATGCAACATTATAGCTAGTTCAAGGACTTCTTAGGACTTCTTCATTAGTGGTTTGAAATCTTCATGGGTTGACATTTTCATTGATGGCATCCTTAGCACTTAGGGATTGCATGAGGTTCATTGACATCACAAGAATATTTTTCATCTCAGCTATTGACATCAATGACAACCTTGATTAACAATCTCCCCCTTTGTCATTGATGGAAATATTCTCGCCCTTCCAACATTCTCTCCCCCTTTGACATCAATGGTAAATGGGGTGCCCAAGTACTCCCCTTATCAAGCTTCTTCTTGGCATGTTGCTTCTTCATGTTTCCTTCATCAATGATATTTCTCCATGTAAGATATGTTGCTCCCCCTGTCATGGTGCTCTTCTTTAATGTACTTGCTCCCCCTGTCATGGTGATCTTCTTTAATGTACTTGCTCCCCCTAAGTTGTATGCATGGTCTTTTTTTTTCATGTGATGAACCAACTCCCTATGCGTGCATAACCTCCTCCAACTTCAATAAACATTTATGCCTTGTGATCGGTGGAATAAGTCAATATTGGAATCATGTTCTTCAATGGAGTTGCTCCTGAGAGATGATATATCAAAGGATGAATTTCCATGGGTGACTCATCAAAGATTTCATAGGGCCCATTCACGGATAACTTCTAGAATATCAATGATGACTTTATCAAGTCAACAACATGTGTTGTTCGCTGGAGTGTTCAAGAGACTTCCGGATTCAACTTGTTTCCTTCTCCATACTTGTGTAACTTTCATCTCTGGCATGGTTCTAGCTTGTGCAGGGGCCCAAGTCAAGTTACAATCACGTGCTACATGTCCAATGTTATGGCAATTGAAACACTCTATCTTGTTCATGAATAAAAAATCATGACTTCTTCTTGCAAATTTGCTTCAAGGAGATCGACGGGGACCATTATATTTGCCTTTGTGATATGCCCTAAAATATTTTGCCACGTGCCCAAAGTTTGTACAAGAATAGAAATATCCAAGAAATATACTTTGGTACCTGGGTGATGAAGAGTTCCTTGAAGTATTTTTTCCTCGAGATTCTTTGATGATATTCATTTCCTTTTGTATTCTTGACACCATATGCAAGTCTCCTTTGCATAGAATTTCTTCCATTGTTGTCTTGATTCTTCTCCTTGCCTTTGTTGGAACTGGGAGCATCAACATTTCTTTCTAGGTTCCTCACATCTTTGTTGTTTGAAGCATTATCATTCTTGCTTGAGGATTCACCTGCATAGCCAAGACCTGATTTATCAATGGGAGACATTTTTTGACTTAGGATTTTATCTAGGGTTTGAGAGATTTTCAAGTTTTTATTCAACAATTCAACTTCCTTTTCAAGAAATACAATTTCTTCTTTGAAATTTTCGCAATATTCATCTTTCATAAGTAGTTGCCTCTTCATTTCTTCCATCATACCTGTTGCTTCCTATGCTTTGATTTTAAGGGAGATGATATTTGATTTCATTTTGAATATTTATTCATTCTCCTTTGCTAGTCTACTCTCCATTTCTTCTTTTGTTCTTGTAGCTTCACATGTTTTGGCCTTGAGAATATTGATGTCTGATTTTAGTTTCAAGATTTCTTCATCCTTTTCATCTAGTTGGCCTATCATGGTGTTTCTCTCCTTTTCTGCTTCAGTAAATTGTCCTTCTATGAATGCCAAATTTTCCATCACCTTCTCAGCTCCTTGCGCTTATTTCCTTGCTTCTTCTAGTTGACATCTAAGAGAGGAGACCTTTTCCTTGTATTTACCAATCTCTGCTTCAAGATTGTTCAAGCTCTTAAGTCTTTGTTGAAGGTGGCTTGACAAAGTTTCTTCCCTTTTCTTTGCCTTATCCAATTGATTTTTCATAGATATGAATTCTTCATGATGCTTTCTTTTATGTTGATGAAATTCCTCTTTAAGTTTGGCGAGCTCCTCATCTCTTTCTTGTACTTGAAGCTTGACAAAGTC
This sequence comes from Pinus albicaulis, assembly GCA_034641835.2. Classification (NCBI taxonomy): domain Eukaryota; kingdom Viridiplantae; phylum Streptophyta; class Pinopsida; order Pinales; family Pinaceae; genus Pinus; species Pinus albicaulis. The sequence continues at coordinate 1,608,706,865 of CM076570.1, read as the reverse complement.
AATTTCCTTCCTTGTCTTGCCTTGGTTACCATCATGCGCTTTCTTCTTAAGTTCCTCATTTTCATTTTTCAAACTTTTAAACTCTTCCATGGAAGCCATAAGTTTATTCAAGAGATCTTCTTCAAAGTCTTCTTTGTTCTCTTCATCTTCTAGGTTTTCTTTAGCCTTGTTGTCATCTCTCTTATCTTCAGCTTCCTTGATGGATTCTGGACTTCTTTCTTGTTTTCGATCATCTTCTTGATTAGAGATCATTATCAACGCTCCTTTTGAGTGAAGATCATGAAGTTTGTCCCATATGACTTTTGTTGACAAACATTTTTCAAAATTGGCCTTCATAGAATTTGGTAAACCATTCAAAATTGCCTTCATTTCTTTATTATTGTACTCCTTGGATTCTTCGTTCATCGTGTCATTAGTAATCATTGATTTCCAAACTTCAATTCCTTGATTCTTTGATAAATTCCTCATTCTTTCCACCCATATATCAAAATTTCCATTGAACAATGGAGCCTTCGCAAATTGATTACTTCAATTTCAATGTTTGAGGAAGACACATCTTTAGGAGGATTTGAGACTTTCTTCCTTGGCTTTTCCATTTGTGTTCTAATGATCAACCTTCAAGTTGTTAGGCTTTGAGTGAAGGTACTAGCTCTGATACCAATTGTTGGAAATATTGAGAGGGGGGTGAATCGATATTTCTTTTCAATTGTTAATTTTACCAGTTAGATCACCTATATCTAGAACACAAAATGAACAATAAGAATAAATGCTTTTATTAATTCTTCTTTGCAATATATGTAGGGCTCCAAACCTAGATGAAGACTCCAATCTTCAATCTCCCAGGCTCCAACCTGTATTTTCCAAGCATCGACTTGGACTTCCAAGGCTCCAACCTTGTCGATTCTGAGGCACCAACCTCAAGGGCTCCAACCCTATATTTGGTACAGGCTCCAACCTGGTATCTTGAGGACTCCTATCCTCTAGGGCTCCAACCCTATCTTCCAAGGCACCAACCTTGTCTCTATGAGGCTCGAACCTCCTGCTTCAATTCATCAATATATATTTGGTTATACTTCACAGCTCCCAATGTCTTCTTCAACGAGCCTTATCAATATTCACTTAGTCTTCGTTGTAGTCTCCACATTACGTCATCAATGGCAACCCTTTATTCTTAGAAGGTGTCACCACTGCTCTTCATCGTACCCAAACAATTTCTCCAAGTTACCTCATGTTGACATCAATGCATCAATAATATCTCCAACACCTTCAAGGTGTCTTCAATAGGCAGCCCAAGTTCTGCACCTACTTTAAGCCTCTTTAAGGGCTTCTTCAAGAACTCTCCAAGGGATTCTTCACAAGGTGCTCCAAGAGTGTCTTCACACGGTGCTCCAAATGGCCTGCTCCTTAAGGTTGTCTTCACAAAATGTCTTCAATATGTTGCCCAAGGTTGCACTTATCAACAAGTCAAATCTACACACTGGACTTCAAGAGACCTCAAATAATACTAGAGATTCTCCAAGAATCAATGCTTCTTCAATAGCTGCTTCAAGATGTCTTTAATAGGTCTCCATAAGTCTTCTAAAGGTGACTCCAGAATATTTCATAATTCTGCCTCGGGACTGCTGCAGATATGATGCCCAAAATCATCGTTCAAGCCTTGACCAATGACTAGTATTAATGTTGGAACAAGACACACCAGAAACTTCACACTTTCCTTAGACTGCTCCACAAATTCGAGCTATAATGGTGACTGTCCAAACTTCTCCACGTAGTCAGAGGGTTGTGTCTCTTATGTGACTAGTCCAAAATCTTAACTCTGTTTTAGGATTGTTCTTGCTACAATATAAGTCTGGCCCTGGTTAGGGCTTGTAACTAACTGATGCAACCCCTTCTCCTACCTTCCAGACCTCCTCCAAGGCTACGGTCTTGCTGTCCCTTGATTCTTGTATTTAGGGCTACCCTCTAGGATGAATTTAGGCTTAGATTAGGCCTGTCAACCTTTTCCAAATTGCCCAGAACTCCTCTAGATTTCTGCGGTCTACTACAGCAATCCTTAACACCCTTTTTCTATACCACATATCCAAGTTTCTGAGTTTGATAGTGTAGTAGCAACAGGTCTGAATACAACAATTGCCCAAAATAATCTATGTCTTTTATCTTCCTCAACCCCCTTCACACTTTTGCGTTTTCCTAATTTTCTGTGTTTTTTTCACCGAATTTCTTGACCCAAAGGAGGAGTACGAACCTATATATACAAATTTTCGATTGGAATGAGGGGACGTGACTTTTTGGAGGGAGGCCAACTTGAGAGAGAAAGTGTAGGTCGGCTCAATGCTAAATATAATTTCCTTAACTTAAAAAAATCAATATCTTTCAAACCGCTTGGAGTTTCGGGCTGAGTAATAGCCCGTTGGAAAGGAAAAAATATTCTCTTCAATATGGTGTAGGTCCCATGTTGAAATATTGCCTCTAATGTTGGAAAAAATATTTTTCTTTGTGACTGTCCTTAAATTATTTAGTGTAGAAAATGATCAGGACAATATGGCTTCTTTGTTTGGCTTCTCCATTGTTTGTCTTCTCCATTATTTGGCTTCTTCATCATCATAGGAACATGTAATACATCCTTGACATCATGATAGTGTCCAACAATGTGTATCATCCATGTCATCACATAATTGTGCAGTGATATGTTATAGTGCAGCATCATTAGGAGAACTTCAAAATAGTCTTCCAACCTTCAAATGATATCTTCCACGTTATCATATATTCTTTCAACCTTAATCAAGTGCCATCATAAATTGTGGTCATTCATTTAGTGTATGACATCATCAAGTGTATGACTCCATATGTCATCAAAGGTTAAGGTCTAGATCATCAAGGCATATGCAAAATTATAGCTAGTTCAAGGACTTCTTAGGAATTCTTCATTAGTGGTTTGACATCTTCATGGGTTGACCTTTTCATTGATGGAATCCTTAGCACTTAGGGATTGCATGAGGTTCATTGACATCACAAGAATATTTTCCATCTCATCTATTGACATCAATGACAACCTTGATTAACAACCTAATGGTTATCATGGAGAACAATGGCTCTAATGGGGATGTTGTGCCCGTGTGGTGAAGCCAATAATCAATAGCTACAATGCCTTATTCATTGGGTAGTTACCAACCACTTGTCATATTCTTTAGCCTACATCCAACCCTTGACATGCTCTTGAAACAAAAATACTGTACAAACCAAAACTTGCAACTACAACCTTCAAACTAAATGCTGAGAGAGATGCTTGCCCAACAAGATTATTTATGTACATAAAAATCCTACTCTAACAACTAGAAATCCACCCACTTAACTCAAGAAATATGAAACCTCCAGTATAACCAGTCAAAGAGCTGATCCAACACCTAGCCTTCTTGATTATGCTTGAAAAAAATTAGAAGTGGATCATCTATTGGCAACTCGGAATGAAAATTGAATCCATAACCCAATGTTATAAATGAAAGAAACTCCACCTTCACTGATGACTGAAATAGGCTTACTAAAGGATATTTATAATCATGAAAATATCCTCTTTGGATGAAAACAACAAATCAACAAAAGGTTCCTTCAAAACACTGAAAATTATCCTTTCCCGATGATCCAAAGGACACTCTTCATTCATAAATGCAAGTCGTTTTTGTTTTATGCCTTCATTTTCAACATCATTCTTAAGACAAGACTCTGAATGTTCATGAAAATCTTCAATGGGAGAAACTATATCATGTGCTACATGGATGTTTAGAATTGAATTTTCATGCACTACAATAAGAACTTCATGTATCTAATCATGCACAAACATAATATTTTTATCATTTAAATCTGTAACAAGACATTTTGGGAGAAAAAATCGTGCATGAAAAATTTGCTGATTATTTTCTATAAGTGCTTCCTTATGACAAACTTCAAGCATACTTAAGGAATCAACCTCCTCCTCATGATGAAAAGAAACATGTTTCACATAAGATTCTCCTTGATCCTTCCCATTTTCATGTTCCTCAAAATTCAAAGGTTCAGAAAATGAACAAAGTGAGGAGCCTTGTAAATTACCATCTTTATTTCCTCTCTATATCTAAATATTGGGAAAGTTTCTATCAATTTCATCTTCAACTAAAGAAGAGACATCTATTTGTGGGAAACCTTCTTGATTATCATGACAACTGACCTGAAAAGAGAATTCATAAAGTGCCTCTAACATATCCCCATCTAAGTACTCTCCATTATCACCAAAAGTTTTAAGATATGGAATAAACACCTCACAAAAATCACAACAGTCTTGTAACAACGATAAGGAAGAATGGGATTTCTCATAATGTTCGAAGAAATTTCTATGGAAATCTTTAAAAGAGAACAAAATTCCTAGTTGCAACCCTTCATACCATGTTTTAGGTTCATCCTCTAGGGTGGCCATCAACATTTTCATGAGAAAATCCTCAGGAAAATCAACTCGAAAATTATGTACATGTATATGGAATCTAACTTAAGTGAATAACATCATTATATTTATTTTCATCTTTAAATATATGAAGATAAGTTAACCAATAAAATCTAGGCATAGGATTTGGAAAACCAGGGATGTGAGACCAATTCATAGGGGCTTACCTGACATTATTTCTTGCAATATAAATCATCTTGGAACTAATTCAAGCTACCGATATTCAAGCAGTGGAGTCACCATTAAGCCATGAATGTTTGAATTCTTCAAGAATGGAGTCTCCAAGGTAGAAGTACAACCTTGAATATTTTTGATCTTCTGCTACCTTCAAGAGCTCAGTTACTTTGATTGGAATCAATTACCCAAGATAATGCAACTTCAAACCCCCTGTAGATGCATCAAAATGTTATCACTAAGCTAGAACCAATTGGGATGTGTCAACCTCCAACTTAGCACAACTATTTCAAAACACTTTTGATTGAAAGTTAGCCCTTCCAATTTGAGAGGGATCTCTCAAGGAAAATAATGAAATATTCAAGATGAAATCAATTTGCAGATGACTAAATCTATACTATTTTATGATTTATATGATTTTACAGGTGCAAGAGTGTATGATGGCTACCATTGGGCATGGAATGAGCTAAAGGAATTCAATTACTAGCAAATGCATCCATGGAAGCTGAGGCAAATTGGATTAAAGCATAAATTTAACAACAAAACATAGTACATGAAGGAAATTGGAGCATAAAGTTATGAATTCTAAGTAATAATAATACCATGAAGCTGATGACATATATAAACTAAAAATACAAAAACATAAGCCAAGAATAATCCCAGGTTTTGAAGGCAACTGCTGTAAATTGTGTATTAGTTTGATAGAGAAAATTTACATAGTAGCTTCCTCATAACAATCATCCACCTATTCAAACTAAAAAATCCCTCATTTGTAAAGTGAGGTCTCATAAAATGGTATGCTACTTGGGCCAGCCTCGAATTCCTACTTAAGATACCTACTCCTAATATAATTACATCACTTGGAGACTTCCTAGGGAATTGTTTTGTTTGGCAGAGTTTGAATACAAAAAAGGACTCTTCTTTCATTAAATAGATCAAAAAATTATTTCAATAACCCTTATAAAATGAAAACAACTAATTTTCTGAATGTGCCAGACTGCTGACGTGTCATCATGCCACATGGATGTTGACCTTGCCGAGTTGGATCTCCACCAAGTCGAAATTCAAATTTCTACACAAATCTGTAAAATTCTGTAAAATAGGCATCAAAGATGAGCGTTTATTTCACAAACCCTAATGTATGTAAAAAATCTAAGAGAGGTTTATGTAGATACGCTTGTTCTGAAGAAAAAAATCCTTCATATTTTCAAAATTCCATTCCATTTGGTCATAAATTGAACTTGAAGTTGACTACTAAAACAATCATTTCCATAACTTTCGTAGCAAAATTTAGTAGAAAATTTCAAAAAACACCCCTTGCATAATATTTAACCTCGCTGGATGTTCTAGGGTCTTCCTTTAGGCTAATAGGATAAACACATGCCTTGAGATATCTTTTTCCTGAATTTTTTGTTGATGTTTACCCTCATGAAAAGCTACAACTTTCGTAGCAAACTTTAGTAGCAAATTTCAAAAGACACCCTTTGCATAATCTTTAACATTGTTGGCTATTCTAGGGTATTCCTTGAGGATAATAAGATAAACACGTGCCTTGATATATCTTTTCCTAAAAATTTTGTTGATGTTTACCCTCATGGAAAGCTATAACAACTTTCGTAGCAAATTTCTGCCTTTAAGCCTGGGAGTTGCTACGAAAGTGCCTAGTTTCTGAGATTTTTTGCCCTTTCAGTATTTTTGCCTAAAAAAAATTCTAAAGCCTTTATGATCCTAATAATAGCATATATGATCTTGTAGGTGAAAAAACATGTTGATTAGCCATAACATAAGCAAAATTTGTGATTTTACCATGCTTATGGAGTAGCATAAGTTCCAGTGACAATCTTGAGACCTTTCTTCATAAGCTCAGCTTGTATCATTTTTATCAAACCAAACTAACTGCTGAGGTGTTCGCTATGTAATGCAATAGAGTTAAGACTTCGTGAGCTTGAGTTGAGATGGTGAGTTGTATTGATGAGTTGGCATGCTTTGTTGACTTGATGAGTTGTTAGCCACATGGAGGTTGACTGTTGAGTTGTCCTCTTGAACAAGTAACACAATAATATGCATGCTCTTATATTATGATTTATCCACCTCATAATTTCATTGATTTCCCCAAAATCATCAAAAAATCCTAACGCTGGAAAAAAACAGAGTATGGGTACTTCCGTAGCGAATTCTGACCAGTTTACACTGAATTTGCTGTGAAAGTTGATAAAAATGTCGAACTCACCATAATGGCCAGAATAAATCATGCACAAGATATTTTTGGAATTTTCTTTAACAATGACACCTATTGCATTAATGATGACCTTTCAAACTCACCAAAAGACCCCCACACATATGAAAATTACTAATTTAAAAGATCCCATTCAACCCTAAATAACTTACCCTAATCAACTCAAAACCAACCTAATGGTTATCATGGATAAAACCTAATGGTTATCATGGATAAAACCATGTAGAAATTATGTGTAGATCTGAAAATTCTTATGTAATTTACTAAAACACAAGCTCAAAATATACTCTACTCATCTATGCACATAAATTCATGATCGAGAACACGTATCATAAACATGCACAAATAGCTTACACACATACAAAAATATTTATCTAGGGGAAAACAATTGCTCAAAACCCCTTCTTATCTATATTGCATTAATCAAAGAATAGAGAAGAAATGAAATGATTTCTCAAGCCTGAGCACACTCTGCAATTCAATAGTCTATTCCTTTGCCGGACTGACTGACTATGGCCAATACTTAGTTAATTTTCCTATTCTCCAAGCTCTTATTTCCTTGCGTTGTACCTTGAGGAATTATGCCCCTATTAATTAGGAAATTTTTCAATGAGAATTGCGCAATCCATTAGACTCATCCTCTGATTGCATGTACCACCTGTACAACTTGGATTAGTCTACAACTGATAGTACATTTCCCTTGAACCTTTATCTCAACTGGATAACTCGAGTTCTCTACATGCATCAATTATTATAGGCTGATTGATCAGTCAACTGAATGATCACTGAAGATGACTTAAGTCGCACACCACTATTGGACCCTCCACTAATTCCTCTAATAGTCGAAAGTATTTTAACTGACAATAACTCAATTTAACTGAAATAAATTGCTTGAAATTAGAAATCAATCATACTGTATTGAACTCAAGCTTCTCCAATTTGAATGAAATGATTTAGTTGAGTGACAAGTGCCATGTCACCTCATTTAAACTTCCTCCAAGATTTCTTCTAAAATATAATCTCGAATTCTCTATAGTTTTACCAAGGCAAAGTAAAACTAAGAATTTCTTGTTGCATTTTCAACATGTCCCTGCTCTTTATGAACTTTCACTGGTGAGAGGAGTCTTGATGGGATGATAATCACCTTTAACAGATATTCTATAGTTTATGGTGCTAGGTGATGTTTTAAGAACTCTTAGGGGAAGCTCAAGGTGATGAAATGGTGCTTCTAAATGTACTTCACTCCCTATAAGAGACTTTGAAAATACTTGCACAAGACCTAGGATTTAATAGGTAAACATGGATAGATGAACTTCAAAGATAAAATAAAGGAGGAGAAAGGGTTTCTTATGATTTACTTCACTAATTACTAGGCTCATAGAACCCTCAAAGAATTCCCCAGGTTAAGGAGCCACAAACTAGGGTATCCCTCTTAGGGCACACCTTGGGCAAGATATTTTTTTGATGAAAACCTATGGGATGCTCACCAAAATTTTAGTACTAGGAGATAAGATCCTAGGCTTGGTGTCTATGCTCCTATAGTTCACCAAATCAATCTCTAATGCAATTCACTCCATGCCTTAGCCTAGCCATCCTACTTTTATGGGACCGAAATTTAGAAGGAGAAATTATGTAGAGAAAGGAAGTTTGACCACCATGGACTTGGACTAGTTCCTTGTAATTTGGTCATATGGAGTCTTAAGATGTTCAGGGTGAGAGAAAATGTCCCTAAGGAGGCTCGAAATTGCTTCCATAGGTACCAATTTCAAATATTTACCTACTTCAAGAGATAATTCAGTTTCATTAATAATTCAAAGATATTCATTCACTAGGAAAATTCATTAAATGTTATACTTTGGATAACATATGCATTACTCTACTAGAAAGCTTTCCAAAATAAATCTTCAAAAATTAGGGCATATATTTAGCATATTCTAGAGCAGAAATTGCATACATTAAACCAATTCAAGAGAAAAAATTCATCAACATTAGGAAATTACAAGAAGACATGCAATATATCAATCCATTACTCAAGAAATAGCTCTAAAGAAGAAGTGTAAATAATATCCATACATCGAAATGCATCCAAAGAGTCTCCAATAACCAAATAAACAAGTGCAAGTTCTTTACAAAAGAAATAATCCAAGTGATGATGGTGATGATGATGAGTAGCTCAAATGCGCTCTCATCTATTTATACATGATCTACTAAGTCAAATTAAGCCTAGAATACCCACAACAGTATGAAATTGAGAAAGATACATCCCTTGGTCACAAGCCAACTAAGTAGATTTATGAAAATTTGAATTATCCATCCAAATGCCACCTGAAATGATGATTTCATATTGATTTAGGGTTGTTGTAAGGTAACATTTTATCCTCTTTTTTAAAAAATGTAAGAGATGTCTTCGTAAATATCTAACTAGGAGATGGCCCCTAACTCTCCATACAAGTTGTTATCACTCCACTGACATTGCAAACCTGCTTTAGCTTGGGCTGTAATATGACTGTTCAGGAACTGATCTATCTCATATTTAGACAGAGGAGAAAGTACTTTTTGTTTTCTTTTGATAACACAATAATTGTCTTCTTTCTCTCTTAAAGATTCACAAGGATGTTGAATATCTTCTTTAACCTTTGGATGATAAAATTGTTGTACTGTTGCAAGAATTGTCTCCTATGGGAAGTCTTTATGAACATCAAGAAAATATACATCATATTTTTCTTCCATGAGAGAAAACAATTGCTCTTTTTGGTGATGAAATGGATTTTCATGCAAAGCCTGCAAGATCTCTTCATCCATGAACTCATTATCATCATAAGAATCCTTTAGGTTTTGAATGAAAACCTCAAAATGATCACAAAAATCATTAACCAAAGACAAAGAAGGGTAAGAATCTTTGTATTCTTCATAAAATATTGAATGGAAAAATCTAAGAGAACAAATACTGGCAAGTGGAAAACCTTCATACCAAGATCATGCTTTTCCTTCAAGCGAAGCCATGAACATATTTAAAAGATAATCTTCAAGAAATTCAACCTTCAACTTGCATGTATGCATGTGAAATTTAACCAGATGTAAAACAACATCAGTCCTATCATCATCTTTAAACATACGAAAGTTCCTTTACCAATCTACCTTCAAAATTTTATTTGGGAAACCTGGAATGTGATCCCGGCTCATGGGAGCATACCTTCTTGCAACAGTTTCCATCTTGAAAATTCTTGAGGCTACTGATCTTCATGCAGTGGGGTCGCCATGAAGTGTTCATTTTCTGAATCTTTTAGTGAGTGGAGTCGCCACGTGAATGGTTCAAACTTCATATCTGTCCAACTTTTGTTCACCATCAACAATTAGATTTAAAATTTGTCGTTCTTTCCTAGGGAATATCTAATCTTTCGTTCCCCGACAACGACGCCAGTATGTTATCACTCCACCAGATTCCCAAGTGTTATGTGGAATTATGAATTAAGAATAATAAAAAAATTCCCTAAATATGGTGCTATGCATTTAGAACAACAAATCAAAGACTTTACAGACACTTTATCTAAGAGTAAATAACCTACTTGTGATCCAAGCGCTTCCTATTCTCCTTCTGTCGCTCTTGTTGTATTTTCCAATCCAACTTAGGTTGCCAGATTATTTCCTGAAAGTATAAACACTAAACAACAAAGAGATTGCAATATACAAATGCCTATTTATCTTAATCAGTTAAATCGATTAAACAAGAAACATATATATCAATTAAGAATCCATTGCATGAGAAATAGATACATAAACAGATACATATATGGGAAAATGAACAACAATATTTATTAATGAGTAAAAGGGGGAGGTTACAACCAATGATCGATTTGATGTCACCAGCTCCAGCTTCAGCCCAGCCTCAACACAATCAACATCTCACCAGCAGCATATCATTCCTATCACTCTCTCAATTGAGAATCCAACAACATTCATTTACCAAATTTCTTCCCTCCCTAGCAATAGGATCTGTGCTCAATTTATACGGCAACTAATGGTAGATTATCAATCACTGAAATTATAATAATATGCAAGACATGTTCCCAAGCTCAGAGGTGTTATATAGACACTTGGATTCGAAGTTTGACACATATGGACTCTTCTAGAAGGCACTGGCCATGTGGAGATTCCAGAACAATGAGAATTTCGCTCCCATTTGACCAACACACTCTTTAATGTCAGGAAGTGCTTTGAAAAGCACCCTTGAATGGAGGTAACTGCATATGCAATAGATTTAGTCCCTTGAGAGGCAGCGTTGGTGAGATCATAAGTGATATAACATATACTTCAAACATTGGAAACCTTGCAATATAAGTCATGAATAGTTTTTTCTTCTCTTAGAGCATGTAGCAACTGAAATGATATGGGATGATAGACCCTATTTCATTTGTCTTGTGGATGATGTTGAGTTTGACCAGGTCATTGGGAATGATGCCCAAATTGACCTATAACAACTGCCCCCTAAAGCATGAAGTCAAAATAATAACAATATTTTTTGAATGAGATTCTTTACGATGTGATGGGCTGGAAATGAAGCGGAGTGGTGACTTGCATCAATCTTACAATACATTACATCATGACATATCCTCTTGATCATGAATTGTTGAGGGAAGGCATTCCCATGCTCAACACATTAACTATATAATAACATGTACATAGTGCAGAAAGTCATCTACATTGGAATGTTTCCCAATATAGACATGCCTACAGATATAGGCCCACATTTGGATGACGATCTATATGTAAGGTCATCGTACAGATGATGTGTACAAAAATCCTGAAATCACAGCCCGAATGGCTGAAACTAGATCTAGGGTCTTCTTCTCTCTTTCAATCGATCATTTGGGTACAATTCTAGCCATGTGAATATATGATTTGTAGTCAAACATGGTAATGCATCATTTGATTACCAGCCAATGATGTGAGCTGTCAACAAACGCGAGAGAACCACCATTAATGTTAATGGATCTCAAGGTACTGCAGTACATTTTGTAAGGCATGAATAGATGATTTGATGTCGAACACCAAACAAAATATTTCGGTCAAATGTCCAGAAGCGAGGATCTTTTCGATGCTGTAACAAGCCTCATGGTATTGGAATATGATGTTTCTAAGTAAACTTCCTGGATGATTATTTGACATCGTCAGAAAGTCACTTTATTGCGAAACGGGAGTTACTGATTTCGAAGATAAAATATGACTTGACATAGCATTGTTCAGGGATGACAGTCATGAGAATGAAGCTTTATGAGTATTGCAGAAGGATGAGTATTCACTGGGTGACTTCTCTTGAACATATCGGCGACACTAAGACGAGTTGGCAGCATTGAACCAAAACCGAAGTGAAGGTATGATGAACCATAGGTATGAATGAACTCTCAAGAATATTACCCAACCCAAACAGTCACGATGATAGAGTGAAGTGTCATGTTCAAGAGCGACCTGCTACCATAAAAAGTTCTGTTCACTTTCCCAATTTTTCCCTAGTCATTTGTCGACCAATACCTCTTTATTTTTTAACAAGCTTGAGGCGAGTAACATATGCTTGATCTGTAATTCAACCCTTCAGGTGAATAATGTATTGCTATTTAATAATTTAACGAGTCTAGCGATGAATGAAACTCGATCCTTGACATGATCGACAAGCCCATAGCTATTTTACTTTTTAACGAGCCTAACAATAGTGACAACCTGGTCCTTTTTCATATTTAGGGAGTTTGAAAAAGAGGACAAAAGAAAACTCCATAGGTACTTTTTTTGTAAAGTTGTCGCTCATATCCGAAAAAGTGTAAAATTATATCTGAGAGAACCTCCTAGCCATGTTCGACTAAGGCATTCCTTTTTCGTAAATAATATATCTTAGTCCAGAAAAGGGTTAAACCTATACTGAGTATATATCAATTCATTTACTTTTACGAGCTTGAAAAGACAAGTGCTCGGTAATCTTTTCACATTATCAGAGTTTGAAAAGAACTAAAAGAAGACTCGAGTGGTTCCTTTTTCACTGTTACTGAAGCTCGAAAAGAGATAAAAGTGCGCTTCAAGTCCTTTTTCATTTTTATCAAAGCTTGAAAAATAAGGATAAAAGTATGGTTTGTGGTCAAATCATTCTTGAAATAAATGTGCATGACTAATCTGCTCATCAGTTACAAACCTATTTAGACCAACATCAAATGGATTAAAAATACCTGTTTCATTATCGAAATTGAATAAAACCATAGTCACATCAATAAATATGATTTTCAAATAATCAAGTGACTAATTAAAAATAGTTTTACCATTCATTTTTACCATTTTAAAGTTACCATTTTCACTTTGGAACTCCGAAACTATTTTTTCCCCCGAAATTCAATAGTTGATTGGGTGCAATTGGTAAGAATGTTTTGAATGCCTTGTTAGCTCCCTGTAATCAGCAAGATTGGCAAAGTCTGACAGCAGGGAGAACACCATTTCAACCACTTTGGGATTCTAGGATCTAGCCCTCTTGAATCCGGAGAGGGATCTCTCCAATAAGTGTAAAGATGGATTTATCTTTAAGATTTTGGGTATTGATATTAGGCTAGTTATGAAGTCTGGAGGTTTTTGTTTGTTTTTGGATGGTTGAGCATGATTATTATTTGAGTGGAAAGTCCTAAATGGAAAGAGTTTCAAAGGTGAGAAGTTGCAAGAAAATAGAACAAGCTTTGGCTAAAAAGATGGATGCAATGTTGGTTTTAGTCCATTGGGCTATGGAGTCATAATAGGGTTTAATTGAAACAAACAGGTTCAAGAGTGGTCCATGGGGCAAGTCATCTATGTCTAAGGATCTCTTTAAAGTTGATTTTATGGAATGAAATGATACAACAAGAAGGGGATTTAAACAAATGAAGAACAAAGAGCATCCCAAGATCTGGTAAGTACTTTGAAACTAGCCATATTTTGACATACACTTAAGAAAAACATAAAAGTAACCTAGGATCTGGTAAGTCCTTCGAAACTAGCCAGCCTTTGATACACTTTCAATAGAAAACATTTAAAACACAAGGGAAACACAAATGATAATAAAGAATGGTCTAAGATATGGTAAGTACTTTGAAACTAGCCAGATTTCAACCCACTCTTAGGGAAACATTCAGATAGTCTTTTGGGATAAAACTAGGACAGAGCTCACCATGAATTTCTTAGTTCATCTCTACTTAACATAAATTGAAAATAACTTTCAAGAATAACAATATTTAGCTAAGACAGTAGGACGAGGGAACGCCAGCATTCCTAACTATTCAAACTGAATTAAATTATTCCTAAACAACACAATTTGGAAGAAAACATTTAGATAAAGCTTACCAGTCAGAGAAGGGTACTGATATAAAGTAAGTACTAACTCTATGCTTGTTGTTCTTTATCAGAGAAGATGAACAAAGTGAAAACAGAAATGAAATAACAATTTACAATAAGAAAAACATCACCGTCGACATAGACCAGGATCCCATAAATCAACTTGTATTGATGCTTCAAACTACTTACAGCTTTAAGTCCAGTGTTTCAGGTTAGCAATCATCTTCACTTCTCAGCCTAACTATTCTATCAAAAGTAGAGCTTCAAGGGCCCGTGAACACTATTTACAAGTAGAGGTTTCAAGCTCAAGTATATTTCGAAGTTCTGCAACCAATGTTTTCTCATCTTCTACAGAAGTATTTATAGAAGGAATGAGGAGGTGGGATATGAATAAATATCTCCTGGGTCAATTAATATAGAGTTAATACTTCTCGGCCTTTGATGGGCTCGATGGAGAAGTTTACAGATGTTTTGTCTGTATTAATTGTTTTACATTTAAGATTAAGCTCGGTGGGAGCTTTTGTTGACTTTTAAGGCTCTGTTCAGGATGTAATAACTCTACTGATATTTTTGCATTAGTTTCCTTTGGCAGAATTAACTATTTGGCTGCGCGGAGACAAATATCTTCTTTCTGATCAATAACTTCGACCTCTATTTGATTGCTTTGAGGCAACAGGTGGCAACCTAGTAGCTAAGAGGAATCAATGGCCTTTGTTGTGGTGGTGGAGGCCTTTCTATCTGATGATCTTTTGATTTCCCCTTTAATTCTGTTTTAATTTAATGGATTAGGCTTTTGATAATCAATCTTAGCCGTAATCAATTAAACTATGGAATTCATCTTCAATCTTTAATTCTGCTGTGTTTTGTCTTCGACACCGATACTCTTTTAATTTGATTAAATCACACTGTTTCTTGTTGATGTGCAGGGATGCACAGGGTCCGTATGGCATCCATGCCCATGAAGTATCGATGAAACGTGGCGTGGAACCCTGTGAATAGCTTCCCTTTGATGAATCAAAGGCATGGGAATCGTCATTCCCATCCTTTGGCTTTTCTTCAATATAATGGAAAGACCATCAAACGCCTGCAAAAAAACAATAAAGATTAATAAAATCCTGCGTTATTGGGTAAACTTCTTCAAAGGTTGTGGGGAAGGAGCGTGGCCATTGGATGGCAACATCCAATGGTGGAGATCTGTTAGAGGAAGTCGAAAGGAGAGAAGAGGGAGCTTTTAAGTCGGATCCGTTGATCTGTAAAGATTCGACGATCAGGATCAATTGGGAGGAAATAAAGCGAAGGAGTCACTTTATAGGAAAATGGCGAAAATATAAAGAAATAAGGTTAAAAACCTTAGGCGGAGGAAAAATTAATTTAAACACCAAATGGGTTTCGGGAGGAATGTGAGCCGTTGAATGAGATTGGCTCATAAAGATCAACGGTTGAGGAGGCGCGCGATAAATTACAAAGG
The DNA here is from genome assembly GCA_034641835.2 of Pinus albicaulis. Classification (NCBI taxonomy): domain Eukaryota; kingdom Viridiplantae; phylum Streptophyta; class Pinopsida; order Pinales; family Pinaceae; genus Pinus; species Pinus albicaulis. The sequence continues at coordinate 1,608,691,178 of CM076570.1, read as the reverse complement.
AAAAGAGGGAAAGTAGTTTCGAGAGGTAAAACAATTGTTTTCGCGTGGCAAAAGGGTGGGGAGGCGGTTTTGCCTTTTTGAACGTGATATGCATTCCCGCCCGACACGTGGCCTCAAAAAACAGCTTATATCGCGCGACCTTTGGGAATTTAACCTTTGCGCTGAAAGTTACGCGATATGAGATACCGATCATTAGATCTGGGGTCTCGGATCTGACGACAGAGAGAAAGTGCGAATTAGGAAAGATGCACGGGCAGAAAGAGAATGGGCGGTTTCAATCTGGGTCGTTGGATCAAGGGTTGGACGGCCGAGATCAAATCTTAAATAAGGCAGGACCCACAAGAAGTAGGCTTGTCAGGATTAGTATGAGCCGTTGGATGTAGAAGCTCGACGGCCAGGATTGAATCTGGGGCTAAAAATAAATAATATACAGGCGGAGAAAGGATGAAGAAGGACCGTTGATCTGCAGAGATCAATGACTGTGATTGGCCAAAAAACATTATGAGCGGGGCTACATGTTTTTAACCAAAGTCGGCAAATGCAATTTGGACCGTCAGATTTGGACACGTGGACGGTCCAGATGCAATCGGAGGCATGCGATCGGCGAGGGGAAAAACTTGTATGGCGCCGATGTGATTGAGCGCTGGCCATCGATCTGCAGATCAGATCGATGGTGGGGAGTGAATCAGAGGGTTTCAAAAGCGGAGGAAAGGTTAATGATCGGAGAAAATATTGGTTGTTAGATCTGGGGTATAAAGGATATATCCAACGGAAAAGGATCCATCGGGGAATGCCAATCGGGGAGAGGAAAAGAATGCACCCAATAAAAATTGCCGATGCAATGCTGCGCGGGCCGTCTGATCGGCTTAAGATCAACGACGGAGATTATCACAAGTATAGAACCGGCGGAAACCTTTTAAAACATATGAAAAACCCAAAATTTAATATAATACAAATTTTTGGTTTTGGGGGTGGGATATATATATGATATGGCTTGGCGCCCGTTTGCGGGGCCTTTGATTATATGGAATGCAAAAGGCCCGGGGATTATGCATGAAAAGGGCCAATCGCATCGGAACTTTGGTGTGGGTCTTTCAATCTAACCATTTTGATTTTCTCCGATGCAATCAACGCTTAGGGACTTAAACTCTTGGTCCCGGGTGAAAGTTATATGGAATGCAGCGGGGTTAATATAATGGGGCTCGATCGCATCAGAACTTTTGATGCGGGGCTTTTCAATCTACCCATTTTGCATTAAAAAACATTGTTTGGGTGCGTTTAGACCAAACTTAGGAAAAAGTGGGTTTATTGAATTTACACAGGAAAAAGGCAATCGGGAATGGATTATTTCAATTTTTTAGCGCCCGATTGCAGGCACAGGGGTTATATTAGGCGATAATAAGATCGGGGGTTGTGTACAAAGGGCTTAATCGCATCGAAGGCTTTAACCATGAAAAAAAAACTTGTGCACTTTGTTTTCTCCGATGCGATAAGCACCGAAAGGGCTTAGCACCTGATTCTAGGGCATGGGCACATGTGGGGAAGTGGCTTAGGACTTAGACCAAAGGGGCTTAAACCCTTAGTGAAAAAACTTATTTTTTATGAAATTTTTAGAGTTTTCTGATGGATTTGGGGGTTTCGACATAGTTAAAAAGGAGTTTTAAACTCTGTAAGGATGGATTTTATGAAGAAAAAAGGGAAATGGATGAAAAATAGAGGAAAATGATGGGGAAAAAGGGAATAAAATGAAGGTTAGTTTTGAGGTGGGGGAAAGGGAAAAATGGTGTTTGAAGTAGTCTTATATTCATGGAAAACAACAGAATTTCTTAGTTGGAAAAGGAAACAGAAGTGAAGATTGAACCAAGGGCATGATGCCTTCATGAGTCTTCAAGAGATAACACTTTTTTGCAATAAAAATTGTTCCTTGAAGGCTCGAAAAATGTTTTAGCCACAATTTGGTATGACAAATTTTATTGGTGGCTAACATGCCCCCTACAAGAGAAGATTCCCCCCAAGCTTCATTTCATTAACCTAAGTAGACTATTGGTTACTAATAGTTGGATGGAATGAAGGTTCATTTACGAGATCAAATGGAAGACTCATCTGAATTAGGAGAGGATTTGTTTCATTTTTTAACAAGCTTGACATAGGAAAAGAACTATTCTCATGGAACCTTGTTTCATTTTTTAACGAGCTTGACACAAGAAAAGGCACTATGCTCATGGCCTATTTCATTTTTTAACTAGGTCGACATAGTAAAAGAACTATCCTCAAGGGAACATGTTTCATTTATCGAGGTTGACATAGGAAAATAACTATCCTCATCCCCCGATTCATCTTTTAACGAGGTTAACACAGTAAAAGAACCATCGTCATTGTGCAGTTGGACGAGTGAGCACGCACTGGAAAATACGTAGTCTAACGGAGTCATAATTTAAGGAGTTTTATGAGCACCACAAATGATAAGTTATAACATGCATTAACGAGTCTTCTCCAGGGTTTCCATTGAATTTCGGAATGTTAGAGGGTAATTTATGTGGTATCACTAGCCACCAAGGATAATAACTGATGGGGTCAGCTTGATATTGCACTGAAGATGTGAATAAAGGATCAAGCCGTTCAATACTCATAAGGGAGGAACCAGATAGGATTCCAGATGGTGACATGGGTGAAGCCAATGGACAAAACATCAAAGATGAAGCAACAGTAGATGTTGTCGCAGCCATGGTCAAATGGCCCAATGTAATCCTTATACGATCTATGGGAACTCGAAGTGAAACAATATCATCAAAAGAATATTAAGGAGATTGAGGAAAATACGCGTACACGTAAAGCTCCCTCCCAAAATGAGTTGGAGTTAAAGGTGTTTTGTCTTGTGGTATTTCTTCAATCGAAATTAAACCAGGTGGAAGGAATTCGCCATCAGGCCCAAAGTATATTTTAGGAGGGAGACTCAATGGATACAATAGATTGTGGGGCGACCGATACAGGAACAACTTCTGGTCGTTCGACTTTTGGATTTAGATGTTTTGGAAAAAATGAGACAGGATCTGGATCAACTTCCAATTGAACAACGTCCGGTTCGGGAGGTATGGTCTCACTGATTGGATGGATTGTGACCACAGGTAGCTGTGAGGACAATGTCTTGACAACAGTAGATGGACAAGTATTTGTAGAAATAACTTGCACTGACTCTGGTATATGTGAATATGATGCTTCACTAGAGGTACTGATAGTACTGGTTTCGGTAGAGAAATATCGTCTTCGTTGTCCAAAAGTGACTTCTGGTGGTAAAGGTGGTTTCAATGCTAATCTATGCGAACGACGGGGAAAGGGATTTTCATCTTCCATGATGACTGATTTATTTTATGACCAAAAAAAAAATAAACAAAATAAAAAGGTAATGCTAGGAAAAAGGTTTACCAAGAAACTGTGAACTGTAGAATATCTCCTGGCAAACCAAGAAGTACGGGCATGAAATCTCCCCGAATGTTGTGTTCGGTGTATCACAATTTACAAGGCGGGCAAATCAGTTCACTATGTATGGATAGCAACCTAATTTTTTTCTCCCAAATATACCGGAAGGTATGTGGAGGCCCAAGTCTATATTAGCGCTGTCTAATGTGAACCGAACAGTGAGAGCACATGTTTATACTTTTCGTACTATAACACTACCTGATATACATGTAGGTACGTGGACGAGCTATGATATACTCATGTACGTGGATTGAGGTATCACACTCAGAATGTATCGCAGACAATTAACAATGGTTTCTATGTTTAATGACGCTGGAACATGTCTCTAGCCTAGACCTTCTAAATGTTATCGTTATAGTTCCAATGCTTTTTTAGGTAAATTGATGTAAATTTTAAGTTGATCCTGTTTATCAATTTGCCTTTCAAGGTTCACAAAGTGATGTAATGGAAATTCCTACAAATGTAAACTAAAATGATAGGCAAACTTTTCAATTTTAGCTTTTCAATGAAAATATTAGCTACTAAAGGGAAAGAGCAATCAGTTTTGAGAGCAAACAACAAAGAGCACAAACTAATATGCATCTTTCCTAACTTTTTCCTATGCAAAACACACAACTCACTATATGAAATTGCAAGTTTTTCTTTTCAGTCCTTGTAATGTGAATGAAAAAAAGGAAACTACATGCATCAAATCAACAAAAAAAAAGTTTTCTTCTTTGAGAAACGATGAATTTAACAACAATTTCTCTTCTAGGAAAAAAGAAGAATGGAACTACAATTTTTCCTATAGGAAACAAATAATTTAACAACAATTTCCTTTACGAAAGAAAATTGATCTAATGCAGAAATAAAATACTTTGAATTTGATTTTTCAATGATAAAGAAAAACACTTAAAGAGACATTGAACGAATTAGGCAAATTCACTAGTCTCTATGAGGCATCAGATAATTGAAAACACAACAAACAAAAGGCTGAGTATGATGGCAATGAAAAATTCAAAGGGAGTTTGGTTGGCTAAGGGGGGAATGCAGTGTCTAAAGGGAGACAGTGCATTGCAAAGCACCCCTAAGTGGGAGATAGTGTTATGCAAAGCAATGTGTCTTGACCAATAGTGCATTGGGCGCAGCAGAGATTCAAAAATCAAGCTACTGAACACACTTCTAATGCAATTTTTTGATTCAAAATTATAATAATTGAAGGTAAAAGCTACTAGGTGGATAATTAGAGGCAAAAACACTAGGAATGATAAGGGATATCCCAAGTGGAGTCGCCAATTTGTTATGCGGAATTATAATTACGGATAAAAAAAATTCCCTAAATGTGGTGCTATGCATTTAGAACAACAAATCAAAGAATTTGCAGACACTTTATCTAAGATTAAATAAACACATAAAAAGATAGAGGAACCTACTTGTGATCCAAGTGCTTCCTATTCTCCTTCTGTCGCTCCTGCTCTAGCTTCCAATCCAACTTAGATCGTCATATTAGTTCCTGCAAGTATAAACACTAAAAAAAAAAGAGATTGCAATATATATATGTCTATTTATTTTAATCAGTTAAATCGATTGAAAATGAAACATATATATCAGTTAAGAATCAATTGAATGAGAAATAGATACATAAACAAATACATATATGGGGAAATGAACAACAATATTTATTAATGAGTAAAAGCGGGAGGTTACAACCAATTATTTATTTGATGTCACCAGCTCTAGCTTCATACCAACCTCAACACAATCAACATCTCACAAGGATCATATCATTCCTATCACTCTCTCAATTGAGAATCCAACAACATTTCTTTACCAAAATTATTCCTTCCCTAGCACTAGGATCTGTGCTCAATTTATAGGGCAATTGATGGTAGTTTCTCAATCAATGACTTTCTAATAATAGGAAAGACATTTTCCCAAGCTCATAGGTGTTAGATGGACACTTGGATTCGAAGATTGACACATATGGACTCTTCTAGAAGGCACTGGCCATGTGAATATTCCAGAACAATGAGAATTTTGCTCCCATTTGACCAACACACTCTTTAATGTCGAGAAGTGCTTTGAAAAGTACCCTTGAATGGAGGTAACTGCATATACAATGCAGTTAGTCCCTTGAGAGGCAACGTTGATGAGCTCATAAATGATATAACATATACTTCAAACCTTGGAAACCTTGCAATAGAAGTCATGAATAGTTTGTTCTTCTCTTAGCGCATGTAGCAACTGAAATGATACGAGATGATAGACCCTAATTCATTGGTCTTGGGGATGATGTCCAGTTTGACTAGGTCATTGGGAATGATGCCCAAATTGACCTATAACACCAAGGCTGAGGAAGGAATCCCAACAGAGGTAACCACAAACCAAGCTTTTGACTTGGTAGCTAGCCCTATCAAGCCGGAGAGGGCTCTCTCCAAAAGGGTCACAGCTAGGAGGGCTGGATAAATTAGGGTTTTAGGCTAGATAATGGGTGTAGGGGGTTGTTTTGAATTTATTTGGTTGGGGAAATCAGTGGATAAAGGAATTAGGTAAAGGAAAGCTAGGTCAGGGAAAATGAGTTAGAGTTGCAGGGATCAATGGGGAAAGGTAGGTGTAATGTCAATCACTTAAAGTAAATGGTTTTGGAATGGTTTTGAAACTGTAAGAAGGTTGAGAAAAGCATAAGGGATGTATTTCTCTCAGATAGAAGATAATGAAAAAAATATGATCAATTACCCAAAACAAAGCATGGAAAACATGTATTCTGAATTTATAACTTGTAAAAGATCATAACATAGACATGAAAATGACATGAAAAATACATTCAAACATATGTGACTGAAGAAAAAACTATGAAAGACATTCAATAGCACAGGTATCCCATAAATGTAGCTGCAACTCCTCTTTACTAGCTTGGCCAAAACTGAGTACAAGCTCCCTTGATCAACTAGCAAAATCAAACTGATTCCAACCTAAAAAATTTGAAAATGAGTAAAAAATGACATGATGTAGGCCTCAAAAAAAATCTCCCAACCTCAGGGGTCTAATCCATGAGAGTAGGAGCTGATCCGCTAAAGTCTGAACTAAAACCTAGAGTGTAGGGTGGTCAAAGTGACTCATCCCTACCTTTTGTGAACTGATTCATTCAACCTCATTTTCTTGATTTAACTAATGTATTTTCCCTATTAAATAGTAAAAAAATGATAATTACATTCATATTCATCATTTACATAGTTAAAATCAACATTTCCCAAGATAAAAATCAAAATTGGAGTGAAAAACTGAGAAAAAATCAGTCAATTGTTAAACGCGCAGCGCCATTTTACCCCAACTTGCAGGCTATGTTTGACTGGGTTGAAGGTGTCCAAATGGGCTCCACGATAGCTTGTTTGAAAGCCCTTCAAGTTTTGTTTCCCAATATTCCTTCAGTTTTCAAAATGAAGGTAATTTTCCCTGTCAAAATTCATTTCTCCCAATACTTCTAAACGCACAACACCAAAAGGAAATGCACAACGCCAGTGCAACACCTTGTTGCAGACCACATTTGGAGGCTTTCTCGGTGTTGCAATTAGGCTCATGATAGCTCGTTGGAAATATTAGCCTATCTAATTTCCAAATAGAATTTTTTTTCTCATTGGAGTTGATTTTCCTTGTTAAAATTTAATTCTCCCAATACTGGTCAAAAAGTGTTGAATGAGGGTGCAGAAATGCATAGTGCTTTTGCAGGAAACTTTTGGAGACCTTCCTCAACTCCAAATAGAGCTCAAGATAGCTCATTGGAAATATATCTTAGTCTATTTTTCATTATACTTATCAATCAAGTCATTTGGACATTACAGCTAGGAGAAAACTTGATTTTCCCAAGGTCACTCGAGAAGTGCAACAACTCTCCTGTGGCACCTGTATTTTTGACATTTCTCCAAAACCATGACACCTGTGTAAAAAATGAAGGAGGTTTTTATTCCTTGACCTATGATGGAAAAAAAATTCTCTCGCTTTTTTCAAATTCATATTTTTTTGGTCATAAACATATTTTGAAGTAAAAATGGCCCTATAACTGGCAAATGACTTGATCCTTGGAATGATTTGTTAAAAAATGATGGAGATATGATCTTATGAGTTGGAATGGCCTCATAATTACTGATATGACCTATCATATGCCTCCTCTGCTCAAATGTGTCGTTTCCATATGAAACCCTAGCTTGGTGGGAGAGGAAATTTAGGGTTTAATGCTTGTGAACAATGATGACTTGGACACCCTTGGGAAAAATGGTTGAAAATTGAAGCGAGGTCAATGATAATGACGAAGATGAGGTTAAATTAGATTAAAATAAGGTGGGATGCATGGGATACAAATACCAAGCTCCAGCTGGGTATGGTAGCTCCTTGGAGGTGCCAAGAACCACAGACCTCTGGGAACTCGTTAATCACTGCCTTATCCATTGGGAAACGAAGTCCAATCTATAAACTAAAACTAAAAATGAAACTGAAAACTTCAATCCAAACTAACAGATCATAAAAGCCTTAGGGTCTTCACCTCGGGCTTTAAACCTTGATGAATTCTGTCAACACTTGCTAAAAATAAAAAAAAATCAAACTAAAATGATACCAACCTACTCTAATCTGCTGCACAATTGGTGATTAGGTGAAATGATCCTTCCAGTGTAACTAATCCAGGAGATGGCTACTTACTAAAGTTTCGCTCTCAATTTCCTCAAGCAGGAAGAATTATGTACATGTAGGAAACTCATAATAAAAACTGAAACCAAGGATTATGCTGAAAAACAAGACAACATTCATCTTCTCCAATGCTTGCAAAAGACTGCCGAAGGGATCTTGAAAATCCTGAAGAATTACCTTGTCTTGAGATCTAGCGGCAAAAATACAAGTACTCCCTTCATTCTGATCTGAAAGGACACTTGGTTGTTGATCGATAGGAAGGAATAGGTGTTACACAGCAATTTTTCATTGTCCCTACAATCCCCCGTCCCGCACATTGGAGGGCTCATTCCGTGACCTGTGAGCAATGACATGACTTGAACAAGTCGCGCCAGTTGGCGCTAGTTGTCAATGACAAAGTCGGGCCAATTTCAGGGTGTGTGAAATTTGAGATTTTTTCCCTAAATCCTTCACCAATGTCTTTCCCTTCCGGTCTTTTCACTGTATGAGCATAGATTACATTGGTCATTGTTTGAAATGTCTTATTTCCATGATTGTTTGATGTAAAAGGGAATGAACGCCTTGTTTTGATCTCTTGCTTTGGAAGTCCTCTTTGTGTTTGACCTCATATGTCTTGTCGCCTTTTGCGGGATTTCATGACAAAGTGTTTGAAACAATGATTGCATTCTTAGTGTTTTTTTACATCTCTTTTGCATTCATCATTCATTAAGGAGATTTGTGTTCTTTTAGTTTTCATCTCAAAGTTTTCTTTTGTTAAAATGCATTAGATCACATTGCATTGAAAAGTATTTTTTGAGATTTATCATTGAACTTAGATTACATTGTTTAATGATTGAAAGCTAAAAATCGCTTTGATTGCATTCTCTTTTATTAAAAGCATGCATTAATTAGATTCTCATTTCATCGAAAAATGCATTGAGTGCATTCTTATCATTTGAAAAGAAAAAGGAAATTGTGCATAGATTACAATTGCATAGTTTTCGAAAAAGATGATTTTGCATAGATTACATTGCATTATTCGTATCGTTGGATGTTTGAAATTACTTTTGGATAGTGAAAGTCATCTAGTTTGGAAGAATTTCATTTGCAGTGTTGTTTTTTGTTGCATCATTGTTTGAAACTCTTCCCTTAGCTAGATAGCATTCATCGAATTGAAAAGTTTTCTTTTCTCATATAGCTGCATTTAGGCGATTTTGAGATATAACACTCGCTAGGGCCTGAAAACTGAAACATAATTGAAGATCAACCAAAAAATTCGTTCAATTTACACTAAGGCAGCATTGAAACATTAACAAAATATTTAGTGGTCTAGGCTAGAGACGTGTTCCGGCGTCTTTAAACCTAGTAGCTGTCGTTCGCCTCTTGGCTTTAAACAGCACTAGTACGGACTTGTGCTCCCCGTACCGTCGAGTATATAAAGGGAGACCCCACTAGGTTTCTATCCTTTTTCCATGGGAAGCTGAGTCTGCCGCCCTATACCCGTGATACACCGGACACAACATTCGGGGAGATTTCTTGCACGTACGTCAAGTCCTTAGTTGATTTCTCTTTTATTTTGAAACCAAGGTGTATATTGCAGTTCACGGTTATTTGGTACACCCTTTGCCTAGTATTCCTGAGCAGTCATTTTGATCTTTTCTAACTCTTTAAATTTGAAAAGATCACCAAGCGCTTGTCCTTTCACGCTTGTTTCAAAACTGAAAGAGATAGAGTCACCTTTCATCCTTTTCTCGACTCTTAAAACATGAAACGGTGAAGTTTCTAAGTTTCAATGTGGTAAAATAAATCACCCACGATCACATGACCTTTTAGAGTTTTCTTGTTGGTCGTTTGATTGTGTGCCTTGGTTTTTAGCCCGTGTGCGGTTTTGAGTTGTTGATGGCAACTTTTCCAGAGTTCACCAACCAAGGAATCCCCTCCGATGGGAATCCTGGTCATTTTCCTCCTTTTGGAAATGTTGGTGCTCCTTATATGGCAACGTTGTCCCTTCCTGGGTTAACTGTTGGGTTGCCTATTTGGTTGTTCTCAACCTCTGTGGTCCCGAATGTCCCAGCTACTGTTCAATCAGTTCCTTCGCCTGAGCAACATCGTGTTGATTCCAAGGTGGACCTCTCCCCTTATCTGCCTGTTTCTGCATCCTCCTCTTCTACTTTGCCTAGTGAAATTCTGGATTCGAGTAACCAGGTGGCTAAGAAGAAGAAGAAGAAGACAAAGAAGAAGAAGTCAGATAAAGGAGAGGCTAGCTCTGCTGATATTGCACCTAAGGAGCCTTCCGTCGATAAACCTCCCAACCCTCCGCGGAAAGTCAAGTTCCCTTGCATGTTGTGCACAGGAGACCATATTCTTCGAGACTGCCCTGGCATTCCCAAGGTGCTTGAAGCATGGTCCAATGGTCGCCCGCAGTTGCCTTGGCTTCCGGGGGTCAGGTTGGGGGCACACCTTCAACTGGTGCTAGTAAAACTCTTAAGAAGCAGGGTAAGATTACCAATCCCTGTAAGTTGTGTGAAGGGCACCATGCCATTCACCTTTGTCCTTATATGGATGAAGCCAAGCAAGTTTTGGACAACTCAGCTATTTCTACACCATGCCTCCCGGCTGGTTATAATCGGATTTCTTTGAGTCCTCCACCAGCTGATGCCACGATTGATCAAGAGTCATCCTTGGTCGATCCCGCTCCCTCAGAAATTCAAATTCAGGAATCTGTTCCCGACCAACCATTGGTCGTGGGATCGGTTGTGCTGGCACCGTCTGCGGTGCACCAGGTCTTTTCCGTTGAGAGTGGACCTCACACCCCTCAGGTTCTTCTTGTTTCTTCAGATTCTTCAGACTTGGAGAAAGATTCTCCTATCCCCGTACGTCAATAAGTTGCTCCTCCACCTCCCGTGATGGAGGTCCCGGAGGATACCCCTCCCACCTTCGAGATGGAGGTCATGGAGGATGCTCCTTCTTCTTCCGTAACACCAGGGGAAGACCGTCTCGGTTCGATGGTAGCCCCTCCGAGTAGTCTGGTCACTTCCTTTGATTGGAATCGATTTTCAGGATACCGCCTTCCGTCTTATGTGCCTTTCGAGATAACAGTACAGGCTTTTGGTCTAGTCGTACCCAGCACCATTATAGACGAAGGCGCGTCTGTTAGTGTCCTATCCTCAACTACTTGGCAAGATTTTGGCTCACCGCCACTTGTGCCTATTACGCAGAATCTGTTGGCATTTAACAGAAGAACGAGTCAACCGCTAGGGATCCTTCCAAGGTTACCTGTTACTTTGGGAGGTAAAACCGTCCATATGGACGTGATGGTTGTTCCAGGCCCCTTGGATTTCAATCTGCTCTTGGGGCGTGATTACACCTATGCCATGGGAGTGCTTGTATCCTCCCTTTTTCGTGTGGTCTGTTTTCCACATGAAGGACGGATCGTGACCATTGATCAGCTTTCATTCTTTGGTCCTGATGTGGCAACTAGCCCGCCATCATCCCTTCCTGGTTTTTATCCACCTATTGTATCTGCCCCGCCACAGGTCAACTATGTGGCTACCTACCCCGTGCATGTGCTCACTGATGATGCTGTTTTGCATCAGGTGCTGGGGGCATTGGGTCTTGACTTCCAGGATGTTTCCCTTCCATCGGGAGTGGAACTCTTGGAAGCCATGAATTCTTGTTCATTATGATGAGGTCGTTGGAGCAGAGTTCCTTGTCTTGTGTCAAGCTCGTTAAAAAATGAAACAAGGTGTTCAGAGCAGAGTTCCTTGTCTTGTGTCAAGCTCCTTAACAAATGAAACAAGGTTGTTGGAGCAGAGTTCCTTGTCTTGTGCCAAGCTCCTTAAACCATGAAACAAGGTGTCCTGAGGATAGTTCTTTTAAATGTGTCAACCTCGTTAAAATAATGAAACATGTTCCCGTTCAATTCGAGTCTTTGATAAGTTCTCGTAAAATCCCAGTCGAGTCTTTCTCTTGATCTCGTAAATTGAATCTTCACTCCATCTGCCTTTCATATGGATTGAAGCTTGGGGGGCATGTACCTCGAATTGAGTCACCATGCTGGGGGCATGCTTAATTTTTCAAGCATAGTTTGTTTTCGTTTCAATCTTGTGTAAAAATGAAACCGGTTTCAAGCATAGTTTATCTTTGTTTCAAGCTTGTGTAAAAATGAAACCAACTTCAAGCAGAGTTTCCTGATTTCAAGCTTGTGTATAAATGAAACCATTCCCATTTTACCCCTTGTGATTTCCATTTTATCAGCCCGTTTTTTCCAGATGAACCTTGGTTTTCTCACTCCATCGTCACTATCTGCATGGCCGATCATATGCCTTCACTTGGTTGTTTTACCCGTTCCTGAGGAACCACTGCGATGAGTGGTCTTGTTAGCCAGCCTCTTAACCTTACTTGTTCTGAGCAGTTCCACCATTACTGGAACCAGTTGCTACCCTTTATACCACTCGTTCCTCCAGGAGGAGTCATCTTTCAGCTCTTTTCTGACTCTCTAAACATGAAAAGATTGTCGAGGCCCTTGTCGTTTCGATCTCGTTAAATTGGACACGAATCGACATCTACCCAGTATACATTTACCCCTTTTTCGGGCTGGGATAGATTATTTACGAAAAATGAATACCCTAGCCTATCGCGACTAGAGTTTTCTCGGACAAGTTTTCTACCTTTTCGGTTACGAGGAACTATTTATGAAAAGGGACCTTTGGAGTTTACTTTTCCGTTTCTTTTTAAACTCCCTAAATATGAAATGGCCGAGTTCTTCCTATGTCGGACTCGTTACAAGCGACGATGACATTGGATTCGGTCATAATGACGATATTAAGATCTCTCCTTCCTAGGGCTTGGTAAATATAATAGGATGGAGATTATACGTGAAATATGGTATCCTCTTCAAGGTTGTGTAAAAATAAAGAGGTACTTGCCAAAAATGGTGGGGAAAATGGAACCAGCATCATTGTCGTGTCAGCATTATGTCGCTCTTGAACATGGAACTTGTCTGCATTCGTGTCGGGTTGGGGACATCTCATCTCGTTTTTTCACTGGCCTCCGTGGGTTTGGGTGATCCCTTTTGACCTCTCATCTGCTCGTTGCCTCGTCATCATGACCTCTCATCTATTGATGTCAAATACTACCAAACTCACTTTCGTGCCATTTATATGTTCAAGATAATTTGACCTCTGCAAGTACCAACCTTCCTCTGATTCTCATCTGATCGTGATTCACAAAAACATTATGTTCCTCTGTCTCGTGTCGATGATGTGGGACACACTATGGCCCACCTTCGATCAAGGTCACCTCCTGTCAACTTCATCTCATTATCCAGGAAGATGATCTAGAGACTCCCTTCTGGTACATTGGAGCCTGCATGCCTCAATGGCAGGTTCTTCGCATTCGACGTGAGGTTTACATCATTGGCCTCTGATCGAGTGATTTGGCGCGTGTTCGACGTCAGCTCATTGTTCACATGCCGTAGATTGTACCTGTAGTACCTTGAGGACCATTGTCATCATTGGTGGTACCTCTCGCGTCTGTTAACAACTTTCATCACTGGCTGGTAATCAGACAGTGTTCTTGCATGTTCGACTTCAGCTCACTTATTCACATGCTTGAAATTGTACTTTGTTTGGGTCGAGATGGAGCGCAAGACCCTGGATTCTGTCTGTTATAATCCAAGCTGCAATTTTGTGGATTCTTATGATTAGTTACATGACTCACTGATTGGATGGCTGCGACCATACTTGAGTCTATTTTTCGATCCTCACTGGATGGCTACGTCCATGCCTTGGATCTGGATTATTACATACTCTGTTATGGATGGCTGCACCCATACCATGTATATATCATGTATTTGAGACATCAGTTGTACTTCTCTACGTAGGTTTTCCGACGGTGGTGTTTTCAGTTGGACACGTTCTCGTAAAGCATTTCACCCCTCTCTCTCTCTCGGACCTCATGTTTTAGGGGGCATATGTTACACAGCAATTTGTCACCGTCCCTGCAATTCCCCATCCCGCACAATTGGAGGGTTCATTCCGTGACCTGTGAGCAGTGACATGACTTGAAAACACTTTCATGACATTCCTCTGAACATGAGCTTTCATTGCCCTGAAGACAACTCCTTGTGAAAAACCCTAAAAACAACTCTTTTTGCATTGGCGCGGGTACACAGTTCAGCCCTCGCGCCAATGGGGCAAATCCTCCAAAGAGGGCGTGCCAATTGGCGCTCTGTCTTAGAGTCGCACCCGCGCCAGCCATTTTAAGGAGTGTTTTTTAAAAATAAATGGCGGAAGTTTCGTCCTAACTGATCCAGGAACTGGTATCTAATTTGAGTTGGGAGGTTTGGCTCCGGATCTCCATGTAGAGGAAGTGGTTTTGCCACCTCTCATGGAAGCTTCCTTGAGGATGGGGCCAATCCCATGATTACAGGGATCCCAACTCCCCTTCCTCCATCTATAAAAGCTTGCTCATCTCATTTGCAAGCTAGTCTCCAAGTTCCCAAGAGCCTAATGCTGCAAGAGCTTTGATCCATTCCCTTAAGGCCAAATCCAAGCAAGGAGATCCTTGTCGAGACATGGGAGAGAGGCTTGTCCCATCCACGACGGGCTTTATCGAGACACATTCTGCTAACGACCCTCAGAAGAATTCAGCGCCAGGGCTATGGTTGTATTCTTCTTTGATTGATTAATGATAAGCGACTATTGGTTATGGTTCCACTCCTATTTTTTATTATGATGATGAGTTATGTCTTCTCTGACTGACATATAGTTGCATATACTGGATTTTACGCTTGCGTTTGTTTTGTTTCTTGCGTATGCAGGTGTCCGATCATGGATATCGTGAGGATTGTGATCTGCCGGAGCTAAGAAACGGGAATGCTACTTTCTCTACAAGTGACAGCATTGGATTCCAGGTAAGCCTTCATCGCTAGTTGGTTTATTTGCAATTAGGAACCTGCACTATAGCATGTGATGATTGTTGCTAGACCCGGTCTGGGCTAGTAGGGATCGCCTCTGTCCGCAAAGGGGATTTACCTCCACAACAATAGGGAAGTATAACCTTCTGCTATCTGAGTGTTGGCTGAAAATTCCTTAAGCATGAGAAATTCTGACTCAATCTCTAGAATTTTGTCTCTCTCTAGTTTATACTCCTCAAATTCATAGTCTAAGTCATCCTTAAACAAGAAAAATTCTTCAAGATAATCAAACATGACAAACCTATCATCTTCATGAAAGAAAACAATATCTGTTAGCTGATCTCCTTGCAGGGAATCATCATCATAAATTGGTTTACTCACAACAATTTCCTGTATAGTTTCAGCAAGCTCCTCATCGAAATTATCTTCAGATTTATCGTACTTAGGCAAATTAGGTTCAAGAGAAACTTCATCAAATATGAACATTGAAAAAGGAGATTGTCTTTCTTCATGATGATCTATAAATCTAGTTTTAGGATTATCCTCATTTAAACTCATATTTTCATTTTAAAAAATGTAAGAAGTTTTACCAACACTTTCTTGACTATGTGAACACTGCAAACCCGCTTTAGCTTGGATTGTAATATGAGTTTTCAGGATTTGCTCTATCACATCTTCAAACAGCAGAGAAAGTACTTTTTGTTTTCTTTTGATAACATAGTAATTGTCTTCTTTCTTTCCTAAAGATTCACAAGGATGCTGGATATCTTCTTTAACCTTTGGCTGATCAACTTGTTGTACTGCTGCAAGAATTGTCTCCTGTGGGAAATCTTTATGAACATCAAGACAATATACATCAATGTTTTCTTCCATGAGAGAAAACACTAGCTCTTTTTGGCGATGAAAAGGATTGTCATGCAAAGCGTCCAAGATCTCTTCATCCATGAACTCATTATCATCATAAGAATCCTCTAGGTTTTGAATGAAAGCCTCAAATTGATCACAACAATTATTAACCAAAGACAAAGAAGGGTAGGACTCTTTGTATTCTTCATAAAATATTGAATGGAAATCTCTAAGAGAACAGATACTGGCAGGTGGCAAACCTTCATACCAAAATCGTGCTTTCCTTCAAGAGAAGCCATGAACATTTTTAAGAGACAATCTTCAGGAAATTCAACCTTCAACTTGCTTGTATGCATGTGAAATTTAACCAGATGTAAAGCAGCATCATTGCTATCATCATCTTTAAACATAGGCAAATTCCTTTGCCAATCTACCTTAGGCATTTTATTTGGGAAACCTGGAATGTGATCTCGGCTCATGGGAGCATACCTTCTTGCAACCGTTTCCATCTTGAAAATTCTTGGAGCTACTGATCTTCATGCAATGGAGTCGCCATGAAGTGTTGATTTTCTGGATCTTTCAGTGAATGGAATCGCCAGGTGAATGGTTCAACCTTCATATGTGTCCAACTGTTGTTCACCATCAACAATTAGATCTAAATCTTTGTTGTTCTTTCCTAAGGAAGATTTGTCTTTTCGCCTCCCTGGCAACGGCGTCAGTATGTTATCACTCCACCAGATTCCCAAGGCTAAGGAAGGAATCCCAACAGAGGTAACCACAAACCAGGCTTTTGACTTGATAGCTAGCCCTATCAAGCCGGAGAGGGCTCTCTCCAAAAGGGTCACAGCCAGGAGGGCTAGAGCAATTTAGGGTTTTAGGCTAGGTATAGAGTGCAGGGGGGTTGTTTTGAATTGATTTGGTTGGGGAAATCAGTGGATAAAGGAATTAGGTCAAGGAAAGCCAGGTCAGGGAAAAGGAGTTAAGGTTGCAGGGATCAATGGGGCAAGGTAGGTATAATGCCAATCACTTGAAGGAAATTGTTGTGGAATGGTTTTGAAAATGTAAGAAGGCTGAGAAAAGAATAAGAGATATATTTCTCTCAGACAAAAGATAATGAAAAAAATATGATAAGTTACCCAAAACAGAGCATGGCAGACATGTATTCTGAATTTCTAACTTGCAAAAGATCATAACATAGAAATGAAAGTGAATATGAACAATACTTCCAAACACATGATACTGAAGAAGAAACTATGAAAGATATTCAATACCATATGTATCCCATAAATGTAGCTGCAACTCCTCTTTATTAGCTTGGCCAAAACTGAGTACAAGTTCCCTTGATCAAATAGCAAAATCAAACTGATTCCAACTTCTAACCTTTTAAAAATGTGTAAAAAATGACATGATATAGGCCTTAAACAACCTCTCCCAACCTCAGGGGTCGGTTCCATGAGAGGAGGAGCTAATCCACTAAAGTCTGAACTGAAACTTAGAGTGTAGGGTGGTCAAAGTGACTCATCCCTAACTTTTGTGAACTAATTCATTACACTTCATTTGCTTGATTTACCTAATGTATTTACCCTATTAAATAGTAAAAACATGATAATTACATTCATATTCATAATTTACATAGGTATAATCAACATTTCCCAAGATAAAAATCAAAACTAGAGTGAAAAACTCAGGAAAAAAAAAGTTAATTGCTAAACGTGCATCACCATTTTACCCCAACTTGCAGACCGTATTTTACTGGGTTTCAGGTGTCGAAATGGGCTCCAAGATAGATTTTTGGAAATACCTTCAAGTATGGTTTCCTGATATTTATTAATTTTTCAAAATGAAGGTCATTTTCTCTGTAAAACTTCATTTCTCCCAAGACTGCTAAACGAGCAGTGCCAAACGGAAACATACAATGCCAGTGCAACACCTTTTTGCAGACCACATTTGGAGGCCTTCTCGGTGTCCCAAATAGGCCTAGGATAGCTCTTTGGAAATATTAGCTTGTATACTTTCCAAATATACCTTTGGGTTACTGATTAGAGTTGATTTTCCTTGTAAAAAATTAATTCACCCAAGACTGGTAAAAAAGTGTTGAATGAGGGTGCATAAATGGAGAGTGTTGTTGCAGGCAACGTTTGGAGGTCTTACTCAACTCCAAATTGCAATCAAGATAGCTCATTGGAAATATTTCTTAGTATAGTTGTCAATGTACTTATCAATCATGTAATTGGGACATTCCAACTAGGATAAAACTTGATTTTCCCAAGGTCACTCCAGAAGTGCAACATCTCTCAGGTGGCACCTGTATTTTTGACATTTCTCAAAAACTATGACACCTGTCTAAAAAATGGAGTTTTTTATTCATTGAACTATGATGGACAAAAAAATCTCTCACCTTTTTCAAATTCATCTTTTTTTGATCAAAAACATATTTTGAAGTAAAACTGGCCCTATAAGTGGAAAATGTCTTGAACCTTGGAATGATTTGTTGAAAAATTATGGGACATGATCTTATGAGTTGGTATGGGCTCATAATTATTGATATGACCTACCTTATGCATGATCTTCTCAAATTTCTCGTTTCCATAGAAAACCCTAGCTTAGTGGGAGAGGAAATTTAGGGTTTAGTGCTTGTGAACAATGATGACTTGGGCACCCTTGGGAAAAATGGTTAAAAAACAAAGCAAGGTCAATGATAATTATGACGATGAGGTGAAATAAGATTAAAATAAGGTGGGATGGATGGGATGCAAATACCAGTGCTAACACAAGTCATAATGTGGGCCCCAATTTGTGTTTAGGGCACAAAAATTGGACTCATGGGTCTCCTGATGATATAATAGCATATAATGCTCTAATAGTGAGGGATGTAATGATGTTTCTTTCCCTCCCATGTCTCAAGGGGTGAGACAAACTTCCTATAGGCCTTGGATCAACTGCCATAACACATGGTAAATGCTAAGCCAATTGGGGCACACTGGTAAAATTGCATCATCTCATGGATCAGCTGGGGCAATGAATAGACCGTTGATGTGTTGGAGGTTCCCATAGAATGAAATGATGCTCGACACATGATGGGAGCTGTCCCTACACGACTCTCAACGTTTCACCTAGGGGTGTCAATATGATCATATGGTGGAATTGGAAGCTGCTTAAGTTGTCCATCCCATGATGAAACTACCTTCCAGTCACATATAATGTCAAGTTCTACATCCTCTCCATTAAGTACAATAACTCATTAGTACATCTAAGTAAACCAATCTTGTTAATAAATGGCACATTGAGACTTCATATGGGGCTTCCCTTCCAAATCTAGGGCTTTGATCTTGAAGTCGTGTTACCTCCCTAGGTAGGAGTGGTTAATAAACAACCCTATTAGGTGTTCCTAGCCCCTGAGGGGAAAGACAGATCTTTGATACATCCTTCAATCAATAGGTAGCATATGAGTGATGATGAAACAGATAGGGTCATAGGGGTCTTAATGCCAATTTTTTTGGGTACAAGGATAACAATAATGAGATATGTACACATATTGGGTATATAGATATAGGAGGGAGAAATCGTGGATACATGATTTACCCCATCCTTTGTTTTTCCACCCCTCTTTTATTTTCCTTTTTCCCTTTCTTGATTATTCTTTATATCACTGCTCCGAGGACCCCAATAAATGAGAGAATGATGTGAATGATATAAATTAGTTATTACCCCCTTCATCGCCCACCAAGGCTTGGATATGCATGGGTTCCTTGATGATGTGGGGACACTCATGGAGCCCTAGGAAATAGGGTGATGGCCATTATAAGAGGTAGAGTTCATATTTGTCTTTTTCCCACATGTTATATTAAATGTCCTCGCCATATTTTATAGTTTATGATCTTCTTTTTCTTTTGTTTCTTGGTTTTGGCCATAATATATTTTTAACCCTTTTTTTTATCTTCATTAACCTTTGAGGCAATATTTCCAGGCCCGACCTAAATATGTCGAAAAGGGAAGGGGGAGTGCTAGCGCCTTGTGGACCCAAAGGTCATGTGTACTGAGAGAGATAAAATGATGAAATAAGGCTTGTAATGTTCATATGGGAGTGAAAAATGTGGAACGAGAAAACAAGACCATGCTACCAAAATCAAGGTTTCCCAAGTAGTGGCCTTCCTAAAACCATAGGTCAATAGGGGAGATTTCAGAGGGCTAGGATTGAGTAATAACCCCCCATTTAAGGTGAGGTAACAAAACCATGATCAAAACCCTTCCTTATTTCAAGCCACCCAATAATCCATTCCGAAAGTGATCATGAAAAAAAAGCATAAGCAACTGATTTCACAATGAAAAACATACATTTTGGGTTGGATTTCCCACCTTCTAACATATTCCCTTGATAAATAGGTGAGGGGACATATGGCCGATGTAAGGAGTGAAGATAAGATGGCACAATATATCCGATACATTGGTGTTTATTTGGGGATTTTTGGCTGTTGGATGAAGAGATAGCTAGGAGAAAAATTTCTCATGTGGGGTCACCCACTTTTGGTGGGTAACATCTGGCTCCAACTAGGACATGAGCTCACTACAGATTTCATGATCCATGTACTCAATCAAGGAGGTCATGAGAACACCAAAAATCCTCTAGCACCACAAACAATGTTGGAAGCATGTGTCTTGGGTATACATTTTGTTGCCTATGTTTTCATTCAATAAAAAAACATGCAAGAAATAAAATCTATTCTAAGATGAAAAACTATTCTAAATGCATATATTATAGCATGAAAATATTATATGATAATATTAATTATGCAAATTAAATATGCAATGCATCCTACTCTAATATGCATAATATACAATATCAAGTATCTAGGAAAGGGGTGATGTGGTTGGCCTTGATGGGATTAGGCCAAAGCTCACCATCAAGCATAGATATGTAATAATATACTTCACCAACCTTATCGTGGATCTTAGAAAGCTCATGGTTTTTATCAACAAACACTACTCCCCAATCTTGATTTTCTTTTTTGGATTTTGTGACCCACTTATTTTTAGGTTTATTTCCTTCAGGGTTGGGCCATTTAAGGATACAAACTTCTTGGGGAGGAGGGAGGGAAAGGGAATCCAAATTCTTGGGTTTAGGGGGCTTATGAAGATATGATAAAATATTAATATCATCAACATGAATTGGAAATGGGATTTCACTGTAAATAATGACGAGATCCATTAGGTTGAGAAAAATAGGCATAAGGTATATCCATTTGAAGTTGTCCACCTACGGAAGCAACCCAATTTATAGAAAACATTACCCATACATTAGGTATGTATATATAAAAAATGTACATAAGCATAGAGATATCTTCAATGATGTCCAATATTACTTTAAGGTCTTTAATAAGGCCATGGACAGGAATGTACATGTAATCAAAACCACACACATTCTTATTGGGTCAAGTAATATCCAATTAGAATTGACTCATGACTTTTAGTGGCCTAATATTGGTGTAAGCCCATAAATATAAGATGCAATTATGAAGAAGAAGGTTATTTATAGCTAGATTCACCAATAATTAGTCACGGCCAGGCTTAGTCCTATTGAAATGAATATTTTGCAACATAATAGGTTGGTCATCATCATCAAGTCCTAAGGATTTCTTCACTTGTCTTCTTGGGGATGGGATTTTTACAATCTATTTGACAGGAACCTACATGCTCATTTTACCTACAGCGACACCAACATCAATGTCTAACTCAACTTATTTGCTATTAGTCTTGTGCTTGGGCTCCCTTAGGAGGATCCTTTTTGGTATAATCCCTTTTGGGAGGATCCTTCTTTGGGATTTAATTTTGAGGAGGGTCCCTTTCCTTTGATGGCTTAGAAATTGATTAAGATTCTTTTTTATTATTCCTATAATATTTATGTCCTTTGAATCCACCATTACTCTCTACATTTAGAATAGGTTCGTTTTTCTCTTCTTTAACTTTCACTTCACAAATTTGCAGATGAGTATATGTACCACCCAATATGATGTTGAAAGTATGAGATTCATTGATCACATTCATTTTTTCACCACCCTCCTCATATTGAATTTCCTCATTAGAATTATCATCTTAATATTCTTTGGAAGAGGAGTCTTCTTGTTCGACTGCATTGGTCAGAGCCAAGGTATTAGGGAAATTTTGTTGAATTTTCTTTCATTCCTCATTATTCTTTTTAACAAAGACCTTGTTCATATACATTTTATCCCTAGCAGCCCAGTCATCAAACAATTTTTTCACCTTCTTGCATAGAGTAACTACTACTTCTTCAACCTAATTTTTAGACTTGGTCTTCTTAGTCTCAACTTTATCCCTAGGAAAATTGAACATCTCAATATGGGAAACGTTGAGATTTTGTTCAATTTCAATGGCCATTTATTTTTCTTTAGTAAGAGTGGTAAGTTTCTTATCCCTAAGCTGGTATGTTATATGGGCTTGGATTCCTATAATGAAATTATCTAGGAATTGGGCATGCACAAGCTTATTATGACCAGGGATATTCCTAATAAACCTATTGAATCTTTGTATGAAAATCATAACATATTATTTCTCACCCTTATGTATATTGTAAATATTTTTCAAGGGTTATGCCTCCATCAACATCAATGTCCAATCTCTTCCAAAAGAGGTCTTCAAACTGATCAAAATTGGCGACAATTCCGTGAGGAAAATTAGCATACCAATCTTTAACATCTCCCTCAAATTTTAAAGAAAATAGCATCATTACTACATATTCATGCTCAATCATTCGAGTACATATGGGCCAAAGGAAATTATTTACATGTCTATCAAAGGTTAAATGACCCTCTGCTTCAAAATTAGGTAGCCATTCATGATGTCTCTCAAGTAATGTGTGGGGAGCATCAGGAAATACATCAAAATTCCATCTCCTGAGTTGGGGGGTTGATTTTAATTTTGGTTAGTGTTGGTATTCATGATGTCAGGGAAAGTTTTCCTTACAATAGGATTTGGATTCCTTGGAAGAGACTTGTCAATTTCAACAACATTTCTAGCAGTAGCTCTAGTTATAGGATCTATGATTTCTTTGTATTCTTCATAACTGATCAATTTAGGAGTCGCTATAAGAATATATATATTTTCATTGATGGAATCACCTCTTCAAATATTTTGACCAAGAAGGTAGAATTTATTCCTCCCAACAAAAATGCCAAAAATGTTACCACAAAATATAGCAGGCCTTAAAGAGGGAAACCCTATAAGACAAATAGCTATACTATGTGATAAAAATGGGACAAAGGCCCACTATCACCATAGCCAATGCCCCCTTCTCTTTATATATTTTCACTGATGGGAGGAGTCTTAGTAGGATTATAATCACCTTTAATAGATATTCTAGAGTTTATGGTGCTAGTTGATGTGGTAGGACCTCTCAAGGTAAGCTCGAGGTGGTGAAATGATGCTTCTAAATATAATTCACTCCCTTTAAGAGACCTAGAAAAGACTTGTGCAAGACCTTGGATTTTGTAGGTAATCATGGATAGAGGCACTTCTAAGATTAAGGTAAGGAGGAAAAATGGATTCTTGTGATTTAATTCACCAAGTACCAGGCTCATACAACCCTCAAAGAAGTCCCAAAATTGAGGAACCACAAGATAAGTTTTCCCTCTTAGGGCACACCTAGGGAAATATATTATATGGATCAAAACCTATGGGATGCTCACCAAAATTTTAGGACTAGGAAATAAAACACTAGGCTTGGTGTCTATGCTCCAATAATTCACAAAATCACCCTCTAATGCAATTCAATATATGCCCTAGCCTATTCATCCTACTTTTAGGGGACTAAAATTTAGAAGTAGAAATTATGGAGAAAAAATAAGTTTGACCACCAAGGACTTGGACTAGTTCCTTGTCCTTTGGGAATATGGAGTCTTAGGATGTTCAAGGGGAGATAAAACATCCCTAAGGAGGATTAAAATTGATGCCCTAGGTACCAATTTTAAACATTTACCTACTTCAAGAGATAATGGAGTCTCATGAATAATTCAAAGATATTCATTCACTAGGAACATTCATTAAATGCCATAATTTGGATAACATATGCCCTACTCTACTAGAAAGAT